>JBBMOI010000005.1:22640000-22697500 GCA_038088405.1 Porites divaricata | reverse complement strand
TCGCGTAGCCTGAGATCACTCCGGCTTCTCCCCATCCTCGGCCGCTCTTAGAAAAAAAAAAATGAAAAGCACCTGATCGCAGGTTACGATTCGCGGGCCTACGTTTTCAATGCTATGTTTACGTAAGCGGACCAATATTTGTTGTCATTAATGCTATGCTATTGCGTGAAGTAGTTCATATCTCGAAAACCGATAGCCCGTTTTTATAATAAGAAACTTTTGACAAACTGAAACAGTGTATTTTCAACCTACCAGCTATTTTTGTACACAGTTAATTAAGCCTTCATTCCAGATCATCAAAGCGAATGCTGGCGAACGACCACAAGACTATTTATCTTTAGTGTTTAATTGACTTAATTACCTCCAGCGAAAGCGAGCTTATCTGGCAATGAACGGCCACTAAGCTCATGACATTGACAGCGAAATAAATAAACAAAGTAAAACAAAAAAAATAAATAAATAAATACAAATAAAATTACTAGTAAAAAATCATCGATACATAAATTTATTACAAATACTTGAATGAAACGCAGCAACAGAATCAGCACATACGGAAGTAGGCCAACAAAGCGTTTCAAGCGAGAACAGTTCTTACGAAAAAAGAATACTTGTGCGTGTTAACGATAGATAAGACACACGGGAACTGGAATGGGTGTTGTGCACTACCTCAGGTCAAGTAGGGACGGTGTACCTCGCGTTGATCATTTGGGGAAGATGTCCGTACATTTCCTGTCTTACCTTAAAAAACATTTTCTGCCAAATACAAAATCAATGACGAGTCATCGATCGAAATAAGAAAATTCGTTAAGAAAACATTCGTATTTTTGGCAAGTTATCACTTCATTGACTGTTTACATGTCCGAAATCATGATACAGTGGAACCCCGATATAACGATCCTCGATATAACGATATTACCAGTACACTCACCACTAAAACAAAAATTAAGGAAAACATTGAATTTAACACAATAACATAACAGAAAAGTGGAACCTCGATTTAACGAACCTCTATAGAATGATTTTACTTGACCCGTAAAACAGATATTAACAAATAGTGCAAAAATACCAAGAGGTAAACGAAAGAAGGCACTAGAATCAGTGCATAATAGTGCGTAGTATTCTTCTACCTATTGCACGGTTTAAGTGAAATCACTCTATAACAAAGTCTTCGTTATAACGACCGATTTTCTTCAGCGCCCCCGCCCAAAATTACATTAAAATGTATGGAAGAGAACCTCGATTTTGCGAAATCTTCGTGGTAACGAATACAATCCACAAGCGCAAACGCGAAAATATATCTCGATATAACGAATAAATGTCAGCATGTGATACAAAATGAATGCCAAACATACTAACAAGGATAAAATTATGTGTACAGTAGTTTTAAGCAATTTTGTTTGCCTAATTTTTCAGATCCAGAAATGTTGAGTTTTGTAAATAAATTATTAACTTTACCTCGATGTAACGGACATTTTGGTATTTTTCATGAACATAACATGACGCGAAAATTAAGTGAATGACAATATATCAATAATAGCTAATAATGAAGAAACTGGACGAATTTACACAAACGACTATGGAGATCATGGTCAATTGACTAAAATTAACGAACAAGCGTAAAATTCTTGTGGAAATTGTTAGAGCTTTGTTGCTACCGTTTTCATGCCCCTTCACTGCATCTCTTATAAATAATATATAGATTTAACCAGGGCTAAAAGCGAAGTTCCCATTAATAAATTTATTATTTAAATCAAACAATAAACTTGTAATCCACAAATCAGTTAACTTAAGGGGAAATTCATATGACTTTTGAGGGAAAGGCTAAGTGATTTTAGAGTGAAACATCTCACATCGAGTTGATAGTCATATAAAACACCAAAAAATAGCAATCATCTTCGATCACATACAAGAGCCGTCATGGCTCTTGATCACAGTGAATTATACCTGGAAAACAAATTCTTGGGAAACAAATCAGGCCGAATTTTTTGCTTTCGACAAGTTTACTTTACAAAATCTTGCAAAAAAAATCCGGGGATGTGTAAACCAACATTTTATACTTTTTACACATCACATCTGAGGTGAAACAGTACTATTTATCACACAGACGTCGGACAGAATGCAGTATTTCCCAATTTTTCAAGACAAATTGCACTCAGTCAATATTCAGGACGATCGATTGTCGGCTTTTAGCGAAACCGTTAATGAAATTTCCAAAATCATCCATACAGCCAGCCAGTTCTCACTTTTGACGAGCGCCAAATTTGCAGTGAACATTAATAGAGTTATGCTTCAACATAAATAACTTATTGTTTTTGTTTTTTTTTTTTTTCATTTATTTAAGGGTTTTATAGCGATGTGTAATCTTGAAAAGCGTTTGATACGCGCGGCATTTTGAGATAACTCCTGGAAGCGATGTTCATGAACGACTGAAAACAAACAGCACAGTGATTTAAATTGCAAGAGAGACTACTAACAATCACTAAAAGAAATATAATTCGGTTAAACATTTACAGAGACAACAATTTTCATTCAAGAAGATAAGTATTAAATCCTTTCGAAAAATCCTGAGTCTTAAAGCATAATAAGTTTATGTTTTAAGCCGGTCTCGAGGTGTTTGCTTTTCTCAAAGATGAACTCGAGGCAAGAAAATCGCTCAAAGTTTTCTTTCTACAGCAAATTTATAACTAAATATTCTTCGGAACGTTTTCTTTCTATTTGCGGTGAGAAAATATATCTAAAGGCTTTTTAGCGGAGCTCCGCGCGCGAAGCGCGCCAGCGGAGCACCATGGGTAAATAAATCTACCCATCCCAGAAAATTTGGTAATCATGTGACCGACCGACCGTACGACCGACCGACCGACCGACCGTCCGTCCGCACCACAGGAATACCAATGTTTACTCTCACTTTTTTAGCTAGTTTGGGAGCCCAAGAGAAAACTAATTGCACATCAATGTTGTAATCAATTGACAGCTGTCAAAACAGGGCATCCGCTGACCAGTATCACCTGACCGTACCGTGGGCTCAAGTGTCGACCCATCGAGGTCGAATATTTTTTTGAAGTTATCCGCTGACAAATTACCAGTTTCAAATGATCGCAGGCTCATGTTTATTTTTTCCAAGGATTCATATCAAATATTTTGTGTTTATGTCACCATGGCCCCGCACTATTAGGACTTCGATTTCAAACTGGCCTCGGAAGCGAAAATTCAGCCAGTTTTTTTTTTAAAGTACAGGCGGGGAAGACCTTATTCTTACCATGGTCACGCGTTGGTCACGCTCTATGTCCAATTTTTATACTCTGATTGGTCAAAATTTGACAGGTGAGTTCATGCGGACAAATTATGCAGCATCTTGAAAGTTGTTTACTTTGACAGCTGAAGCTGACAGAGTTTTGTGTCAACTTGTGATGTTTTTAACTGTCTTTTCCCTCTGGATGTACAAAATGAAACACAGCTGCTATCAAGAGTCTTCTGTTATTCATGGCTGGTTTGTTTACTGGGTTTTTGATTGAGAAATGCGTCGCTTGTCAAAATTCGGTAATTCGTTTTTGGATTGCATCGTTTTCGTTTTTCACCTTGCCTCATGCGTAAGAGGGTTTAAAAGTCTCAACCAACTGCGGCCTTCCTTGATAGCTTTCAGGAACTGAATGTCGAATGGTAAGCCTGAGTAATTATTGTATTTGATGTTTGTTTTTGTTATATCTAATTTTCATGAAGTCTTGCGCAGTTCACGCTGACAGTTTATGCGGCAAGTTTATGCACGTTTGTAGGATTTGAGTCAATGATCTGACCTAATATCAGGTTTGATATAAGCTTACAGAACTTTAAATAGCCTTCAGATATTATTTGCTCACCACAAATAGAAAGAAAACGTTCCGAAGAATATTTAGTTATAAATTTGGTTGTAGAAAGAAAGCTTTAAGCGATTTTCTTGCTTCGAGGAGTTCACCTTCGAAAACAGTAAACACCGCGCCGGGAAGCCGGCTTACCGGTAAGCTTTACGCTTAAAAACTCTGAGGATTTTTAGAGACACTTTAATACTTGCTTTCGTGAATGAAAATTGTTGTCTCTGTAAATTTTTCACCGAATTATTTCTTTTTTTGATTGTTAGTAGTCTCTCTTACAATTTTCATCGCTTGCCCGTGCCGTTTGTTTTCATCGTTCATGAACATCGCTTGCAGGAGTACTCAAAAATGACTCGCGTATCAAACGCTTTATAAGATTACACATCGTTATAACTAAAACCATTAAATAGCAAAAAAAAATAATAAATTCGCTATTATGTTGAAGCGTAACTCTCTTAAAGTTCATTCAAACACTCGACCAACTGACAGCTCGCACTATAGAAACGAGAACCAGCTGGCCGTATGGGTGATTTTGGAAATTCTTGAATGGTTTTGCTTAAAGCCCACGATTGATCGTCCTGAATATTCCTGAGTGCAATTTGTCTTGAAAAATTGTGAAATACCGTATTCTCTCCGCGGTCTGTATGACAAATAGCACTGTTTCACCTCAAATGTGATGTATAAAAATTATAAAAGGTTGGTTTAAACACCCCCAGATTTGTTGGCAAGAATTTGAAAAGTAAACCTATCGAACGCAAAAAAATTTGGCGTGATTTGTTTTCCAAAAAATTTTTTTCGAGGCCTAATCTACTGTGATACATGAATGTAGATTAAAAGTTTATTGTTTGATTTAAATTATAATTTATTAATTGGAGCTTCGCTTTTAGCTCTGGCTAAATCTATATATTAGCGGAGCTCCGCGCGCGCGCTTCGCGCGCGCGTGGGCGGAGCCCCATAGCTAAGGTAATCTACCCATCCCAGAAAATTTGGTAATCACGTGACCGACCGACCGAGCGACCGACCGTCCGTCCGCACCACAGGGGAACCAATGTTCAATCTCACATTTTCTAGCTAGTTTGGGAGCCCAGGGAGCCTAGGAGAAAACTATCAATGTTGTGATCAATTGACAGCTGTCAAGACAAGGTATCCGCTGACCAGTATCACCTGGCCGTATCGCGGGCTCAGGAGCTGCATCTCGAAATATGGTAAGCCTGAGTTATCATTGTATTTATATCTGTTTTCATGAAGTCGAGCGCAGTTTATGAGGCTAGTTTATGCACGTTTGTATTTAGATTTGAGACACTGATCTGACCTAGTATGAGGTTTGACATAAGCTTACAGAACTTTGAAAAGCCTTTAGTCGATATTTCACCGCACATAACAAGAAAAACCGTTCCGAAGAATATTTAGATATTATTTTGGCTGTAGAAAGAAAACTTGGAGCGATTTACTTGTCGCGAGTTCATCGAGGAAAACAGCAAACACCGGGAAGCCGGCGGCTTAAAATTAAACTTAATTTTTAAGCTTAAAGACTCTAGGATTCTTATAGACACTTAAATACTTGTTTTCGTGAATGAAACTTGTTGTCTCTGTAAATGTTCTATCGAATTATATTTCTGATCTTTTATTTATTGTTAGTTGTCTTTTGCAATTTTCATCGCTTTGCCGCCCTTTGCCGTTATTTGTTTACAGTCGTTCATAAACATCGCTTGCAGGAGTACTCAACGTACCGCGCGTATTACACATCGCCGTGACGGTCATAAAACTATCAATAAAAAATAAACACAATAAATTCTTTATTATGTTGAAGCGTAACTCTGTTAAAATTTCTTTGCAAACTTGGTAGGCGATTTTGTAATTTTTTTGAACGGTTTCGCTAAAAGCCCACGCGTGCTTCGATGGTCCTGAATATTGAATGAATGGAATTAGTCTTGAAAAATTGTGAAACTGACTGCTAATTGTCTGAGGTCAGGCGGTCTGTATGATAAAAACAGCGCGTCATAGTACTCTTTCACCTCAGAGGTGATGTATAAAAAATATGAAAGGTTGATTTGCACGCACCCAGATTTGTTGGCAAGATTTTCTAAAGTAAACTTGTCGAACATAAAAATTCGGCCTGATTTGTTTTCCAAGAATTTGTTTTCCACGCCTAATCTACCGTGATCAAGAGCCATTATTGCTCTAAAATGAGACCGAAGATGATTGCCAGTGCTATTTTTTGGGTGTACATATAAGGCTATCAACTCGATGCAAGATTTCTTTCACTCTAAAATCACTTAACCTGTCCCTCAAAAGTCACACGAATGTGCCCTTAATTTAACTGATTTGTGGATTACAAGTTTATTGTTTGTTTTAAATTATAAATTTATTAATGGAGCTTCGCTTTTAGCCCTGGCTAAATCGATATATTAAAGTTCTGTAAGGTTATATCAAACCCTGCAAACCTGATATTAGGTCGGTTCATTGTCTCAAATCTTACAAACGTACATAAACTTGCCGCATAAATTAAAAAAAAACAAACAAACTTCAAACGCAGTCATTACTCAGGCTTACCCTTCGAGATGCAGCTCCTGAAAGCTGTCAAGTAACGCGAGGATCGCTTGAGAATTTTGAATCCTCTTTAATACGCATCAAGCAAGGTGAAAAACGAAAACGATGCCATCCGAAATCGGATTTCTAACTTTGACAAGGGAAGCATCTCTCAACCAAAAAACCAATGAACAAATTAGCCATGAATAACAGACTTGATAGCAGCTGTATTTCATTTTGTACATGTAGTGTTCTGCATTCTTGTCATTCTTGTTAGCCACGCCCTAACCGCAGATTATAGCAAGATATCATTGTACATATAAATAGTTGATTGTTGATGTAATAAAGCAGTTGTGTAAAGCACTTGGCCTGACTCATTTTGTACGAACCAAAGTACACAACAACTGGCGACGAGGATAGCCACTCTCGGATCAATAGAATCTTTTAATCCCAGTTTAGAAGACTGGGACGCTTATAGCGAGCGATTTGAGCAATACCTGATTGCTAACGAAATCAAAGACGAAAAGAAAATAGTTTCTACATTCCTTACGACGACATGAAGCAAGACATACAATGTGTTGCGGGATTTACTTGCCCCAGAGAAGCCGTCCGCCGTCAAGTTTGAAGATTTAGTGAAAACTTTAAGGGATCACTACG
This sequence comes from Porites divaricata, assembly GCA_038088405.1. Classification (NCBI taxonomy): domain Eukaryota; kingdom Metazoa; phylum Cnidaria; class Anthozoa; order Scleractinia; family Poritidae; genus Porites; species Porites divaricata. The sequence goes on along the minus strand of JBBMOI010000005.1, from coordinate 22,690,469 downwards.
AACCAAAACCAATCGTGATCGCCGAACGCTTTCACTTCCACAAACGTGAACAACACGAGGGAGAAGGAGTGGCAGCGTACAGTGCAGCCCTTAAGAAATGCTCAGAACATTGTGCCTTCGGCACATTCGTAGAAGAAGCGCTTCGTGACCGTTTTGTCTGTGGATTAAGAAACAAGCAGACACAAAAGAGACTTTTAGCAGAAAAAGAGCTTACATGGAAGACAGCCGTAGAAATTGCGTTGGCAATGGAAGTTGCAGATAAGCAAGCCAACAATTTCAGGAATCCACCAGAAGACACCAGCGTAAATTACGTGAAGCAACCGCATGTGCAAAAGGCAACCAAGCAAAGAAAGCCGTGCTTTCGTTGTGGCGGAGACCACATCCCGCAAAAATGTCGATTCAAACATGAAAATTGTCGGAACTGAAACTCAAAAGGGCACATCGCCAAAGTTTGCAAAAAGAAAGCACCCACTTCACGTCCGGAGCAGAATTGGAGAAAACAGCCAGTTCGGTACTTGGAACTTGACGACCCGGCTCCAAACAATCATGATGACGAATTCAAACTATTTCAAATAAGTGAAGAGAAGCCTGAACCGTCCATCATAATTCCAGTGAAGGTGAACGGCGAAGAATGCTCCATGGAACTGGACACCAGTGCATCCGTCTCGATCATGTCTGAGGAGGCTTGGAGAAAGAGATTCCCGACAGCTCCGCTCGAAGAGTCACAAATTAGACTTCGCACTTATACTGGAGAGGCCCTCGACATCATCGGGCAAGCTAATGTGCAAGTCACATATCAAGACCAGATCGCCAATCTACCGCTTCAGATCATCAAAGGAAAAGGACCAAGCCTATTTGGAAGAAACTGGCTTAGGAACATTAAGTTGAACTGGGGGTCAATTAAGAAGATAAGTTGTGACCTAGATAATGTATTAGCTAAGCATAAAACAGTATTCAATGACGAATTAGGTACTATGCAAGGTACTAAGGATAAAATGTTTGTCAAGCCCGACTCAAAACCAAAATTTTTCAAACCGCGCCCAGTTCCACATGGTTTAAAGGGAGCTATTGAGCAAGAGCTAAATCGCTTAGAGAGCATGGGGGTAATTGAAAAAGTCCGCTATTCGGAGTGGACAGCACCTATAGTTCCTGCAGTAAAGCCCGTAATTCCATACGGGTTTGTGGGGATTACCAAGTTACCGTCAATTCCGTGTTGGAAGTAGACCAACACCCCCTGCCAAACCCCGAAGAGTTGTTTGTTACACTAAGTGGGGTGGGGGGGGGGGGGGGAGGGAGAAGTTCAGTAAATTGGATTTGTTAAGCGCTTATCAACAGATTGTTTTAGACGAGGATTCTAGAGAGTATGTCACTATAAATACTCATAAGGGTCTGTACAGACCAACTCGTTTGCCTTTTGGGGTATCCTCTGCGTCAGCTATTTTTCAATCTAAAATTGAGCAAGTACTTCAGGGCATACCGATGGTCGTGTGTAGGGTAGACGACATCTTAATTTCAGGAAAAAATGACCAAGAGCATTTGGGTCATCTTGATGAAGTTTTAACTAGGTTGGAAAGCACTGGCTTGTTCATGCAGCCAGTTCATGCAGCCAACTGTTGAATATCTGGGTTATCGGATAGATGCGCAAGGATTGCACGCTATCGAGAAAAAGGTCAAAGCCATTCGAAATGCGCCGGCACCCGAGAATCAGCAGCAACTTAGGTCATTTCTGGGTATGATTAATTATTACTCGAAGTTCATCAGCAATAGACCGATTGCAAATATGGCGACGATTTCACCAAAGCGAGACTTTTCGGTAGCAACCGTTGCTAGGGTCTGGTTGCCTGTGTTAACCAGTGCCGTTGCTGGAAAGACTGCAGCTTCTCAGGCGTCTTTTCCTTTAAATTCGACAAAAATAAGTCACTTTTCTTCGCTGAAAGAAGTTTCAATCTGGTATGTACGCTTTGAATACTGTTTTTCTATGTTAAATTGAACGATCAACTGACGGACAGCGATCTCAGACAGAGTCATTTGTAGCGACCGCGATACTTTGACTGCCTGATATTTTTCATTCATTGTATTTAAGGTTCACATGTAAGCTTAAATATTATCATTCTAAAAGCGGATCTTCAATTTTTAGAATTGGATTGCATGCCGTTTTTGCTGTAGATTTATAAATAGTGCCATGCCGGATAGTTGTTGCGTGCCTTTGTGCTGCAAGAGTGGTTATCGTGTAGGGCCGGATGGGAAAAAGATCGCGTATCATTGCCTTCCATCGGATGCTGTAAGACTGAAGGTACTACTTTCAAAATTATCTTTCATTAAACTTATCGTTTCAGATTTCTGATATTTCTCAATACGACTTATATTTCGGGAGTGGCTTGTGAAAATTCGACGAGACGAGGGAATGCTGAATGTTTTTACCTGTGTTTCGAACATATTTCACAATGGTATTATACGTGAATGGAGGAAGATCGTCCAGTAGTTTATCCATATTCTTCGCCGAGGGACACAATCTAAACTTTTCCTCATTCTCTCTAACAAGTCGCTCTTTTTGCTTCGAGCACGAAGTGCAGCTGCGGTCGCTTGATTATTTTGATCATTTTGCCCGCGATCGTCTCTACACATTTCACTCTGCACAAAAAAAAAATCAACAAGGGACGCTAATTTTAAACTTGCAGTCACTTAGACAGAAAAAAAGAATGAGACAAAAGGCAAAGGTGCATTAAGGTTTTCAAGTGTATTTAATCATTTGAAACAGAGGGTTGCTTACTTTGCAACAAATTGGGCCTTCACTGTTAATCCTTTCAGGTTCACTTTCTTCCTTAAAAGAATTTCTTTTAATTCCTTCACATGCATCTTTTCCACAGGCCTATCGATTATGAACTTAATACTGTTCGGTAAAAAGAGCATACAGTGAAACTGAGTCTAAGACATTTTCAAGAAGTTCAAGTTCAAAGTCGGAAATGTAATATCAGCTCTTCACACATAAGTTCATCGCAATCGTGATTTTCCCGATCATCTACGTTCCGATTTGTATAATATAGGCAAAGTAAAAACACTGACCTTTATTTTAACACATTGAGCCGACGCTGACTTCTTCTTGAAAGTTTTTTATTGTTTCCAGAGTGAAAAAACAACAAGATAACGGACTCGCATTAGCATATAAACAAGCGACCAGCCCTTAGCAACGGTTGCTACCGAAAAGCCTCGCTTTGGTGAGATCGTCGCCATATTTGCAATCGGTCTATTATTCGACCATCACCCATCCGTTAAACGAGTTATTAAAGGACGGAGTCGAATGGAAATGGTGTGAGACTCAGCAAAAAGCGTTCCAGCGACTTAAGGACAAACTATCCAACGCGCCAGTCTTAACACATCTCAGCGATACATTGCCATTGAAGCTCGACACTGATGCGTCACAATACGGTATAGGCGCAGTTATTTCGCATGTATTGCCATCCGGAGAAGAGCGACCAATTGCTTACGCTTCGCGCACATTAACCAGAAGCGAGCGCAATTACGCGCAAATTGAGAAGGAAGCGCTTAGCATAGTTTTTGGAGTGAAGAAATTTCACCAATACCTCTATGGGAGGAAGTTTCTGTTAGTCACAGATCACAAACCATTAACTACATTACTGGGATCAAAAAGTGGAATCCCAACTCTAGCAGCCGCAAGATTACAAAGATGGGCGCTCCTGCTCGCTGCGTATCAATATGATATCGAATACCGATCAACAGAGAAGCACGGGAACGCCGATTGCCTGTCCCGTTTGCCGATACGAAGGGTCAAGCGAAGGAATTGATGAGGTAAAACTCATAAACACGCTACAAATTGAATCTCTGCCAATGAATGTCGATCAAATTCGCAAAGCGACCCGAAATGATCCGATTTTATCTCGAGTATTACAGTTCGCAATGACAGGTTGGCCGGACAAACAAAATGAACCGGAAATCACGCATTATTTTAGCAAACGTCACGAAATTACAGTCGAAGATGGTTGTTTACTATGGGGAATTCGCGTCATAATTCCTAAGCAACTCCGAGAACGAGTGTTACTCGAGTTACACACAGGGCATCCAGGGATCGTCCGAATGAAATCCCTCGCTCGACTTCACGTCTGGTGGCCCAATCTTGATAAAGATATAGCAACGATCGTTCAGCAACGTAGCGATTGTCAAAAATCACGAAACAAGCCCCAACCCGCACCTTTGCACCCGTGGGATTGGCCGAAGATGCCATGGCAGAGAATTCACATCGATTCCGCAGGGCCATTCATGGGAAAAATGTTCCTGATCGTTGTCGATAGTCATTCGAAATGGATAGAGGTCGAGGTAATGTCTAGTATCACCAGTGAAGCAACGATTGAGAAGCTTCGAGACATGTTAGCTCGACACGGCATTCCACAGCAGCTCGTGAGTGACAACGGTTCACAATTTACGTCACATGAATTTTCCGACTTCATGAAAGGAAATGGTATCAAACACACACTTGTTGCTCCGTATCACCCTCGATCCAACGGACAAGCAGAGCGTTTCGTTCAAACGTTTAAGCAATTTTTTAAGGCGGAGGGGAGCGACTCAATAAAGCAAAGCTTAGCCAGATTTTTGTTCAGCTATAGAACAACGCCAAATAGCACAACAGTTCAAACGCCCGCTGAGCTGTTTCTGAATCGTCGATTAAGAACGAGTTTAGATTTATTGTGCCCTGACCTCGGTCGAAAGGTTTTTGACAAGCAAAGCGACCAGAAAGCCAGACACGACTAGGTTAGCAGGGAAAGAGAATTCACACTCGGAGAACAGCTTCTAGTTCAAAACTTCCGAGGAAAACCACAATGGCTAAATGGCACTGTTTCAGAGCAGACCGGTCCCGTCTCGTATAAAGTGCTAGTAGGTGATTAACTCTGGAAACGCCACGTTGATCAAATGCATCAGCAGCGTGGATCGAAGATTGATAATGTTAAACGCAACGCCAATGTTAGCATGACTCCTCCGAATGTTGTAAGTAATCAAGACGTCGTTGACGTCCCAGCAATTACACCTGCGCAATCAGAAACTGCAGAAGTCCCAAAGAATGAGCCGATTAGCGATCCCGGAAACGATGTAACAGCGCACCCAACCGCAATCGCGCAACCTCAAGCTAAGCCACGCTATCCAACGCGACAGCGAAAGGCTCCGCAGCGCTTAGGTTTTGATTCATAGTAATTAGAAAGGTTGAAGTATAAATAAATAGTACACCTTTAGAGTAAGTGTGGGGGAATGTAGTGTTCTGCATTCTTGTTATTCTTGTTAGCCACGCCCTAACCGCAGATTATAGCAAGATATCATTGTACATATAAATAGTTGATTGTTGTTGTAATAAAGCAGTTGTGTAAAGCACTTGGCCTGACTCAGTTTGTACGAACCCAAAGTACACAACAGTACATCCAGTGGAAAAAGACAGTTAAAAACATCATAAGTTGACACAAAACTCTGTCAGCTTCAGCTGTCAAAGAAAAACAAGTTTTAAGATGCTGCATAAATTTTCCGCATGAACTCACCTGTCAAATTTTGACCAATCCGAGCATAATACTTGGGCGTAGAGCGTGACCAACACGTGACCTAGGTAAGAAAAGGTCTTCCCCGCCTGTATTTTTAAATAACTTGCTGAATTTTCGCGTCCATGGTTAGTTTGAAATCAAACTCTCAATAGTGCGGGGCCATCATGATATAAACACAGCATATTTCATATAAATTTAAAAAAATAATAAACTTGAGCCTGTGAACATCTGAAAACCAGTAACTTGTCAGCGGATAACTTCAAAAAAAGTACTCCACCTCGATGGGTCGACACCTGAGCCCGCGATACGGTCAGGTGATACCGGTCAGCGAATACCTTGTTTTGACAGCTGTCAATTGATGACAACATTGATGTGCAATCAGTTTCCTCCTGGCAGTTAGAAAGTGTGAAAGTAAACATTGGTTGTCCTGTGGCGCGGACGGACGGCGGGAGGTCGGGCAGTCGGTGTATGGTCACGTGATTATAAAATTGTCTGGGATGAGTTGATTTACGAAGCTATGGGGCTCCGCCCACGCGCGCGTGGAGCTCCGCGAAAATTTTGACGTTATTGTAAATGAAGTTGTTCTATTTGTTTCAAGGATAATACTAAATATCGCGAAATTAAAGTGATTCAAATCACAAAAATTTTGCAAAATCGCTAAATTTAAGTGTCGCGAAATACGCGCATCGTAAAATCGCAAAATTAAAGTCGCGAGAATTTCATGTAATAACGTAAATTTGCGACGAAACGAATTTGTCTGGTGGCGGGGAGGGGGGGGAGGGAGGATTTTGAAAAACGCATTCCACCTCGTTAATTTTAAAATCAAAGAAAACCAAAAAAACATTATGATATTGTCACTTTTATACATAAGAATATGATTTTCGATATGGGCAGTCCTAAGTTGCCGCTTGCGTAAAACACGATATTTTTTTAGCAGTACGTTGCCAGAGGCCAACATACGTTTAAAGGCCTTGTCTACAAATTTAAGCAAGCAAACCGTCGGTGACGTCTTCATTTTGGTAACACAAAGCTTTTCCACACTCGTACTCTGGCACATTCAGTTCATTATAAACATTTCCAAAGTTAAGGCATCCAACTACGTGATTATGGAAACCTGGCTTGCGGGTATAGTAGGAGGTGGCACTTTCTAAAAGCTATTGTTATTGCTGAGATTAAAATCGTGTTACAAATGTTTCCGTTGTTTCATTGAAATTACACTGAGGACTTTGTGGCCTTGGTACATATACCTTATGGGAGTTTCGGACTCGTAACATCCTGGTAAATGCCAATCTGATTCTGCTACTTAAGGCGATATACAGCCATGGGTTGATAGCGCTGTTTGCATGGGCCAACCAAAATCCCAGATACATGGCAATTACTGGAGGCTGGACATAAAATGTCCTTATTGCCCAGATTAGGTGTATTACCTGCGCGGGAAGCCAGGAAAGAGCAAATACCACAACGATGAATATAAGCATTCGGATTAGTTTCCTTTTACTGTCTTCTCTCCTGTGGCGGTGATGCTCTATAATCGATGAATTGCCAGGTACACAGTTGGACCATATTTTACGAGCAACTTTGCTGTACAGTGGTGAAATAACTCCCAGTGGAATTAGATAGGTGACAACAAAAATGTACAGGAAAACGATACGAAAAGTTTTGGTCTGGTTTCCTAAAACGTTTGGGTGAAACTCGCATAAAGAGAATTCATAATTTAACTTGTAGATAAAAGGCATGATAGCCATGAAAGCTGTAGAAGAGATCCAAATCATAGGTGTAACAATTTTGGCCTTTCTAAACCAGACAGCACGAGCCATCAGGGGATAGAAAACTGCGTAGAATCTATCGATCGCCATAAATACTAGACAGAGGACAGAAGCCATTAAAGTGGTGTAAGAAATCAGTGTGAAGCTCCTGCAAGTTAAGTCGGCAGGTACTTCAGATATCTTCCACTGACTCTTTGTGTGAAGTTGAACAATGGAAAAAGGCATCATGAACAACGCCACTAATAAATCAGCTACGGCCATGTTAACGAACATGGAGCTAGTTAGTGATCGTACTTCGGGTTTTCTCCACACGATGTAGATCAGAAGACAGTTTCCTAGTACGGCAGAAAGCATCGCCACGCCGTACATTGCAGTTATTGTGGTCACTGCCGTCTGACCCATTTCCATTTTCTGTAGTGTCTGTCGAAAAAAGGTATGGTAATTGGTTGATATATTTGGTCGATGAACTGGTGAGTGCAGCTTCTGGGTTGATAGATTAATGAAAGCATAACCACAAAGTTAAGGTGGTTGAACACAGTTTGATTGGTTGTAGTGGATCGTTAGCGTTCATTTGGGGTGTTATTTAAGTCTCGCTGCAAATTTCAAATTTGGTACGTACGGACAAAATACATTTATAAGCCACGACATTTGTTAAGTTAAGAGCAAGATTTCGATTTTTGGCATGGCAAGATCAATGCTTGAAAACAAGCCTATAATTTTAAATTTGTAATAGGCTTACACAATATTCGTTTTTTTGATTTCCTTATCAATTTGCACACAGCTACAATTATTAACTCCCATTAAAAACAAACCTAACCGAACTGTAACAAACAGTTTTTGTTTTTTGATGTTGATTTTGTTTCTTTCTCTTTATTTTTGACAAGAAAATTGCTTTCATGAGAAATTTGACGGTGTCCCAAAATTAATTTTGAAGCTTTCATTGCCCGAAGTGGGATATGAAGAGAAGTTAAGTAAAATAAAATAAATAATAAGTATATTTTAGGTTATCGGCGTTGTTTGTTTACATTGCCTATGAAAATCAAGCAAACAAGGGCACTCCCTTATACTACGCATGCTTACCTCATGTACGCTCTTAGCCTGCGAGAAAGCTCTCCGGGGCGCTCTGGCGGAGGGGACAAAGGAAGGACAGTTTGCAACTACGTCGCTGGAAATTGAATGCCGCCTCTAATTCCGCTGTGGCTCGACTGAACCGTCAAATGTTCGCCAATCAGCGCGAAGAGGAAACAAGCGGGAATGTAAACAAACATTAAAAAACACGTGTCAAGGATAATGACGTCATTACTATCATCTCCGCCAATCAGCAGCACTTCGCATCGACTTTTTCTATGCAAATATTTAAATTCCAGAGACCTAATTGCAAGCTCTCATTCCTTTTCCCGTTCCGCCGCCAGAGTCCCCCGGAGAGCTTGCTCACAGGCTAGTACACGCGTTGAGATCGCACGATTTTGTAAAAAGCGACGAAAATAGGCTTAATTTCTTCTGACAACTTCTAGGCATTTTCTTGGCACATTGTCACCTTTTTTGTTGTTTAAAGCGTACTGGCTGCATACTGTTAACATGCACAGTAAGGGGATAAAGCTATTCTTTAGAAATGGTGTTTGGTCACCCTTTTTCTCCCTTTCAAAACTTATTATATTTTTTATTTATTAATGGCGATTTGATTAATTGCTTTTTCGATGGGTAAGTAAAAAACATGTTACTTTTAAGCAAATGAGAGAATCGAAAAATAAACCACAGCTACGGGAAATATGAAGTTTAAGAACGACAACGATGACGGTGACGAAAAAAAAAAATGAATTTACGCTGTTGAAAATCTAACCGCTCTTATTTCGTTATCTTCACTAGTTTAGTCTGTCAAATGCATATTACGGAATTTTTCTTGAGTCTAAATCTAAGTTTAAAAATAGAATTGGAAAATAGTGAAGACTTGTCTTCACGTCCTTAACGTGAATTTAAGCATTTTCACGTCGTGGTCGCGCCGAGCAACGTTCGCGAAGAAATGTACAAAAAAAATTGTGATATTCGTGAAAAGTCTATTGCATTTTTAACACCCTCGGGACTCTAGCTTGGCTCTCTCGTTGCTTTCGTCATCGTCGTGGCTTGAAATTCTCCCGCTTCTGAACACTGCCTGACTTTTCTATGGCATCATGCGTTGAAGTGTTTTAGAAGTAGGGGTGACGAATGGTCTTTGCGAGCATTCGCGAGCATGCCAAACACTGCGATTTGCGATTTTGCGAGCACGAGCAGAAATAAAAAAAATGCTTTGCGAGCTTGCGAGCAACGCAAAAATTTGGGGGGCACGAGCGAGCGAGCACTCGTTTAAATTTTGCGAGCAAATCGAGCAAAGGTAAAATTTTGCGAGCAGTTATTTAATGGACCATTCATCACCCCTAGAAGTGCCTAACGGCAAAGAAAGATTTGCTGAAAAGGAGACAAGATCTTCAGGTACTGTGAAAAACTAAGTTAACATTATATTTACCAAAAGCGTAGTCCGTGCGCTTCCACTATCAGAGTATGTAGAATGTCCAGCAACATTTGTCGGAATAATATGAATCGCACCTTGATATCTGGCCGTTAAATAATTCCTCTGAAAGGAAGTTATAAACTCTCTTGTTTATTCTTACTTGAACAGGAATCATCCTAGACGTCAAAATATATCATCCGTTAATTCTCGTTTACAACTATCGTAAATTACCTATTTTAATTGAAATCTATAATTTTAGCTAAAAAGTTCAGGGTTTTTTTTTTTTTTTTCGTATCATTGCATTTTTTTTTTCCTCCAAGATATTTATTCGTAAACAAACGGAAACTGGTTTCCCTCTCTGAGTGATATTCACACTGAAAGTAGATATGACTAAAATCAATTTTCGGCCTCAATCAATCAACGCTGTGCTCAACTCAGGTAGGTAAATCACTTTATCAACGATTTTTGTGAGCCAAATGACTCTTGATTACGTCAGGCGACCGTCTGGGGATATTGCTGTCTCATATTCCGGTAAGCTTTAAATGGAATATTTCCCTCGGTAATTTATTAACTTTGTGTAGAAATTAATTTTGGCCGACAATCAACTACGAATCGCTCAAAGCAACAATTATTCTGTCCAAAATTGACAAAAGAATTTGGTTAAAAGCCATTTTATATTTTTTTGGTTTTTGATGTGCTAGCTGAGCGCCAATCAGGCAATAACGATAAAAATAAGACAGAAAAGCTTTCAGCCTAAAACTCGAACAAGTTTACCTTATTAATCCTTGTTTAAGCGTGATAAGTTTGCCCAGCATTTTTCCTTAGTTGTGGAAAAGCTAGCTTAAAAAAAAAGACTAGTTGTACAAATCGAAATATTTGTCTGAATGAAAGTGCCCTTTTGCCGTAGTGCCATCCTTACTGTTAAAAAGGTAATTTAAATATTTACACGAAACAGTCACGTTAATTTGTTGCAATCATCTCTAGAATAAGAAACCGGGCTAAGTTTCTTGAAGCTGTCTCCGCATCCAACGAAAATTTTAGTCTTAACCCGTTAACACAGCTAGATTTTAGTTTTACCTTTAACACAGTTAGACAAATATCCTTTTTCAACATTAGGCTTTTTGAAGAATAAATCGTGTTTAAACATACAATTGAAAATGTCTTGTGTCTGTCAGTTTTGTAGATAAAGAGACAAGGTTGCATTTATTCAAATACGTAGCTCTAGAATTTTAAGGGCAACGATAGCTGTCTCTTGCATTTTAGTAAAATCCAACTAGTGGTCTATTATCAATGCTGCGTTCTGATTGGTTGAGCTATTACTAGGCTATATGTTATAGCCCATTAGTAGCGAAAAGTACCGGCTTTTTGGCGGCAAAAAAGGATTAAAGTCTAGCTTTAACTTGCTAAAAAAGTTTATTCTCCATATTTTTGACCAACTAGTTGGATTTTACTAAAACAATTATTCCTCTCGCCCTCATGGCCTCAGAGCCCATTCGGGCACGAGGAATAATTGTTTATTTAATATACCAGCAACGGGGTTAGTTGTTTAGTTGTTATGTCAAACGAATTCTACCAACAGATTTGGATAAATCGAAATGCGAACAGAAAAAAAAAGTTCACTCGCTTCTACTCGCGAAGTAAAGTAATGATGCAAAACTTTATGTTTAAAACACAAATGAAGTAATAATACACGGGTTTACCTTAATCTATTCTCCCACAAATTGCTTGTCAGTTGAGAAATATTTGCGACTACCAACGAAGTTCGCACATCCCACATTAACTGGATGGACATGGAAGATGTTTCTTTTGCTCCGCTAACTTTTTGAAATCAGCGACACCGATTTTATACATTTTTACCTAACTGGTTCCACAAATCTCCTCTTCCTTAAGAGCAATTCTTTATGTACAATTTTGTGAAAAAAAAAAAAATAATAATAAAAAGTTATTTTTGATGTTTAGACCCTAAGGCCTAAAACTAAATTAACTTTTTGACGACGAAATTCCTGTAAGTTAATGCAATACAAGAAAAGCTGATTACTTTGCCTACCTTAGACTACGGATAGAACTGATAATAAAACATGCAAGGCTTGTCTATAAATGGCCTCCAAAAGAAAACAGACATTATGAAATAAACATGTTAGATGAGTTCAGACTTTCCATTTTCTTAAGTTAGCCCAAATGAGTAAAATCAATTTAAGTTACTTAACTAAAAGGAAACAGTTGGATTATCATTTTAATTAGGAAAACCCTGCGTGATGTTGCCATTATAGAGTAGTTTTACTACACTGCCATTAAAAAAAAAAAACAATATTCCTAGAGATAATTAAACTATGTATGAAAAGTGTCTTGATCCGATAAATCGTGGCTGATCTTAAAGCTTAGTTAAAAGAAAACCACCTGCCACTATTAAGCTATAGTTTACAATCTTTTTGCATAAATTGAGACCTTTAGATTTTGGGAAGAGGACGACGACGCGGACGAGATTTTTAGCGCAGCCTAAAGAGATACAAGTAGACAACGGAACCCTTGAAGCTTCATTGTCCTTTTATACACCAGAAACGCTAACACGGTTACTGTTATTGAAGGAGGTTAATCCCTCTATTGATCTTGGTAAAACCTTCTAACCGTCGATTACTTGTTTCCACCACGACTATATCCTCGCTAAAAAGCTTTAAGTAGGGGGCTACAAGGTTTTGCCGCCAAAAAGACACTGGATCACACGTGCACAGTACTTAGTGTTGAGAAGATCTCGTCCTCCCATCTTCGTCTTACACTGCGTGAAAATGAAAATATTCGGAGATGTTCGAGCCTAGAATACGTGGTAATGACTCCCTAGAATCCTGAGGTATTCAAGGCGCACACCATACGTGAAGTATACTGAAATATTCAGCTCGAATACACTCGAATATCCTTTGTTGCGAGTCATTCGTAGATTTTCCAAAACGCACACTTCAACAAATTTCAATGCGCGCGCACCAGTGGGGCTTTTGCGAAATACACTCAGTGTCTTTGTGTGAAATATTATAGCGCGGGTCTGGAAGAATTAAGCGTCACGAGTTTCATTCACACCTATCTTAAGTAGATAAAGTTAGGCTGTAACTTTATTTTAACGTGTTTTAACGAAATAGTCAATAATACCTTTACGGAACTTTACGCAAGTTAAGAGAAACGTAAAGAGTGCCTATGAGAAACTTTACGCGTTTTAACGGAAAAGCAAAGGCTGCCGTTACGAAAATACTTGTACCCTAGTAATGTAAAGAGCTCACAGGACGAAATAACGTGTTTCCGTATTTTGTAAACTCGACGGAAACGTGAAGTTGCTTATATCCATCACGTTTCCACCCTGGAGAAAATCCTTAATTCTTTTACATGCAGTGACGTAAATTGACTTGAAGCTAGTCGATCTGTTATAATTTTATAACATCGATAAAAAATAACAAGAAAACAAACGGAACACTCTGTCAACTCCCCGACCTACGTGGCGGCGCAACTCACCATTTTCGCAAAGCTGGAGCGCGAAATGCCCCTTGGTCAGCTGCATAGGAGGACTCGCACCGGCCCCAAAGCCTTAAACGCTGCCGCGCATTTGATGCAAACCTTCATGAAACACGGCGTTTCAGCGAGTGTCATGTCCCCGATACTTCTGTCGTGAAAAAAACAGAACAAATCGTGGCCCGGACACGTCTTCTGCGGTGTGTCAAGAAATATACGATCTCTGATTCTTAACGATATCAGTTAGCAAAATTTATGTCGTCTTTCGACAGTTAGGTAAAATGGTATGAAAATTGAAATTTAGGAAAAATTAAACTTTACCCAATAAAAACACAACCGTGAACTCATTTACGCAAACTTTTCAAGGTACGCCGAGGTTGGTAAAGATTTACGCACTTGTATTAAAGGTTGAATGAAGGCAGCATAAGGTTGCAACAACTTTACGCTCATTTACGTGAGATGTGAAAGTTGAATAACTGAAAGGTTACTCATTCATTGCCACTCTGGTATCTGGATCTGTTTTCTTTGTTGTTTTTAGCATGACCGAAGTAGTTTTCACGCCACAAAGACCGCTGACGATGAGAGTCGTACTTGGAGATCGTGTAATTCTATTCGGGTGACTGGAAATCATTGTTAACATAAATGGCCTATCACTTACTCTTGAAAAATAATACATTGTCTTTGTCACAACCAGTTAAAACCGGAAAACAAAGTCAAAACAGAGAGGACATGCATGATAACTCTTTTCTTACTTTTATACGATGAGGGACAGACGGCATTCTCGAAAAACTATGGCTATTTAATTTCAAAGGAGTATTAACTAACTTCCTAAAAATACTACAATACATTGTTTTTTGAACTGCCTTTAGCGCTTCCCGGGTATTGCTTCTGTTAGGGGGCCTGGAAAAGAAATAAGACAGCAAAGCATCTGGTCAGCGGTTATTCGGTTTGCACATGCTCTTTCAGGTTCCGATTTGGCGTCCATTTTGAAAGCGTGAAATCGATCGTTTCGATCATGCTAACTCGTTTGATTTCCTTCAGAAGTTTGAAGTCCATTATGCTTCTCGATAGCATCACAGGACATCTGAGGATTGTAACAAATTATCATCGAACATTCAACCTTCAGTTATCGATCTCTCTTGAGAGGTAAGCCTTTCGATACGGGAGACTCAGTCGAGCAGACTGAGATAGAATTTGAATACCGAAGTATACTAAGGACTGAACTGTATTACCACTAAATTACTCCAAAACTCAGGATTTTGCTGGAAAATTAGATAGCAAGAAAAGGTAAGCTGCCCTGTTTTCAAACTAGTTTAATCATTTTAAGTTTTCGGTAACTGCAGAATACTCTGCCACTCCATGACCACTTCATTTACATGTGTCGGTGTGCTTTTAAGAACGAGGTACATGTATATAACAATAGCTGCTATTCATATTCAAATAAGTGGCAGGGTTCAATGTTTTGTACAAGGAGCTGTGGCACGAAATTTATCAAAATTTAAACAGCTGAAACCGTCACGATATTTACTGAAACATGAAAATAACCGCCCATAACAGTTGAAGAAGGTATAAACAAGACAGCAAACACAAAAGGAGGCACAAATAGACAAACTTGAAGAAGATTAAAATGGATTGCAATTGCTGGTTTGCACTTGACGTCATGGCGGCCGTATTGGTGGTGTGTTAGGGTTAAGAACAAAAGCATTTCTCTCCTCCAGGAACTAAACCTCATTTTCATGTAAATCTTTGACAAAACATTCTATTGCAATGACACACCACCAATATGACCGCCTTGTCACGTGGTTGCAAGCCAAGAATAGAGGTTTTTGAAAACTTGTTGGCCTAAAGTTCATTCTTTTTGCCTGTAACTTTTGATTAAAATGTAATGCTTGTGGACAAATTTGTTTACATGAAACAGTGATGCTGTTATTTGCAAGTAATATTTCTTCACTTACACTAGGTTCTACTGAAAATAAAGACTTGTAATTGGCATTATGTACATGGTGATGGTGATGTCCAACTAAAACTTTGCTTGTCCAGCTAAGATGGTGTCTTAGTGGGACATATGTCCTTTCAAGAGAAAAAAGCCCTGTACATAGCCGAAATTCAACTGATTGCTTCAAGTCGTTTTCTCCTCTCAACAATGTCTGAATCAACCAGCCATTAATGCTGTCCAGTGATGTCACTCGCTACCCGAAAACCGGGTAATTATTTTGATTGGTTGATTGTCTAAACATTTGCATAATTATGTATAATCATAACAAATTTTAGCGGGATTGTCGCTTGATATTCAGCGGACCGCATCTCTGGCATTCTTTCATGTAGTTCAAACAAATCGATAAGCATAATCTTTATCTTAAACAGCAAAATTGCCCTTGTCTTCAAAACTGAAATGCTAAATTTAGCTGCGAATGAAGAATCATTGCGGAGAGTCAGTAGGTTTTTCATTTGGAGCCGCTTTGTGGTTTCAGCAGCTGGTGTTTTTGTTTACACAAAGTTTTCTGAGGTCAATATTATAATTCGGCCTTCTTGATATTTTTACCGTCAAGTGTAATGATTCTGTTAGTTTTTCTTTCTTGTTTCCTTGTTTTTTTCTTCGTTAAGGACCAAATAGCTTGTTTTCAATTTATTAAAGCAAATCATTGTTTTTGGAACTATGTGTTCCTGTGTGTGTGTTTATTTCAATTCACTGTGTGATTGCCACCGAGTTTGATTATAGAATTCAGTACAACTGGTTCAGAGTTGTACTGCATGCAGTTGATAGTTTGAACATTGAGCATGAACTATCATCGAAAAAAAAAAAAGCAATTCTTGTATCATGCAGACATTTCCAAACGATATTTCTTGGTTTGGCACTTGAAAATAGTGTTTTACTTTTTGCATGAATTAAAGCAAAGGTCAAGGAGTAGTGACGTCACTGGATGGCATTAATGGCCGGTCGATTCAGACATTACTGAGGGAGTAGTAACGACTCGAAGTAATCGGATGAAATTCAGGCTACCCTGTGCGGCGCTTTCAAGAAAATTTGGAGAAACACAGCATACACAGTTTGTTCTTGGAAATCATACATTGCAAGCTCAACCTACAGATTAGTTAGTTATCTGCTAGCAGATAGACCTTTCCCACATTCCTGTAAACAAAGGCACCAATTTGAGGCTCAGGTGGACAAAATACAGTGATTTGTTTGAAATTGTCCACCTGAGCCTTGTCCTCATTTTTTTATCTTTGCTTAATGGAGCCTAATGCAGGAAAGGTCTATTAGTGACTAATCTGTAGGTTGCATGCATGCAGGGGGGTGGGGGAGGAAAGTTACTAACCATACATTCTCTAAAATGAAATGGAAGTGATGTTCTCACAACTTGCATAGCGATCATCAAGGGTCTTGCCAGCAGTTTTGTGTACTGATGATGCGCGTTACATCATAAACCAAAGGTACAACATACATGTAAATGGTTTTGAGAACGAACAAAATCATGGCAGTCGAAGGCGGTAGTGTTTCTCACTAGTACATTTCGTATATTTTGGTAAATTGCAACTTTACTGATTTTATGTCGCTTTTCAGACTTAGTGTCATGTTCAGTTTTTCTTTCTTTTTCTCTAATCAATGCTGTAGTATCCTGGGTAGTGTATACCAGAAATCTACAGTTAACTTGCAAAAATGCTCTAATCAGTGCTGTAGTATCCTGGGTAGTGTATACCTGAATTCTACAGTTAACTTGCAAAAATGCTCTAATCAGTCCTGTGGTATCCTGGGTAGTGTATACCTGAAATCTACAGTTAACTTGCAAAAATGCTCTAATCAATGCTGTAGTATCCTGGATAGTGTATACCTGAAATCTATGGTTAACTTGCAAAAATGCTGTAATCAGTCCTGTAGTATCCTGGGTAGTGTATACCTGAATTCTACAGTTAACTTGCAAAAATGCTCTAATCAGTGCTGTAGTATCCTGGGTAGTGTATACCTGAATTCTACAGTTAACTTGCAAAAATGCTCTAATCAGTCCTGTGGTATCCTGGGTAGTGTATACCTGAAATCTACAGTTAACTTGCAAAATGCTCTAATCATTCCTGTAGTATCCTGGGTAGTGTATACCTGAATTCTACAGTTAACTTGCAAAAATGCTCTAATCAGTGCTGTAGTATCCTGGGTAGTGTATACCTGAAATCTATGGTTAACTTGCAAAAATGCTGTAATCAGTCCTGTAGTATCCTGGGTAGTGTATACCTGAATTCTACAGTTAACTTGCAAAAATGCTCTAATCAGTGCTGTAGTATCCTGGGTAGTGTATACCTGAATTCTACTCTTTAACTTGCAGAAATGCTGTAATCAATGCTGTAGTATCCTGGGTAGTGTATACCTGAAATCTACGGTTAACTTGCAAAAATGCTGTAATCAGTCCTGTAGTATCCTGGGTAGTGTATACCTGAAATCTACAGTTAACTTGCAAAAATGCTCTAATCAGTGCTGTAGTATCCTGGGTAGTGTATACCTGAATTCTACTCTTTAACTTGCAGAAATGCTCTAATCAGTCCTGTAGTATCCTGGGTAGTGTATACCTGAATTCTACAGTTAACTTGCAGAAATGCTCTAATCAATGCTGTAGTATCCTGGGTAGTGTATACCTGAAATCTACGGTTAACTTGCAGAAATGCTGTAATCAATGCTGTAGTATCCTGGCTAATGTATACCTAAAAAATACATAACATTGAATTATTTGACTTATGGAGGTGATAATCTTATTCAACTCTTACTCTTTTTCTCTGTACCTTGAAGCGACTTTAACTTTGCTAAGGTTTGCTGCAAAACACTGCTCGATAGCTCATTTCTTCGATGGTTCTTATCAGTATGGAGCTATATGTTGCATATTGCAAACTCTGCAGAGGGAAATTGTTTAACTGAAAAAGAAAACCACACGCTATGTCTGAAAAGTGACATCAAATCAATAAATTTGCGAATTACCAAAATATAATAGTGAGAAACAGTCCTGCCTTTGACCACCATGTTTTTGTTTCTTCTCAAGACTGTTAATCTATGGATTTTGACGTAATGCGCATGATCAGTACCAAATCCGCTGGCAAGACCCTTGCTGATCGCTTTACAGTTGTGAGAACATCGTTTGGATTTCATTTAAGAGAATGTGTGGGAGGTAGCTTCCCCCCTCCCCGGCCCACTCTCAAGGTGCAAAACTTAAGTGATTACACAGGGCACTTAATCAATTAAATATGGTATTTTGTTATGGGACCTCTCCATTGTAGTGGTGCATACAGTCACTTTCTTCAGCTGTTTAATGTCAATGGGTGTAGCACTTGATCTATAAACACAAAAGATATTTTTCAAATGGCATTTGTCATCCATCAAAGTTGTTGCTATGTTTTTAGCCAGTAGTTACGTTTTTCTACTGTGGATGAAATCTTTGGTGCTTTTCTTTAGCTCGACCAAAAACAGCTGAGCTACCATGCCTTCAGTCCCTTGTTCTGAACAGTTATCTGTAAAAGTGACTCATTTTTCATTAACAATGGGATTCAAACATTTTCCAAATTTGGTCAACAGTTGTTGGTTGTGAAGGATTGGTGTGGGGATTTTCCAATTTGAAATGGAAAAATATTAACTTTCATGCAACTCAACTCAATTAACTAGTGCAAATTAATGGTGTTAACTTGTTGCCATTCTGTGTTACTTAAGGTACATGATTGTGTAACCGTATACCTTCAGCATGGGCCTCCGGGTTACTCACATGCAAGTGTGGTAGGGCTTTCCGGTTAAACTGCAGATACCTTAAACCGTACATGTATATCACTAATTTAAAGCTTTATTGAACTGGCTATCTTTATAAACCAACACTTTTAAAGAGTGCACTGTCGATTTTTGTCTCTTAAGTTGCATGATCATGCAAATATACAGGTACAGTAGATACTTTTTCAGCTAAGAGTCAAAGGGAATTTGTTCAATTGACCTAAAATTTTGAGGAATGTTTGTTTGAAGAGTAAGCAACAAACATGTCTTGGGGAATTTTGTGTTTCTTAAAACTTTGTTGTTGAAAGGAATTTTTGTATAATCATCCAAATTTGTTTAGCCCTATTTACAAATTTTTCAGTAACTTTTCATCACAATCTAAGTGGGAAAATGCTAACAAGTTTTAAGCGCTTTGACTTCTGAAAGAATAGAACCAATTAAATTAATGAAAAACAAAAATTGCTGTGAATTTTAGCTTTGGAAAGGTGATTTGAGGTTCACATGAAAAAAATCATAAAAATAGCAGTTCACTAAGCATTCATTTGAAATAGGGTTTTAGGTGTCTACAGGTTAACTAGAATGCACTACATCATTTGCACGTAAGACATCCCTGAAGGTATCTGGTAACCTTAAGTTCTTTGCAGATACTCAAAAACCTTAAAAAGCTATGCATACATGTACATGCATTCAGCTGACTGAAACTGTGGATGAAGCTGGTCTGGTTTGATATTATAATACTTAAAATGACACACTCTTTTCACTTTTATTTGCAGGTGTCATTATTACATGTAGGTACTACAAAACGAAAAGAAATCTTTACCTACAGTCACTTCCTGAAAACCAACAATAAACAAAACAAGACAACAAAGTACGTTCAAGAAGGAAAAGGGTATGTTGACTTGAACTTCTTTAATTTTGTCAGCCGCTATAATATATGTAAAAAGCATCAACTAATAAGAAATCTGTACAGTGCCAAATTTAATTGCAGAAAAAATGTCCACAATAAATTTATTAATCATTTACTTGTGGGTAAAACATTTTGCTGAAACTAAAACAGCAACTCACAGCTGTTATTACACTTAAGCCTGCAGTTAAATATTATTTTGTCTAAAAGAGATGTACATGTAATAGGGGCGTATGGGTGATCTACTTGGTCATTTCAAAGTCACAACTTTAAAGGAATTAAGACTTCTGCATAAAAATGAGTCCTAGTACAGGGCATATATGTAGCCTGGTTTTAATGTGAATTTAAAAATCTCCTTCTGATTTTCAGTGCACGAGTTAAAGTGGCGAGGAAGCAAGAAAAGCAGTTAATGCAAGAACTTAACTACGACTTTGTAAGTGATCAGGAAGATGGGCCAGAGGGAAAGTTGATTATTAGGTCACCAAGCTGGAGGTCCCCTAGGGCCAATGAATTAATGAGCAGACTCCAAAGAAGAATCGATCAGTGAAAAGAAGAGGAAGTGCGACCACATGTGCCAAGAATCAAGGGACCTCTCTCAGGAGGTGGAAGAGCATGTAGAATAGGTGAATCTGAACACAACTCAGGGCCGGAGGAGAAAGAGGAAGTACAGACAGAAATTCCTGTCACATCACCACCCAGGAGGAGAAAAAGATACCATCATTTTGGAAGTGATGACTCTGAAACTGATTAACACTTTCATTCTGACAGGTTTCTTAGGGCTATTTTTTAATCAGTTTATTCTGTAACATACTGAGAATAGTATTGCTTGATAAATTTTTCTTCCTCTTTATTTCTTTCGAGGTTAGGATTTCAGCTTAAATTTATAAATAAAAACAATGAATTATTTCTACTGCAGCAGTATTGCTCACATTTGAATAGCAATATTATTGCTATATAAACAAACTTTTGAAGTAACAGTGACTTTTT
This sequence comes from Porites divaricata, assembly GCA_038088405.1. Classification (NCBI taxonomy): domain Eukaryota; kingdom Metazoa; phylum Cnidaria; class Anthozoa; order Scleractinia; family Poritidae; genus Porites; species Porites divaricata. The sequence goes on along the minus strand of JBBMOI010000005.1, from coordinate 22,669,564 downwards.
TTATGTTGGAATGAAAAGGTGTATCCTAAGTAAGTGCATGTATTTATAAACTAAAGCTGATTTACTAAGCAATGATTACTATTCAGTACTGGAGCTTTCTTGGATAGTTTTTAAGAAGTTTTGTTCCTTTTGAGGTTGGTGAAAGAGACAATGTCATCTCTTTTTGTAATTATCCAGGAGGAAACTTAATCATTGGCAAATGAAAAACGAGGACAAAATTTTAAATGGCATTTTTTTACAATTAGTTAATACTGTACATTGTATAACTAACTAAATTGTTTATTTTTATTAAGTAAAGTTTTGTTGTCTAATGGTTACAATCATGCCTTCCTTCATTGAACTGCACGAGACAAAAAGTAGTCCACGCGGAGACGTTCTTAGGGCTTCGTCATGCGTTCCTTCCCCAAGGGGCGCGAGGCGAAACCCTAAGAACGTCTGCTATAGAGGCTAGACAAAAAGAACACTCCTGTGCTCCGGGGTAGATACATCTAAGTATAGACCCCATGTGAAGGTGAATATCCTTTAAGACAAAAGCATATGAACGTGCCAAAAGCGTAAACATCCAATAATACACAAAACACGTTCATGTTCAAGAATATGCAAACTGAATTTTAGGAACGAGATAAGCATTTCTACTCGTATATTCTTGAACGCGAAGAATGTTCGTAGTTGTTGGAGTTTGAATACTGCAGAATACCAACGTTCCGCAAAGTCATGGGTTCGCAAACGGGGCGAACACTTGAGATGTGCGTTAGTATTCGGGCGTGTTCGCGTCTGGTAAACCTTTCGTCACTGTCGTGTTCGCGTCGCATTCGGACTCGAAAATTTGTTGTCATGCTAAGATGTTCCAATGACAAATGATCATCATTGTTCGAAGCTGGTCAAAATTGATCTTTTTAGAAAAGGAGTCGGGCGTATGCCGTTTAGAATGCTTCAAGTATTCCAAGGTATTCTATTTGAATTCGGAAAAACAGTCCGGATTCTAAGTAGAATACTCGAGGTGTACGTCGCGTCATGCGTGCTTGAATACCTCAGGATAATATCGTACACTCCACGTGTGCCTATCCGTATTCGGGCAAATTCGGTCGCGAATATGTGCCTTTTTGCGCAGTGTTAGAATCTGAAGGTCTATATTTTTACTCACGGATGTAACAACAGGTGAACTGACAAAAACAATCGATAATGTACCTAAAATAATTTCGCTAGCCATAAAAAAACAAAGAGCAGGTGTGTTTTCAGAGAATGAATGAAAATAAAGGTTTTTGACAGCTTTTATGTCTCCGGCAAAAAAAAAAAACAATATTAACGGCCAAATTTTTGACAGGCAACAGTCCATCCGCCCTCCTGTACGCTTTTTTCAATATGTGTTTTCGGAGATATTTCTGGATTACTGTCATAGTGGATGGATTTTTCAAAGATTGTTAGGCGGCATCACCAGTAATGGAACTCATTTTGACTACAATGTTATTAAAATGCACTGCTGCCCAGTAAGATTCAATAACAGGAACTGGAATACATCTAGTTCTGTTAGAACGATTAAAAAAAAAAAAACGTTCGAAAATGCCTGACACAGTTGTCATAAGAATTGAATTTTAATTCCACGAAGATTTAAAGACATAAGACTTTTTGGCTTAAAAGGCCATCTTGTATTACAATCCTTCGTTATACAATTACTGTCAGAAAACAGCATTTAAATCAACTGAAGAAGATCTAAAACCTCCTTCATACTAGGAAAATGCTTAACAGTTATAGTTAAATTAATTTAATTTCATAGGCGGGCCAGGGAAATAACTTTTTAATGCGGTTTATCCAAAGTTTAGATTTACTTTCTTGTTAGAATATTCCTGCTGAAAACTGGGCATGAAACGTTTAACTGGCATATTTAGTCGTTCCTTGTGAGATGATTAGCTACGTGGAGCTATAAGAAGCTCTGATTTTATTGACTAAAGAGATACACGAGCAAAACAAAACCGCCGTTCCCATTCAAAACAATAGCAGCTCTGTATTCTCCAAGGCTTGTTTGCTTTTGCTTTAATTCTTGGATGTCTTCAATGTAGCTTAACACGCTGTCAAGCTTTGCTTTCACCTCTGCGATTGATTCCGCCATATTGTGACAAGATTCACAACATTCTTCACAGCAAGATTTTGAACCTTTGCTTCTTTTTCTTCTTCGTTTTCGGCTCGCAGAGTCTTCCCTGGTAGCAGCTTCGTCATCTGACATTTTTCTCGGCTTTGGGTACCGCGAAGAATGAAATTACGTGCTGTTAAAGTCGGAGCGCATAAAAGTGCCTCCGAACTCTTCGACAGTCGCCCCAGTCTCCTGAAAAAAAAAATCTACCTATTGTTACTATGGAATATGTGTGAACATCTTCATTATGAATCGGTATATTTCAAAGAGCTACACAAGGAGCAAGAATACTATATACAGAGCGGAGGCAGCTGTATTGTCATTACTGTGGAACTTAATTCTTAGAAAAAGATTTCTTTCAAGTTGAAAATAAAGTTTCCTAATTTTGCAGGACTCTGCTGTTGAACGACCCTGTAAACTAGAAAGGATTACATGCACCCATGGAACTGTTTGGAAATGCAGGGCATACGATTCATGGCATCATGGTCTAATTGAGCAAACCTGTCATTGGTTTGGGCGAGGGCGGAGCAGGATTATGGAAAGACTCAGAGACTCCATGCCCCTGCAAAATAATCCATTAGATGTCCGATAATGGACAATGGGTGTCGAGAAAAGTGGCCCGAAAAAAATATACTCAGACATCGCATGGTTTTCATTTATTTAAAGCTAAAGACTTTTAAGTAGCATCTATTTTCTATGAAAAGATACATGTCATACATCATTAATGTTTATTTGTTTGATTATGTGTTCTTAATCAGTACGTTATTTAATACATTATTCAACAAAACAGCTAGTAAACGACATTTAGTAAGTTATTTGAAAATGCGTAAGTGCACTGACCAATAGTAATGGATCAAAAATGCATTTACTACGATAAGTGTCAAGCTCTCTCATTACATTTTAAAAACGCATAATTTACAAGGCTCTTTTACTTTTTACCTTTTCATTCAGAACTTTACATATTGAACCAATAAACTGATACGTTAAAAAATTAAAAATAATACTACATTTACTTGCAAAAATCACCAAGGGAATATCTATTTGAAATTTTTAGTCGACGACTTTATCTCTATTTCATTCACTATTTACCATTGCATTTAGTATCTGCAGTTATTGAGCGCATTAAAAGGCGAAGTTTAAATGCCCTAGAAACAACTTGCTAGCTGAAAATCATGTGCCTTCTAATCTTGGTCTCTTGGTTCGTATGACTACACCTTAGACTCCTGGAATGTCGTGGCCTTAGTTGAGTTGAGTTGAGTTCTCTGGGTACTTTTCCAGAAGGCCGGATGAGATTTTCGTAAGGTTACCATCTGGTTAAAGGTCAATCTAATCTTGGTGCTCAAGGCAATATATAGCCAAGGGTTGATGGCGCTGTTTGCGTGAGCCACCCAAAATCCCAGGTTGATGACAATTATTGGCGGGTTGTCACGATAAGCTGTTGCTGCCCAAGAAAGGTGTATTGCCTGCGCAGGGAGCCAACAAATGGCAAACACCACAACAATAATGACGAGCATGCGGACCACTTTCCTTCTTGTAACCAGCTGTCGACGCTGTTGTTCTTCAATCAAATGGTTGCCTGGAGCCTGATTAAACCATAGCTTACGACCAGCTTTAAAGTACAGTGGACATATGATGGCCAGGGGAATTATGTAGGTGATGAAGAAAATGTAGACGAAAACACCACGAAATGTCTTGGTCTGTCCGAAAACAGTAGGGTCAAATTCGCATAAAGAGTCTTCATAATTGAATTTGTAGATGACTGGCAGGATAGCCATTAGAGAGATCGACAGAACCCAGATCAAAGGTGTGACAAATTTCGCCTTTCTGAACCACACAGAGTGGACCGACAGAGGACAGACAATGGCGCAGTATCTGTCAATCGCCATAAAAACCAGGCAGAGAATAGACGCAATAAGGGTGGCATAGGAAATTAGAATATAGCTCCTGCAGATGATGTCACCAGGCAATCCGGATACCTTCCACTTACTTTCTGTGTGGGCTTGGACAATGGGAAAAGGCATCATGAACAGGGCCACCAATAGATCGGCTATGGCCATGTTGACGAACATAGAACTTGTCAGTGACCGTACCTCAGGTTTTTTCCACACAATATATATCAGCAAAGAGTTGCCCACGATAGCTGCAAGCATCGTAAAGGCGTACAGTACGGTTACAGTGCTCACTTCTGCATTGCTCTGTTCCATCTTGTATTTTACCTATTTCAAAACGAATCGATAGAAAACTCGTTAACTAATTGCAACTTTTAACAGCAGTTTCAATTCGTGAATTGCAAGAAATATTTCTAGGACTCCACAGATTTTTGGTATTTTTGACTATGCAACTTTAAAACATCATATCTCTGCTGTTATTTACAGTACCATATCAAGCTATACATCATTGGAAAGGACAAAAATTAAACTTTTAGAAAAAAAAATATTTCGGACTCAGGAAACCCATAATTTACAATACTTTACCTCGACATTTAAGAAATTTAAATTCTAGGTTCCTTTTTAAGAGTAATTTAAGGCGGCTCGACTGGATTTTTTAGGGGGGATACCTCCCAAGTTTGAGCATTAATTACGTCGCCATGAGTAAAGATATGGAAAAAGCATTACCACAACTGTATTATATAAAGATGAAAATTTCTTATGATCTGAGTTTTATTGCAATCGGAGTCGCCATGGCAACGTAACGACGCCATTACGTTTTTTATTTATCTTTGTGTTTCTCTGTACCAGGAGTTTTTTTGAGAAATCGCTTAAGGGAGTTTGTACCTGCCATAATTGCCTCAATTATTGAAAAGTTTGAACAAATTCTATGAGAGCGTTTTCGAGATATTTTGAAACAAAGTTTTAAGAGCCCATGACTGTAAATATCGAGAATCGCTGGCCAGGCTAAAAAAATCGAACATTCTGATAATTCGTGAGAAAAACCCCTTTGGAGAACTATCTTCGAAAAAAATATTTTCAACTTTCAAGAATCTATAGTTTTCGAGGAAATGAGGAAAAACGAAAATAGCGGTTTTTACCTAATTAATTATGCAAAAATTAGAGTAAAAATGACCTACTTTATCCCGTCTGTACCGAGGCAAGATTCAAAGCTATAAAACAGAAATATTTTTGTTTAAAAGAATTCTATCTTTTCTTTCTATCCATGGTACTTTTTAAACCATAAACTTGATTTGGAATTTTTTACGGTTTTTTAAACACTACCACGAAGCGCACTTTTTAAAATGGCTAAAAAATGAGCGACTTCAGAGGCAAAAAACTCACCTTGGTATGTGTGATACCTAGCCAAAATGTATACTAGGACAAAGCAAAGCTCTTATATTGACAGAATATGAAATAAAAAATCTGGGTACTCCGGATTTGCCTTTGCAAAATAAAAAGTTTCGTGACCACTAGTGGCAAAATGTCACAAATTTGCATAAGTCAAATTTGTAGAGAAATGATGCCGCCTGATTTTTCTTTGTAGTTTCGGTACGTGGTACATTCGAAACGTAGGAGAAAGGATGAAAGCGACTTTAAATGAAGCTAAAATTAAGTAAAGGATCTGAAAAATTGATATTCCTGATAACAAATTGCTGTGAAGGTTGGTGACACAATGTAGCAAATTTGCATACAAACGCATCTGCATATTCCTATCGTACACAAGGACGCATTTCAATACTGTTAGCATCACGCAATATTTGAGGTTTGAAATAGTATAACCAAGAGAATAGCTAATGCTAGATGTTTTGTAATTTGTATGTTAGCTCTTCTTAATTGTACATTATAAAATTAAGGTTGTTCAGCAATTGTTGTTGGGTGTTGGAGTACTGTATTCTGCAATTGCGTGACCGTTGTCAAATTCATCACAGTCAGACTTTATTTTTACCGGGTACGATAAAAAAAATGTGAGCTTATGAAGTAGTGTGTAAAGAAATACTATTCATGTCAGATAACTTAACTTTACTTTATTCACCTGAATGAATTTCACCGTCATACATCATTCTTGGAGTGGGCACATGCTTTTATGGTACTGATAGTTCATTCGTCAAGGCATTTTGGGGATTTGTCATTAATAACACTATACATCATATCCTGTAAGTTTTCAATCAACAAAAATCCGAAATAGTTAATTTTCTCAGTAGTTTTTCAAAGTTATACTTTGGTGAAATTGCCACGTCTCGCATATTAAAAATAACGTAAGTAAAGACGATATTAAAGTAATCATTTCAAAAGTAGGTTGAGTTTGATCGTCCGGGTTAACGTAGTCCTGAATAGGACTGTTGTCGTTGACAGTGACTGACGTTTCGACAACCTGTGCGGTAGTCATCTTCAGAGTCAAAGTGAGTTGTATCACGTCAGTAGATGGTATTATATACTCTGGTTATTGATCTGATTGGTCAATAAAGTCAAGATGTTATTGGTCGTCTGTCAGTGAAGCCGCGATGTCATTGGCTATGAAGACTCGTAATCAGTAATTGGCGCGTTTCGATCCGTCTATTGTCACAGTTAAGCAGTCGTCTATTGTTAGTCAAATTGTCAGTTCTCCAGTCGATCTCTCGTAGTTAGTTTCGCTTCATCCCGTCAATAAGTCGTTTGTACGGCGCTGGTAACTGTTGGCTACGATTCAGTGGCGTCTGTTCTAAGTTAGTGAACCAGCTTTCCAAAGTAAGACGTTGATGGTAGTCTGTAGAATACGTTATACATGTCGCAGAGTCCCAGTCAATTTGATGTTTCGTCTGTAAATGATGCTCAGCAATGTGATTGTTGACGTCACCATTCCTCGTTGCTCGTTTGTGTTCGGTCAGTCGCGTGCTAAGGTTTCTGCCGGTTTCACCAATGTAAGAAGCCTGGCAGTCGCAGCATTTGATCTTGTATACTGCTCCCTGTCTGTCCTCCGGTTTGTCTTTGTCCTTGACATTAGTAAGCAGGCGTCGTAAAGTGGTTATGGGTTTGTGTGCAACACGTATATTGTAAGGTTGTAATATACGTGCAATAGTTTCAGAGGTACCTCTGATGTACGGTACAGTAGCTGTCGTAACAGGGCCAGAGTTGACGTTCGTCTGAGTGTCAGTGTTGCTGTGGGTGTTCCGTCTAACAAAGTCCGTGTTGTAATTGTTCTTACTAAAAACGTTGTAAAGATAATCAGTCTCGTCTTGTAGGCTGTTAGGTGAATCGCAAACTAGTTGCGCTCGCCTCGTCAAAGTCCGGATAGTAGTAGCCTTGTGAGAGGTCGGGTTGTACTTCAATTGGCTCTAGACTGTACTGAGAACGCTATTAAGAACTCTACTGCTGAACTACCACTACCTACAGACGACATCATGGACCTACTAAACCTCTGTTTAACTTCGACGTATTTTCAGTACAACGGGAAACACTACAAACAGTTACACGGTACAGCTATGGGCTCTCCAGTTTCCGTTGTTCTAGCAGAAATTGTCATGCAAAACATCGAGGAACAAGCCCTAGCTACCTACACGCGAACTATACCCATCTGGTTACGTTACGTTGACGACACATTTACCGCCGTACACAAAGACGGAATCGACGATTTCCACGAACACCTTAACAGACAGAACGCGGACATACAGTTCACCAAGGAGATCGAAGAAAATGGTAAGATACCTTTCCTAGACTGCTTGGTCACTCGCAACAACAACAAACTACAAACGACTGTTTACAGAAAACCGACACATACCGACCGATTACTAGACCAGTCTTCGTACAACCCGACCTCTCACAAGGCTACTACTATCCGGACTTTGACGAGGCGAGCGCAACTAGTTTGCGATTCACCTAACAGCCTACAAGACGAGACTGATTATCTTTACAACGTTTTTAGTAAGAACAATTACAACACGGACTTTGTTAGACGGAACACCCACAGCAGCACTGACACTCAGACGAACGTCAACTCTGGCCCTGTTACGACAGCTACTGTACCGTACATCAGAGGTACCTCTGAAACTATTGCACGTATATTACAACCTTACAATATACGTGTTGCACACAAACCCATAACCACTTTACGACGCCTGCTTACTAATGTCAAGGACAAAGACAAACCGGAGGACAGACAGGGAGCAGTATACAAGATCAAATGCTGCGACTGCCAGGCTTCTTACATTGGTGAAACCGGCAGAAACCTTAGCACGCGACTGACCGAACACAAACGAGCAACGAGGAATGGTGACGTCAACAATCACATTGCTGAGCATCATTTACAGACGAAACATCAAATTGACTGGGACTCTGCGACATGTATAACGTATTCTACAGACTACCATCAACGTCTTACTTTGGAAAGCTGGTTCACTAACTTAGAACAGACGCCACTGAATCGTAGCCAACAGTTACCAGCGCCGTACAAACGACTTATTGACGGGATGAAGCGAAACTAACTACGAGAGATCGACTGGAGAACTGACAATTTGACTAACAATAGACGACTGCTTAACTGTGACAATAGACGGATCGAAACGCGCCAATTACTGATTACGAGTCTTCATAGCCAATGACATCGCGGCTTCACTGACAGACGACCAATAACATCTTGACTTTATTGACCAATCAGATCAATAACCAGAGTATATAATACCATCTACTGACGTGATACAACTCACTTTGACTCTGAAGATGACTACCGCACAGGTTGTCGAAACGTCAGTCACTGTCAACGACAACAGTCCTATTCAGGACTACGTTAACCCGGACGATCAAACTCAACCTACTTTTGAAATGACTCCTGGGTTCAAACCTTTCACAAAGTAATCATTGCCCCCTTTTCTCTCTTTTCTGAAATTCTTCCTCCTGCTCTTTCTGCCTCTTCACTGTTCGTGCGTTCAACACTATTAAGTCCAGACACGATTTCGAACACCCAAAGATGGTCAAAGATCGCCAAGTGGACCGACAGGTAATTGTGCCATTGATTAGTTAAAACTTTCATTGAACGGACCCTCACGGATCCTTGCAATTGTCCTCTCAATAGAAAAAGTAAATCAGATGGAGGGAGTACTGCCGACACTGGGGTCGTTTTGGTGGTTTTTTTTTAACCATGGATATACTTCATGAACCCAGTTAGCTTTCCATTTATTCAACAAGGTTATAAACTGATCAAAATCAACAATTAAGGATGGATTTTTCCACTGGTACCTCATTTAGCAAATTTTCACCTATCTTCGAGAGATACACACACAAAAAAGCAACATTTGGGGTAAAAAAATCTACTTCCAATTTTTTTATTCACCTTCTATTCACTACAGATTAATTAAATGTCCCTTTCCTGAAAAGTTAGCCAGCCAAAATTCCTTGCAAAACCAAGACAGTGGGAAGACGATCAAGTGCTGAAGCAACAGAAGAAGAAAGGCAAAGGGAAAAAAGAGAGCGGGAGAGAAAGATCGATATAGGTTCGTAAGAGATGTCCAAATTTTGGCTTCTGTGAACGCGCCAAAAAAGCTTCTAAATTTGTGTACGTCCAATTGAGCAGTCTTGTGTTGCAAATCTCTTTTTCAGCCATTCCCATATCAAGCTAACTGGCTAGCCTGCATAACAGGCGTGCATGCTTTTCGTCAGGCGAGCAAATGCAAGCGCGAAGCGAGTGAGGAGAGAGGGGTATGTCTGGGGCGGAATGCAAAAAAACAATGTATTTGGACAGGCCGTTGTTGTTTTTTCTGCTTCTTCTCCGTCGCGCTTGTCTGGCGCTTCTCACTCACTTCGCGCTTGCCTTCGCTCTCCTGCAAAAACGTGAAAAAAATAACGCCTGTTATGCAGGCTACTAACTAATTGAAAGCCGGACCACAAAGGAGGATTTGGTCAAAAGGCGGGGTTTTCTTCCACTAAAATTGGTCGTCAAAAAAGAGTTAAAGAGGCTATGCCAGGCTAATTGCTAGTGCATTTTAAAAAGCTGATATGGTCTTCATTTCGCATCAATTTAGTTCCAAAAATTATGATCCATTTTTTTTTTTATGTAAGGATGATATTTAGGCACTTAAACTGTTTCCTGTCGCGTTCTCTTGCTACTGATGGCCAGGATGGACATGGACTGAAAATTGGAAAAATTGGGCTATCTTTTTCAAGTTTAAATGCATCACCCAAAAAGATATTTTTGGCTAGTGCTCCCTGATAAAATGATATCTTCTTCATACCCCACATGTAAATCTACACTGAACATTTTTTGACTGGGTAAAGGCAGTAAGTTATAGCACAGAATCAACCTAAAACAGCAAATATACTGATTTGGGGTCTTCTTGACAAGAACTGTCACAGGGAGCCCAGAACCCCCGCCTCACATATTGACAATCTGTAACCAGCTGTTGTCATGTTTCGCTCCTGCGGATATGTAATATTAGATACTGTCATTAATTGGAGGGCCTGCTGCTAAGCGCGAAATATCTAAATATTGGATTTTTTTGCCTGGTATCACAAATGGCTAGAGCTAAAATTTTCATGGTGAAAATTCCAAACCAAGGAAAAAATGTTTTTCCGTAATTTTTTTGGTAACGGCACATGTTATTCAGCAATTACATAGTCCCCAGCCCCTCGCATAAGCCATAGCTAAACATCAATTTAAGAGCAGTTTTATCGCATAACTTTTCTTCCCCTTTGTCTGAAGTTCTTTCCTTCTTTACTTTGGGAAACGGTTAGGAGTAAATAAAACCGCCGATGCCACTTACTTACCTCGCTCTGTTTTTTAGCTCCTTGGTCGCTATCAACTACCCTGCGAGCAGGAGCAGAGGCCCTTCGATCTTCCCAGATAAGTCGGGAAGAGGAAGAAAAGGGTAACTATCAACTAAACAATGATTCGATCGGCCGTTCCGGTGTGAAGGCACGAGCTGGGACATTGTGGGTACTGACGTTAATACTCCTGAGCAAAAGGCAGGTATTTCTTTAAACAAAACTCGGGTCTGCTGTAAACTGAAAAACGTAGTCAAGTTACGCTTTTACTCTACGTCGCCTGACTGCCCGGTTAATAAACGGTACTTACGTCGATATAAGTTCGTTGCATATACTGCGATAGGCCAGGGGCGTCAAAGATGACCTTTCTGATACTTCTCTTTTCAAGATGATGCTGCGTTTTGCAAGCACTCAACATGGGTGGGAGTTGGTTAGAGTAGCTCAAAAGCGGTGAACAAGAAGTCTTATCTTCCATAGACAAATCCTGGTCGCATCGTCGTGAAAAGTGATTTATTTTGCTGGAGTACAGTTGAACCTCCATGTGCGACCACCTATCCAAAACACCAAAACCCACCCAGTTAAGTCTTACAGTTGGAATCTCTCCTGTAAGCGCCCGCGACCACTAATTGGTACTGACTGTTTAATGATTTTACATTGTTTTTAACCTTTTGTAAGCGACCACCTGACGAGTTTTCTGATCTCTTGTGGTAGGAAGAACAACAACATGGAACTGCACATATCGTAACTTGGAAATTACATGCAATAAATTATCTTCCTTGAAGTGGATGTGTCCAGTTTTCTTCTCAAAGAAACCTCCTGTGGTTTGTGGTTCGATTCTCGTAAGAGACCACCTCCCGTTAGCGACCATTAAGTCTGCGCATTTTGGGTGGTCGCTTTCGGGAGGTTCGCCTGTAGACTCCTTTTCCAGTTCTTCGGTGGCGTCGGTTGGAACTTGTTTTGGTTCATGGGTTTCGCGTATAGATTTACACACTAAGGCGCGGCGCTGGCAGGTGGTACAACTCCGCGATGAACTTTCGGAGGAGAGAAACCGCTGGACCGTATAAACTACGATCACGTAGCTGTTTCCTAGGGCCTTTGGTAGCTGCCTAATTATACCTCTATTTGTGAAAAAGCAAAAAAATTAACCAAGGGACGGTTTGTTGTTTGTAATACGCAGTAAAAAAATCAGATTTCAACATCTCTGACAAGAAAATGCTAACATTTAGTGCGTGACTGACAGGCATGCAAAGTTAGTATCCCTTCTTTTCTGAAAAGAAAATAAACTACTGAGAAACAAATGATGTTGCGAACAACGCATTGTCTGTTCAAAGCAAAGTTTCCATAAAATTTCACAAGGAGGAAAAAAAATCAGTAAAAGAAGGCGGAGCTGCACGAGACGTCGTTGCGTGACATTGTTACTGTGACTGTTAGTTTAGGACTTCCTCTCACGCAGTGTATCCCGTTCGCAAAAAACCTCCTTCAAAATAAAATTTCAAGGAAAATATCCCTACCTATTTTAGATATACCGGAGGCGAATTTACGATGATACAGATGGATGCTGATACAGGGAGTTAGGAAAAGAACGAGAGACATGGGATATAGTTTGCATAATAATTCAGCGCTTTTATATAACGCTTCTTCGAGGTCGTTTTTTATTATTATTTTTTTTGAACGGTTAATTACTCTGATATTTTAACATAAACTTTATCAAAAAACGTTTTCTTGCTTCGTGATGTTTCCGAACATTAGATACTGACCCTGAATTGAAACAAAACCGGCTGCCGCAACATTTCTCTACAAATTTGACTTATGCAAATTTGTGACATTTTCCACTAGTGGTCACGAAACTTTTTATTTTGTGAAAGCGAATCCGGAGTACCCAGATTTTTTATTTCATATTCTGTTAATATAAGAGCTGAACTTTGTCCTAGTATGCATTTTGGCTAAATATCACACATACCAAGGTGAGTTTTTTGCCTCTGAAGTCGCTCATTTTTTAGCCATTTTAAAAAGTGCGCTTCGTGGTAGTGTTTAAAAAACCGTAAAAAATTCCAAATCAAGTTTATGGTTTAAAAAGTACCATGGATAGAAAGAAAAGATAGAATTCTTTTAAACAAAAATATTTCTGTTTTATAGCTTTGAATCTTGCCTCGGTACAGACGGGATAAAGTAGGTCATTTTTACTCTAATTTTTGCATAATTAATTAGGTAAAAACCGCTATTTTCGTTTTTCCTCATTTTCTCGAAAACTATAGATTCTTGAAAGTTGAAGATATTTTTTTCGAAGATAGTTCCCCAAAGGGGTTTTTCTGACAAATTATCAGAATGTTCGATTCTTTTAGCCTGGCCAGCGATTCTCGATATTTACAGTCATGGGCTCTTAAGCATCATAAAAACAGTGAAATAGCATGCTATCCACGCAATTAGCTAATTTTTCAAGAAAATGATAAGCTTTGGAAACGCGGCTTCATCTCATAGTAGTTTGATTCCATTGAAAACCTCCTACAAAAAATGAGGGGAATTGCTTTGGGCGATCGTGAGTAAGAAGAATTTTATTAACTTGCATTCAGCTGCTTTTGGTACAGTTTTTGCACGTAATTTGGTCCACGCCTACACATTTCGCATTTTTCAAAAAACCACTCGATAAATTTTTTTATAAATTTGATAATCCCGAGATCAACTACTAATAAATATATCCTGCAAGTTTCAAGAACATTGAAAACAGGAAAGGCTTTCAAACAGGACCTCAAATATAACCAATTTTCCCCCCAGATTTTGTGTTTATAAGTGAGCGTCCACATTATTCACTGGCATTGTTTTCAAGTTTCATATGCACGTGCAAATTTAGCAAAAACATAGAATTTGCATCAAAAAGGACCCTCGGTTAAATCTCCGAAATATGCTAATAACCGCGTAAAGAAATTAGCGATATATTATAACATCACAGCAACTCTTTGTAAGAGTTTCTGTGATGATATAACCAGAGTAAGATAATTAAGTGTTGCATCCTACAAGATGAGCCGTGACGTTCACCGTTTCGGCCCTCACTGCTATCTGTGACACAAGCCAGTTATTAGCATATTCCGTATATTTCTTCCGAAAGTAATCGAGAGTTCTTTTTGATGCAAATTTACTACTTTTTGCTCAATGTGCACGTGCATATGAAACTTGAAAACAATGCCAGTGAATAATGAGGACGCTCACTTGTAAACACAAAATCTGGGGAAAAAATTGGTCATATTTGAGGTCCTATTTGAAAGCCTTCCCTGTTTTCAATGTTCTTGAGACTTGCAGGGTTTATTTATTGACAGTTGATCTCGGGATTATCAAATTTATAAAAAAAATTTATCGAGTGTTTTTTTGAAAAATGCGAAATTTGTAGGCGTGGACCAAATTACGTGCAAAAACTGTACCAAAAGCAGCTGAATGCAAGTTAATAAAATTCTTCTTACTCGCGATCGCCCAAAGCAATTCCCCTCATTTTTTGTAAGAGGTTTCCAATGGAATCAAACCACTATGAGATGAAGCCGCGTTTCCAAAGCTTATCATTTTCTTGAAAAATTAGCTAATTGCGTGGATAGCATGCTATTTCACTGTTTTTATGATGCTTAAAACTTTGTTTCAAAATATCTCGAAAACGCTCTGATAGAATTTGTTCAAACTTTTCAATAATTGAGGCAATTATGGCAGGTACAAACTCCCTTAAGCGATTTCTCAAAAAAACTCCTGGTACCGAGAAACCAAAAGATAAATAAAAAACGTAATGGCGTCGTTAAGTTGCCATGGCGACTCCGATTGCGATAAAACGCAAACATAAGACATTTTCATCTTTATGTAATACAGTTGTGGTAACCTGTTTTCCATATCTTTACTCTTGGCGACGTAGTTAATGCTCAAACTTGGGAGGTATCCCCCAAAAAAATCCAGTCGAGCCACCTTAAAAGAGTTTTTTCAATAGTATTCCATAATTCACAACTCTTTTCAGTCTTGTAAGTCGCTGATTTTTACAGATTTTGATTTTTAAATCTTAGGTTTCTTAGTGTTGCTTTATTTTATTTTTTTTTTTCGATTGTCTTCTTTATTTTTTAGCTCTTTCTGAGATAATTACAGGACCCTGTTGATAACAGTTCTTTTTAGAACTGATAGGTTATCCTGAATACATATCCGCGTTAGTATTATTATTATTATTATTTTAGTCGCAACTGTTAAGTTTATTCTTAGAGCGTCTTTTAACATTTACATGACAGATGTCAACTTTATGTGGACTTTCTGCGTACGTACACAATCAAACTTTGCAATCTGCATGCTTTCTGCGATTTTTATCAGGCTTTTAAAGTTGGTCACCGTTTTAACAGGGCAACCCAGCTGTAAAACGGCCATAAATCGGTCCATTGACCACACAAGAGAGACTTAACACACATTATATGTAAGGTAAGCTGTTTTTTTTTTTTTTTTTTTTTTTTTTTTAATTGAAATCCTTTGATTTCTGTTGGTTATGGAAACGATAGGTTTATTTTTTTTTTTCCCCATTCAAATCCTTATATTTCGAATGTTTACGTAACAATGCAGATGTTCGCCGATGCTCATATTTCGAGCTTGGGCTACCTGTGCATAAACGCGTTTGCCCCGTTTAAAACGCCGTAAGGTCAAAGGCGTTTCAAAATGTTTTAAACGGGTTTGAAGCTGTTTGAAACCCGTTTACAGTGTATTTGCTGCGTTTAGAGGCGTTTATTGTCTTTATTCAAAATTGCGATAAGCCCCCTTTTCCTATGGGGGGTCACATTTGTAGTACTATTGCTGTGGTCACACTTCAGACTTTTTCCTAGGTAAAACTGATTTACCAGCCTGATGGCAAATTCATCAAATTAAACCCTCCCGAGGTAAATTCATCTCGGGTTTTGTTTTACCTAGGCAAAAAATCCTTGGAATGTCACACTTCTGATATCGGCTCCCAAGGTTTTCAGGCACAGTTGAATTTTTTAAAGCGTAAATTCAAGAAGGAAAGATGCGCAGCATCTAGCCGATAAAAGAGACGTTTTTTATTCTTTTATTTCTGGATCGATGAGAAATCCAATATTAACCATAAAGGGCAGAAACATTGAAAGCTCGGTAGATTCAGGATTGGAAAATGTTTAATCTGAACGGCTGTAAAATTACAACGTAAACAGCTGCAATCATGCTCCTAATTTTGAAAGGAGAATCAAAATGTGTTACGCCCACTGACATCTGTCCAAGCTTTGTAAACTTTTAGGCATCCAAGTACAGAACATCAAAAGGCACATTACATCAGAATTACACCCGTAAATGTCACATGTCAGTCAACGATGCATAATGCATCGTTGACACTGTCCATCGTTGAGTTTGCCGACTCGTCAATTAAAAAAAAACGTACCTTCCCTAATTCAACGTGCAAGGTGAAGACAGGAGAAGACGTAGACGACTCGTGCCCCCAAAATTTCTTTAACAGCGTGAGCTATGTCCGGTTCTGCCATCAAGACCTTCGTTGATAGCTAGCAACCTCCGTATTTCATTTTCCCCTAGCTATCGCTTTGGGGTAACTGGCAAGGGAAACTCTATTGTTCTAGAGACATATCCAAGCCCCAGACGATAAAATTTCCCCGAGGTAAGTTACCTTGGGAAAAATCGGTCACACTTAAAAAATCAAGTTTCCCTAGGTAAACTGTCGACAAGTCGAGTTTACCTAGGTAAAAAGTCTGTAGTGTGAATGGCCTTGTTTATGTCAGAGCAGACAGCAGTTTCCCCGCCGATGCCCATAAAGTGCCCATTATATAGGGATAGACCATAATACACCCATCCTCGGAGACCCCAGGGGAGCTAGTCGGGACGATAGAATGTTCGTGGTGAAAGTTTACTATAAGATCAAGAAGAGCCCCTCGGCACTGAACCAGTACCAAAAGCGTTTCAATTGCCTGCTTCTGATTAGCCAGGAAAAAAAAATTTCTGGCCAATCAGCGAAGAGGAGCAGCCGGGTGACTCTGGTGTTTTCTTACACGACATAGTTTTTCTCATCGATCGCCAGAGTTGAGTAGCGAGTTCAACGGGGGAAAGTTTCAGAAAAAAAATGTCAAAGAAGCCGGAAAAGTTTCAGAAGTCGTGTAACGAACATGGAGATCTAAAATGTAAACTTGGCGTTGTATACTAGACAATGTCAGAATAGGCGTGGAAAGTGAATGTCGTGCATCGCGTTAGCCTGCGAACGGCAGACGTTTCTCCTCGCTCATCGCCGCTGAGGGACATTTCTCAAGGAGGAACGTCTGCGACTCAGCGACAGAAATTCCATTCTGATGACAAACTGAAACAGTGTATTTGCAACCTACCAGCTATTGTTGTACACAGTGAAGCCTTCATTCCAGATTATCAAAGCGAATGCCGGCGAACGACCACAAGAGTATTTATCTTTAGTGTTTAATTGACTTAATTACCTCCAGCGAAAGCGAGCTTATCTGGCAATGAAAGGTCAGTACACGGAAGCTCATGACATTGACAGCGAAATAAATAAACAAAGTGAAACAAAAAAATAAATAAATAAATACAAATAAAATTACAAGTGAAAAATCATCGATACATAAATTTATTACAAATACTTGAATGAAACGCAGCAACAGAATCAGCACATACGGAAGTAGGAGACAAAGCGTTTCAAGCGGGAACAGTTCTTACGAAAAAGAATACTTGTGCGTGTTAACGATAGATAAGCAACACGGGAACTGGAATGGGTGTTGTGCACTACCTCGGGTCAAGTAGGGACAGTGTACATTTGGGAAAGATGTCTGTACATTTCCTGTCTGTACCTTAAAAAACATTTCCCGCCAAATACAAAATCAATGACGAGTC
This sequence comes from Porites divaricata, assembly GCA_038088405.1. Taxonomy (NCBI): domain Eukaryota; kingdom Metazoa; phylum Cnidaria; class Anthozoa; order Scleractinia; family Poritidae; genus Porites; species Porites divaricata. The sequence goes on along the minus strand of JBBMOI010000005.1, from coordinate 22,651,921 downwards.
ATCGATCGAAATAAGAATATTCGCCAAGAAAACATTCATATTTTTGGCAAGTTATCATTTCATTGACTGTTTACATGTCCGGAATCATAATACAGTGGAACCCCGATATAACGATCCTCGATATAATGATGTTCCCGGTATAACGATGAGAATTTAACAGACCAAGCGTAAATCTTTCCCGATATAACGATATTATCAGTACACTCACCACTAAAAAAAATAAGGAAAACATTGAATTTAAATTTTGTTCCACGAAGAGAAGAATATGAAGTGCTATTTTGCTGAGCTAGTGATACCTGGCATCTAATTGGCTGAGCGAAACAATTAGTGTGACAGGGGTCACATGCAGGAAGTAACCCCTGAAAGGAAGTAAGCTGGTTCCATCACTGGTAAAGGCGGGTTTATGGTTATCACATTAACTTGTTATCCTGTTGTATAAATTAGCTAACATTACAGAAAAGTGGAACCTCGATTTAACGAACCTCTATAGAGTGATTTTACTTGACCCGTGAAACAGATATTAACAAACAGTGCAAAAACACCAAGAGGTAAACGAAAGAAGGCATTAGAATTAGTGCATAATAGTGCGTATAGTATTCTTCTACCTATTCCACCGCTCAAAGTCTTCGTTATAATGACCGATTTTCTTCAGCGTCCCCGGCCAAATTTACAGTAAAATGTATGGAAGAGAACCTCGATTTTACGAAATCCTCGTTATAACGAACACAATCTACAAGCGCAAACGCAAAATATACCTCGATATAACGAATAAATGTCAGCATGTGATAAAAAAAATAAATGCGAAACATACTAACAAGGATAAAATTATGTGTACAGTAGTTTTAAGCAATTTAGTTTGCCTGTTCTGGAGTTTCAGTGCCGTTGCTATGTATAGCTCGGTACTGAAATGTTATTACAGTAATTTTTTAGATCCAGAAATGCTGAGTTTTGTAAATTAATTATTAACTTTACCTCGATGTAACGGACATTTTGGTATTTTTCATGAACATAACATGACGCGAAAATTAAGTGAATGACAATATATCAATAATAGCTAATAATGAAGAAATGGACGAATTTACACAAACGACTATGGAGATCATGGTCAATTGACTAAAATTAACGAACAAGCGTAAAATTCTTGTGGAAATTGTTAGAGTTCATGCCCCGTCACTGCATCTCTTATAAATACAAATTTTGACGTTATTGTAAATGAAGTTGTTCTATTTGCTTCAAGGATAATACTAAATATCGCGAAATTAAAGTGATTAAAAGTACAAAAATTTTGCAAAATCGCGAAGTGCGCGAAATACGCGCATCGTAAAACTAGCGAAATTAACGTGTCGCGAAAATTTCACTGTAATAAGGTAAATTCGATATAATCACATTTTTTCTAAAGTTGCGACAAAACGAATTAGTCTGATGGCGGGGAGGGGCTCGCTGCGTAAAACACGATTTTTTTAGCTGTAAGTTGCCAGAAGCCAAAGTACGTTTAAAGGCCTTGTCTACGAATTAAAGCAAACAAACCGTCGGCGACGTCTGCCTTTTGGTAACACAAAGCTTTCCACACTCGTACTGTGGCATATTCAGTTCATTATAAACATTCTTTGAGGCTGTTTTCCAAAGTTAAGGCATCCAACTACGTGATTATGGAAACCTGGCATGCGGGTATAGTAGAAGGTGGCACTTTCTAAAAGCTATTGTTATTGCTGAGATTAAAATCGTGTTACAAACGTTTCCGTTGTTTCATTGAAATTGCACTGAGGACTTTGTGGCCTTGGTACGTACATGTATACCTTATGGTCCTTATGCGAGTCTCGGAGTCGAAGAAATGTACCAAAAAAAGTGTGATATTCATGCAAAAGGTCTATTGTATTTTAACACTCTCGGGACTCTAGCTTGGCTCGCTCCTTTCGTCATCGTCGTGGCTTGAACTCCCCGCGCTTCAAAACACTGCCTCAGTTTCTATGGCATCATGCGTTGAAGTTTTTTAGAAATGCCTAACGGCAAAGAAAGATTTGCTGAAAAGGAGACAATAACTTCAGGTACAGTGAAAAACAAACATTTTGTTTACCAAAAGCGCAGTCCGTGTGCTTCCATTATCAGAGCATTTAGAATGTCCAGCAGCATTTGTCGGAATAATATGAATCGCGCCTTGATATCTGGCCGTTAAATAATTCCTCTGAAAGGAAGTTACAAACTTTCTTGTTTATTTTGACATGAACAGGAAGCCGGTCTCAGTAGTCATCCTGTTCGTCAAAATTTGTCATCTGTAAATTCTTGTTTACACTGAACTATCGTAAATTAGCTATTTTAATTGAAATCTACAATTTTAGATTAAAAGTTCATTTTTTTTTCTTTTTTTTTTTTATCATTTGCACCTTTTTTTTCTCCTAGATATTTATTCACAAACAAAGAGAAACTGATTTCCCTCTCCGAGTGATATTCACACTGAAGGTATGACTGAAATCAAGTTTCAGCCTCATTCAATCAACGCTTTGCTTTGTTCAACTCAGGTGGGTAAATCGCTTTATCAACGATTTTTGCGAGCCAAATGAGTCTTGATTACGCTAGGCGACCGTCTGGGGACATTGCCGTCTCAAATTGTGGTAAGGGGTAAGTGGATATTTCCCTTCAGTTGGTAATTTATTATAAGTTTTGTGTAGAAAAAAACAGAATCTACGATTGTTCACAAGGAGAGCAGAAGAGTTGACTGAAAGGTTAATTTTGGACGGCAATCAACTACGAATCACTCAAAGGAACAATTATTCTGTCCAAAATTGACAAAAGAATTTGGTTAAAAACCATTTTATGTTTGTTTGGTTTTTGATGTGCAAGCTGAGCGCCAATCAGGTAATCACGATAAAAATAAGACAGAAACGTTTTCAGCCTAAAACTCGAGCAAGTTTACCTTATTAACCCTTATTTAAAGTTTGCCGAGCATTTTTCCTTTGTTGTGGAATAGCTAACTTTGAAAAAGAGACTAGTTGTACAAATCGAAATATTTGTCTGAATGAAAGTGCCCTTTTGCCGTAGTGCCAGCCTTACTGTTAAAAAGGTAATTGAAATATTTCACGACACAGTCACGTTAATTTGTTGCAATTATCTTTAGATTAATAACTACTGGGCTAAGTTTCATGAAGTTGTCTCCGCATCCAACTAAAATGTTAGTTTCACCTTTAACACAGTTACACAAATATCCTAAATGTTTTTTTTTGTTTTGTTTTGTTTTGTTTTGTTTTTGTTTTCAACAAAAGGCTTTTTGGAGAATAAGTCGTGTTTAAACATACTATTGAAAATGTCTTCTGTCTGTCAGTTTTGTACTAAAGACTATGTTGCATTTATTCAAATGCGTAGCTCTAGAATTTAAGGGCAACGATAGCTGTCTCTTGCATTATATACCAGCAACGGGGTTAGTCGTTTAGTTATAACGACAAACGAATTCTATCGACAGAGTTGGATAAATCGAATACGAACAGAATAAAATCTTCACTCGCTTCTAGTCGCGAAGAAAAGCAATGATGCAAAACTTTATGCTGAAAGACAAATGAAGTAACAGTACGCGGGTTTACCTTAATCTATTGTCCCACAAATTTCATGTCAGTTGAGAAATATTTCCGACTACAAACAAAGCTGACTCAACCCACATTCACCGGACATGGAAGACGCTTCTTTTGCTCCTCTAACTTTTTGAAATCAGCTACACCCACTTTATACATTTCTGCTTTATTGGTTAAATACCCAGTTAGGTCGAATGAGAACTGTTTCTCTCAAATCTCGTCTTCCTTAACAGCAATTCTGTATGTACAATTTGTGAAAAAACTACATTATTTTTCATGTTTAGATCATATATAGACCCTAAGGCCTAAAACTAATTTTCCTTTTTGACGACGAAATTCTTGTAAGTTAATGCAATATAAGAAAAACTAATCACTTTGCTTACCTTATTTGGTTAGACCACGGATAGAACTGATGATAAAACAGGCAGGCTTTGTTTAGAAAAGGCCTCCAGGAGAAAACAGACGTTATGAAATAAACATGTTGGGTGAGTTCAGAGTTTCCATTTTCTTAAGTTAGCCCAAATGGGCAAAATCAATTTAAGTTACTTAACTAAAAGGAAACAGTTGGACCCGATTATCATTTTAATTGGGAAAACCCTGCGTGATGTTGCCATTATAGAGCAGTTTTACTATTAACACTTCCAATAAAAAAAAAAAAAAACAATATTCCTAGAGATAATTAAACTATGTATGAAGAGTGTCTTGATCCGATAAATCGTGACGGATGTTAAAGCTTAGTTAAAAGAAAACCGCCTGCCACTATTAAGCTATAGTTAACAATCTTTTTGCATAAATTGAGACCTTTAGATTTTGGGACGAGGACGACTACGCGGACGAGATTTTTAGTGCAGACTAAAGAGATACATGTAGACAACGGAACATGGAAGCTTCATTGTCCTTTTATATACCAGAAACGCTAGCACGGTTACTGTTATTGAAGGAGGTTAATCCCTCTATTGATCTTGGTAAAACCTTCTAACCGTCGATAACTTGTTTCCACCAGAACGATATCCTCGCTAAAAAGCTCAAAGTAGGGTAGCGACGGCTACAAGGTTTTCCCGCCAAAATGACACTGGATCACACGCGCACAGTACTTAGCATTAAGAAAATCTCATCCTCCCGTATTCGTCTTAGAATCTAAAGGTCTATATTTTTACTCACGGATGTAGCAGCAGTTGAACCGACAAAGACAATCGATAATGGACCTGAAATAATTTCGCTGGTCCTAAAAAACGAATAGCAGGTGTGTTTTCAGTGAATAAATGAAAACAAAGACTTCTGACAGCTTTTAGGTCTCCGGCATCAAAACATAATATTAACGGCCACATTTTTGACAGCCAACAGTCCATCTACCCTCCTGACGCTTTTTTCAATTTGTGCTTTGGGAAATATATCTGGATTACTGTCTAAAGATTGTTAGGCGGCATCACCAGTAATGGAACTTATTTTGACTACAATCTTCTTAGCACGCACTGCCGCCCAATAACAGGATATTAGTAAAATCCAACTAGTGGTCTATTATCAATGCTGCGTTCTGATTGGTGTAGCTACTACTAGGCTATATGTTATAGCCTACTAGTAGCGAAAAGCGCTGGCTTGTTGGCGGCCAAAAAGGATTTTTTAACTAGCAAAAGTTGTTTTGTCTCGATATCTTTGACCAACTAGTTGGATTTTACTAAAACAATTATTTTTCTTGCCCTCATGCATGGCCTCTGAGTCAGTAGCCCATTCGGCCTTCGGCCTCATGAGCTATTGACTCAGAGCCCATTTGGGCTCGAGGAATAATTGTTAAATAATAATTCAATAACAGAAACTGAAATTCTTCTAGTTCTGTTAGAAAGATAACAAAACATTCGAAAATGCCTGACACCGTTGTCATATTAACTTCAAAGAATTAAAAAAAAAAATGTTTTCATTGATTAATGTCACAGCCTGTTGCCATTCCCACTTAGCTGAAGATAAAGAGATTTCTCATCTTTGCATTCAGAATATTCGGTTTGAATTTTGCGCTTACTTGATCGTTAGACGGTACTGAGTTGCAATACTTGAAGATGAAATCCGCCTAGCCGCAACGACACTATTTAAAGACATTGTTTATTTAAAAGGCCATCTTGTATTAACATCTTATATCATGTACATTAATTTTATAGTCGGAACAATATCCAGTAACTTGCATATAAAAACTATACAACATTCATGTAAAGCATTATCAAGAAAAGCAGAACATACAAAAAGGAATCATTTCGTTAATACCGTTTTAGTGGGTCTTTCTGCAGGTACCGGAAAGCTTTGTATTTTTGGTCACTTGGGATTAGTCTTTATTTGGAGTTGTTTTGTTTCCCGTCTTTTATTTCTTTTGTATTACGTAATCTGTGCTCCGGTACTCACAGAAGGAACCGTTTTAGTACAATAATCAGAGGAAGGATACAAAAAATACACAAATTAAAAATGATTACAGACAATCTTTTATTACAAATTACAACTGCCTCATGTATTTCAGTATAGCTTAGGAGAACCATTCACTTTAACATGATTTGCATAAAAGCATCACCACTCAGCAGAAAAGCATTAATGAGAAAGCCAGAGAAATAACTTTTTTAATGTGGTTTGTCCAAAGTTTAGATTTACTTTCTTGTTAGAATATTCCTGCCGAAAACTGGGCATGGAACGTTTAAACTGACATTGATATTTAGTCGTTCCTTGTGAGACGATTAGCTCCGTGGAGCTAAGAATCTCTGAGGCTGGCCGGGTTGTTTTATTGACTAAAGAGATAAAGGAGCAAAACAAAACCGCCGTTCCCATTCAAGACAAAAGCAGCTGTGTATTCAAAGGCCAATAAAAACAGTTTTTTAAAGATCTTCAGGACTGCTGCATCTCCAAACTGTTCTGCGCCCTTTGAACTAATAGTACTTGTATGGTTGGGCGTCTATTTTGTCCCGAAGTTCGTAGATCTTAGCTAAATTAATTAATAAATAAAATTATACTACCAACTTTGCAAACACGGAAGCTTTCCTAAATTTATCAGCCTATGAATGTTAGCTCGGCTTTATAAGAAGAAGATTTTTAAAATCTTCAAGAGGACAATAAACGACATACATAGGTTTAATATATTAATACCGTAAGCTAAATTTATAGATTAAAAAAAAGATCGAATCTATGATTCAGATTACAGGAACCCAACAGTGATATTTTGTTTTCTTTTTAAGTCAACCAAGGGACATACATTTGTCCGGCAAGCGATCGGACATACATTTGTCCGGCCATCGTGCATTTCAATGCGGCGCGGAGTGACTTCCCATAGGCGTACGGCCGGGGGGGGGGGGCGAGGGGGGCTGCAGCCCCCCCCCCCCCAAATTTTGGGCAACAAGAGAAAATTTGGGCAAAGCCAGTTTTTAAACACATTTCCATGCTTTTTCATTATTTTAAAGAGATAAATATTTTCTATTTTAACCTGAAGATGGCGTAATAATCCAGTTACACGAGACAGTGGTTGCCTACCACGTGATGAGTTTCTGGTTATTAGGGAAGGGTATCATATGTTGATTGATATATTTATAGCTTTTTAGTGTTGGGCACTGTACTGCGCGCACTAGCTGGAATGGGCTATTTCCAAAAAACCTTCCGCATAACTTTCTAGAGTCATCTCCACTCCTAGAACTTGACGACATGACCATTCAAACCCTATGCTAGTGTCAGAGTGAAGGAAGTTTCAACAGTGTACGGCAGACGGCATCAGCAGTGGGTCTGAAAATGAAGAAGAGGCTGACTAATTCTCAGTCCCGGTTTGAATTACGAGAAGAATATTATTTTTTTTAAAAAAATCTATCGAGCGGTCTAAAAATTATTCGCTAATTTGCTAATTAAAAGTAGACCGAAATGTTTACAAAACCACTAACAAGAACGCCTCGATACATACTTATACATACTTATAAGCTTGACTACTGTAATTCGTTACTATATGGTTTACCCAAACACGTGACTAAACAGCTCCGACGTGTGCAGAACGCTGCTGCTCGAATTGTTTCTCTGTCACCCAAGTTCTGTCATATTACACCTGTTCTTGTGAGTCTCCACTGGCTCCCAATTGATCTCCGAATTGAATTTAAGATACTTATCATTACCTACAAGACTCTCCATGGCCTAGCGCCTGCTTACATTAAGGATCTCCTTGTCAGCTACATTTCGGGACGTTATCTAAGATCTGCAAAGAAAAATTTACTCGCCGTGCCTGGTTTCAAGCTAAATAGTTATGGCCGCCGTGCTTTCTCTGTTGCTGCGCCGTTGCTTTGGAACAATCTTCCACAACATGTTAGGGATGCAGAATCGCTAGACATTTTTAAAAGACAGCTGAAAACAGTTCTTTTTAAGCGTGCTTTTTAAATTGATAACTTTATTGTAGTTATTTATTTTAATTATCTTTTTGCTTTTTACTTCTTTTAGCTTTTTTAATGTTTTATTGTAAACTTGGATTTTTAACCTTGTAAATAGCGCCTTTGGACCGTTGGGAAAAGGCGCTTTAGAAATGTTATTATTATTATTATTATTATTATTATTATTATTATTATTATTATTATCAAAAATCCTTCTTCTAGCGCAATCGGCACGATCTTTTAACACGTGTTTTTAACAAGATTAAAACTTCGTACTATGATGTGAAATTGCATGGTCAAAAGCGCCTCTTTGTCTACAGATAACTGCCAAACATAAGGATTTTCCCTTTTTACCGTATTAATTTTCTAACGATAGAACCTTCATCCCAAAATATCTCGATAACGCTAGCTCTTACAGATTCTGCTTTAACATCGAGGCGGCCGTGTTGGAGAAAAAAGCTCCCGTGAGCGATTTTGTAAGAACATTTCCCGGTGCCAAAAAATATTGCTGCAATTGATGGCGGTTGGTAATAATGGCGTAATTTGTTGCTATACCAACTCCGATAGGATGTCATTGCAACCCAGATCATGACATTTTTCATCTTTATCTCATACAACTGGTGGTAATTTTTCTAAATGTTTGTTTGTGGCGACATAGTTTATGCTCAAACTTGGAAGGTATTAACCTGGAAAACTGTATCTAGCCATCTTCATATGCCTATGTTGTTGCATCGTATGGCCCTCGTTTCTTTTCGTAGACGACTGTTTCGTAAAAATTTGGGCAACTTGCGATAATTTTTTGGGCAAATGGTCTACCGCCCCCTCTGTCAAAAAATTGCCCGTACGCCTATGTGACTTCCTGCACTCATATAGACTGCATGCATTCTTAATCAACTTTTCTCAGTCAGTGAGTCTCATTGACAAATGAGGAAAACAACTTCGAAAATAGTTTAGTTCACTTTTGTGCTTCCTCTTTGTAAATACACCAGTTAAATGAGTTCTAAATAAAATGCGTACAAATATATGGTTTTAATGAGTGGAACAAAATAAATGTGAAAGTAAAAGTGATAACCTGAAAATCAAATCATGGAGTTCCTGATATCGAGAAGGGGTTTTTGCAAATGAAAATGGCAGCCTCTTAAAGGAGCGTTCCGCCGGCACGTTACAAAAAGGGCGGGGTTATTACATCAAATTTTCGCCACATGTTTATTAGGATCAACCGCGGCAATGGTTTCAACCAAAACCGCTTTGGGTTGATTTGGTTGTAGTGTTACTCACTTTTCAAACAGTTTTGATGAAACACGCCTGTGACTGGGTATAGTCATTTCCAGAATTCCTCGACTTGTGTTGATTATTGTCAACATGACGAAAGGCACAGTCATTGCTCCCAATCAACAATCTCAATCTTCAACAGCTGGTGTAAGGGGGTGTTTACATGACACCGGGGCGACTTTCGCGCCGCGACGAGTTCACTCCGGTTCCCTCTCATGGCTCTACATTTGTTTACATGATACCACCACAAAAAGTCATGCCGGTGCGAGTCGCCCCGGCGTGAGTTCACTCCGGTTGTCGCACCGGGGCGAGAATTTCACTCCAGTACGAAATCTCGCAACGGTATCATGTGAACACGAAACGACCACCCGTTTCGGTGTGAAATCGGTCTAATGTTCGCCATTTTTAATCATACGTGCATTTTATCAACATGAAGTGTACCTTCAAATAACGAGATCATATGTGAAATAACCCAGTCATCATGTAAACGCGATACGAAATCAAAAAGTCATGTCGGTATGAAACTCGCGCCGGTGCGAGTTTTCTCATGTAAACGCCCCCTAAGACACGATGTTTTGTTGCACGTGCATATGTAGCCTACTGCACGTGCATTTGCAATACAGTGACGGATCCAGACCTTGAGATAAGGAGGGGGCCCGGTCATCCAGACCCTTAGATAAGGAGGGGGGGGAGGGGAAAGGGGCCCCGTCTCCAAAAAATATTTCGTTTGGTCAAATAATAAGGGGGGGGGGGGGGGGGCTTTCCCTGGATCCCCCACTGCAATGTACAGTAAATTAGCATAATTATCTAGTTTGTTACTTAGGATTTTGACATTTTGGAATAAAGTAATCACTTCATCGAGAGAACCACGCTATCAACAGTTTCAGTCTGATTAATAATCATAAGATGAATTACAATATTTAGCGGCACTGGTTCTTGAAACGGAGAGTATACCACACGTGACATTTGCATTGCAGGCTATATTTGGGAATGAGATACCCGACTTAAAAATGTATTTTGCGGCTGACAGGGATATTTGACAAGGAGGAGCAGTCATACAAATTATTTCCTTCATTACAGTGGAACTTAATTCTTAGAAACAGATTTCTTTCAGGTTGAAAATAAAGTTTCCAAAATTTGCAGGACTAATGAATTGTCACTTAGGGAAGTTTACTGTAAATTCTACACCAAAGACTCAACGCTGGTGAACGACCCTGTAAACTAGAAAGTATTACATGCACCCATGCAACTGTGGAAATGCAGGGAATAAAATTCACGGCATCATGGTCTAATTGAGCAAACCTGTCATTGGTTTGGGCGAGGGCGAAGCAGGATTATGGAAAGACTCAGAGACTCAATGCCCCTGCAAAATAATCCATTAGATGTCCGATAATGGACATAGGATGCCGAGAAAAGTGGCCCGAAGAAAACATACTCAGACATCGCATGGTTTTTATTTATTCAAAGCTAAAGACTTTTAAGTAGCATCTATTTTCTATCTTTAGTAAAGATACATGTCATCATTAATGTTTGTTTGTTTATGCGTTTTTAATCAATACATTATTTAATATATTATCCAACAAAAGAGGTAGTAAACTACATTTAGTAAGTTATTTTAAAATGCGTAAGTGCACTGGCCCAATATTAATAGGTCAAAACTCCGTTTACTACGATAAGTGTCAAGCTCTCCCTAAAACGCACATCATGTACAAGGCTCATTTACTTTTTACTTTTTCATTCCGTACTTTATGTATTGAGCCAATAAATAAGTTTAAAAACTTCTGCTAATACTACATTTATTTGCAAAAATCACCAAAGGAATCTCTATTTTAAAGTTTTACTACTTACCTTACCATTGCATTTAGTAATCTGCAGTTATTGAGCGCATTAGAAGGCAAAGTTTAAAAGCCCTTGAAACGACCTGCTAGCTGAAAATCATGTGCCTTCTAATCTTGGTCTCTTGTTTCGTGTGACTACACCCTAGCCTCCTGGAATGTCGTGGCCTTAGTTGAGTTACTCATTCTCTGGGTACTTCTCCTGAAGGCCGGATGAGATTTTCGTAAGGTTACCATCCGGTTAAAGGCCAATCTAATCTTGGTGCTCAAGGCAATATACAGCCAAGGGTTGATGGCGCTGTTTGCGTGGGCCACCCAAAATCCCAGGTAGAGGACAATTATTGGCGGGTTGTCACGATAAGCTGTAGCTGCCCAAAAAAGGTGTATTGCCTGCGCAGGGAGCCAACAAATGGCAAACACCACAACAATAATGACGAGCATGCGGACCACTTTCCTTCTTGTAACCAGCTGTCGACGCTGTTGTTCTTCAATCAAATGGTTGCCTGGAGCCTGGTTAAACCATAGCTTACGACCAGCTTTAAAGTACAGCGGACATATGATGGCCAGGGGAATTATGTAGGTGATGAAGAAAATGTAGACGAAAACACCACGAAATGTCTCGGTCTGTCCGAAAACAGTAGGGTCAAATTCGCATAAAGAGTCTTCATAATTGAATTTATAGATGACTGGCAGGATAGCCATTAGAGAGATCGACAGAACCCAGATCAAAGGTGTGACAAATTTCGCCTTTCTGAACCACACAGAGTGGACCGACAGAGGACAGACAATGGCGCAGTATCTGTCGATCGCCATAAAAACCAGGCAGAGAATAGACGCAATAAGGGTGGCATAGGAAATTAGAATATAGCTCCTGCAGATGATGT
>JBBMOI010000005.1:22625000-22635000 GCA_038088405.1 Porites divaricata | reverse complement strand
GAACAAGCGTAAAGTTCTTGTGGAAATTGTTAGAGCTCATGCCCCTTCACTGCATCTCTTATAAATACAAATTTTGACGTTATTGTAAATGAAGTTGTTCTATTTGCTTCAAGGATAATACTAAATATCGCGAAATTAAAGTGATTAAAAGTACAAAAATTTTGCAAAATCGCGAAGTGCGCGAAATACGCGCATCGTAAAACTCGCGAAATTGACGTGTCGCGAAAATTTCACTGTAATAACTAAAGGTAAATTCGATATAATCACATTTTTTCTAAAGTTGCGACAAAACGAATTAGTCTGATGGTGGGGAGGGGGAGGCGGATTTTGAAAAACGCATTCCACCTTGTTAATTTTAAAATCAAAGAGAACCAAGAAAACATTATGATATTGACAATTTTATACATAAGAATATGATTTTCGATATGGGCAGTCCTCAGTTGTCGCTTGCGTAAAACACGATTTTTTTTAGCTGTAAGTTGCCAAAACGCAAAGTACGTTCAAGGGCCTTGTCTACAAATTAAAGCAAGCAAACCGTCGGCGACGTGTGCATTTTGGTAACACAAAGCTTTTCCACACTCGTACTGTGGCATATTCAGTTCATTATAAACATTCTTTGAGGCTGTTTTCCAAAGTTAAGGCATCCAACTACGTGATTATGGAAACCTGGCATGCGGGTATAGTAGGAGGTGGCACTTTCTAACAGTCATTGTTATTGTACATGTGAGATTAAAATCGTGTTACAAACGTTTCCGTTGTTTCATTGAAATTACACTGAGGACTTTGTAGCCTTGGTACGTACATGTATACCTTATGGTCCTTATGCGAGTTTCGGACTCGAAGAAATGTACCAAAAAAAGTGTGATATTCATGCAAAAGATCTATTGTATTTTTAACACTCTCGGGACTCTAGCTTGGCTCGCTGCTTTCGTCATCGTCGTGGCTTGAACTCCCCGCGCTTCAAAACACCCCCTCAGTTTCTATGGCATCATGCGTTGAAGTTTTTTAGAAATGCCTAACGGCAATGAAAGATTTGCTGGAAAGGAGACAATAACTTCAGGTACAGTGAAAAACAAACATTTTGTTTACCAAAAGCGCAGTCCGTGTGCTTCCATTATCAGAGCATTTAGAATGTACAGCAGCATTTGTCGGAATAATATGAATCGCGCCTTGATATCTGGTCGTTAAATAAGTTTTCTGAAAGGAAGTTATAAACTTTCTTGTTTATTCTGACGTGAAAAGGAAGCCGGTCTCAGTAGTCATCCTGTACGTCAAAATATGTCATCGGTAAATTGTTGTTTACAACTATCGTAAATTAGCTATTTTAATTGAAATCTACAATTTTAGATTAAAAGTTCATTTTTTTTTTTATTATCATTGCACTTTTTTTTCTCCTAGATATTTATTCATAAACAAAGGGAAACTGATTTCCCTCTCTGAGCGATATTCACACTGAAGGTAGATATTTGACTGAAATCAATTTTCAGCCTCAATCAATCAACGCTTTGTTCAACTCAGGTGGGAACATCGCTTTATCGACGATTTTTGCGAGCCAAATGAGTCTTGATTACGTGAGGCGACCGTCTGGGGATATTGCCGTCTCAAATTGCGGTAAGGGGTAAGTGGATATTTCCCTCGGTAATTTATTAAGTTTTGTGTAGAAAAAACAGAATCTACGATTGTTCACAAGGAGAGGAGAAGAGTTCACTGAAAGGCTAATTTTGGCCGGCAATCAACTACGAATCACTCAAAGGAACAATTATTCTGTCCAAAATTGACAAAAGAATTTGGTTAAAAGCCATTTTATGTTTGTTTGGTTTTTGATGTGCAAGCTGAGCGCCAATCAGGCAATCACGATAAAAATAAGACAGAAACGTTTTCAGCCTAAAACTCGAACAAGTTTACCTTATTAACCCTTATTTAAAGTTTGCCGAGCATTTTTCCTTAGTTGTGGAATAGCTAACTTTGAAAAAAAGACTAGTTGTACAAATCGAAATATTTGTCTGAATGAAAGTGCCCTTTTGCCGTAGTGCCAGCCTTACTGCTAAAAAGGTAATTGAAATATTTACACACCACAGTCACGTTAATTTGTTGCAATTATCTCTAGAATAAGAACTATCGGGCTAAGTTTCATGAAGTTGCCTCCGCATCCAACGAAAATTTTAGTTTCACCTTTAAAGTGCTACTACGATCAAATCTTTGACTACCATTTTTTTTCGCTAGATTGGCAGTTGAGTACTTGAAGTACATCATGTGTGCAAATCATAGCTTCATACGATTAAGAAAAGTGGTATTTTTTTGCCCTCAAAAACCATTAATTCATCCGCCATTACAACGCTATGTTCCTGTGGCCTGGTTACCAAGAACACAAGGCAATTGCTTTGTGACGTCATTTTCTTAACGCAGTAAACACAGCATAACAATGTTCTTCAAAGAACCATGCTCACCAACCTTGTTTAGGAAAACTCTTTCGATCTTACGACATTAGGCTCCGTATGGGTGCAGCCGCTTCAATCGATAGAATTGAGCTGAACGCAAGTCTGACCAACTGAATGTGACACATTCGAGGAATAGGTTTGTTTCCAGCTTACAGTTTCGCTGTTTTCTCGGTTTGATAACTTCGAAGAGTGCTGCAATAGCATTTACGGGCGGGGCTTTGAACGCAAACCAGAGGCGGAAAATTAAACTTGGATCGTTTGCTAGCATATGGAAGAAAGATCAATCAACAGATCTTGAATCTGAAAGAAATCTTCGCATGAAGAGGGGGCGCATGGAGGTATTAGCTTACAGTTCGCAAAACCTGCAGTGAATGACCCCAATGCTAAGTTTATTTATATCTCCGGTGGTGATTTTTGCTTTTACTACTGGCGAAGTCTTCGAAGATATTTTTTTCTTAGACCTTTCTTCGACTGGAACGCGACGACTACGAAAATTTTACAAAACTTTTAGAAAGATTGGGCGTAAGGCAACAGATCACAGAGAGCCCTCTAGTTTTGTAAACACTATTATTGCTGGTAAACCTTATTGCTCACACCTTGCTCTTGTGGTGTACTATTTTTTCTGTTATCACTATTAACATTCCTTTGAGCTTTTAGAAAAAGCTTTAAGGCTCTATTTGTTAATTTTTATTATAAAATATTAAAATCTATCAGGATCATGGTGCAATCTGAATGGTATGATATTTTAATGTATAGTAAATTCTTTAGTACTACCACTCTTCGCCATAACCCTCACTAAACAAAAAGTATGCTTTTTTCAATTTTAGTCTTCCCAAAACTCCGAGCCTGATGTAAACTGCACAGACACATTGTCAATTAAAACCACAAGCTAAAGCAAGAGAGACCACAACAAGTTTATTGCAAAAACTGTTTTTGCAAGTTTGTAAAATACAGCAAGAATTATCATTACTGATGTGGTCTTTGAAATAAAATTGTGATCCTATCTTGAATGTTGTATATTGTTATTCTTTTGAGTGAATAATGGAAAGTTTTGCAATCTTGCATTGAATACTTATATTAAATTATTATAGTATATCATAATTTGAGATGTAAACTCCAATACAGGGGCACCCATGCACTGAATCACTAAAGTGATGTGACTGACAGATTGCAAGTTAAAAATGAATAATCACCAAGGCTTGGTCACTGAAATATTTACTACAACTGAGGGTTATGTACATGTATGAGGTAGTTTCATGGCCCCTGCTCATCACTGCTGCTTTACGTTTCACTACTCAATTCAATTCAATTTTATTATTCACACTTAATAAAATATTTACATTATATATAGTAAGGTAGGGATACACTAATAAAGTAGAAGAAGAAGGAAAAAAAAGAAAATTTATGGTGGCCTGGGTAGAAGTGTACAGTGGTTAGAGGAGCTTAGCTGTCAAGCTAACCACTGCAATGGTTGTGCTCTAACAGCACCCCGTTGGCCAGGAAATTTTTTCACAGAAATCATATGCTGGGCATCTAGGATTTCACGGGTCCCAAACACTGGGCTCCTTTCAATTTTTCTTAGAGCACAGCCTTGCTACTTCAAAAAACCTTGGTGTGTCTTTTAATATGGGATAGACTGTTATTCCTATAAACTAGGAAGCTTCATGCCCCCCTCCAACATACAAAGGCACTGTCTACCCTACTGTAACAATTGATCTGCACATTTGTTGATCAAAAGATAAACATGAGGCCCCAGCTAAGAACCTGGAGGAAAAGTTTTGGTTTTACGTACCGTGTGCAAATATAGAAATCTATTATAACAACACATAACATAAACTTTATTTATACTCGAATTTTAGAGTAGCTAACTAGCTAATATCTTCGAGCTAACACTACATGAAAATAATATAGAAATACGTATATAAATTCGTTTCATTAAATGCATTCATCTAAGTAATAATAATAAAATGATATTAGTAATAATATGTACATAAAAGAAAAGAAAAGAAAATATTATTTAACAATTTACAATTTTAAGTTTAAGTATGTCAAGAAAAAGAATCTATATGAAGGTAACATCCTGTATTTTGGTCTTAAAGTCTGCAAAAAAACTAGTACGAAAAAAGTCCGGCAGTGCATTCCACTGCTTAGCTGAAAAGTAAGAAAAGGAGTTAAGACCATAGGTAGTTGTTTTAGGTTTACTTAGTGAAAGAATGTAGTTGCCACGAAGATCATAAGAAGAGGACCGGAGTGAAAACATATTCTTCATATAAGCAGGAAAATGAGTGAAAAACAAACTCTTATATAACAGTATGAGGAAATTTTGAACGCGTTTGTTACATAACGAAGTAGAGTTGACTTTTGAGAGAAGAGTGTTGTATGGAGACGAGTAATCTCCAAGTATAAATCTAAGTATTCTTTTGTTTAAAGCTTCAAGTTTATCCGCATCACGCGCTCCACAAAAGTGCCAGACAGAGGAGCAATAATAAAAATGAGGTAGAATATATGCTTTGTAAAGTTTGAATAAGGTTTCCCTGCGTATGAGTTTTCGAAAGCGCAACATAACATTAAATTGATTATTAATCTTTTTGCATACATTTGATATATGTTTAGAAAAATTCAGTTTATTATCTATTTCCATTCCAAAAATCTCTAACGTGTCCTTTACTGGGAAGGAAAAACCATACTCCGTATCACCAAGGATTAGACACTGGTGCTTGCTCTCATTAACTATCATCCCATTTTCATGGTACCACTGATTGGCCACGCCAACATCATGAGATACGCATGCTTCCAGAGCTGCCGGATCGACGTGGGAGTAGTACACCTGATGATCATCCGCATAAGCGTTCAACTTGGCCTTTTTAACGTGGAGGAAAAGATCGTTTATGAAAATGTTGAATAGCATAGGACCTAGCACACTCCCCTGAGGGACCCCACGCTTGACGCTTTCCCAGGTCGAAAAGGTGTCACCAACTTTAACTCTCTGAGTTCTGCCAGAGAGATAGTTCCTAATTAGGGCACAACTTTTGTCGTCCATACCATAGGCCCTCAGTTTCGAAAGCAGGAGTGGATACTGAATAACATCAAACGCTTTTGAGAGATCCATAGAAACTACCGCAACGAGCTTCCCCCTGTCACGCATCATCCTCCAGTCTTCCGTCAGCCTTAGCAAAGACGTCTCGCAACTATGAAACTTTCTATAAGCGCTTATGAAGTCTGATAAGAGTCCATTGTAAAATTCATACATCTGCCCCGATAGAAGCCTTTCAAAAATATTGTTTAGAGCAGGGAGCACAGTTACGGGCCTATAGTTGATCTTAGAAAACTCATCGTCTTTTTTGTACAAAGGAGTCACCATGCCCATCTTCCAGCTAGCAGGATAACAGCAATGTTCAATACAACAGTTAATTATACTTGTCATAGGCCGCGCAATAACAGCTGCCGCTTCTCTAATCAACTTTGGTGGGATCATATCGTGACCAGGTGACTTGCGTACATTGATCTCTTTTAGTAATAGCTCGACCTGGGTTTCACTTGCGCGATGAAAGCTGAAACAAGCTGGAGCACTAGAGCCCCTGTGTTCATGGATTGCTTTGATGCTGGGATGATTAGCATAATCCTCACCGTAATCCTCTTCTCGTATTTCAGGCATGCTATCAGCAATGTGAACAAAGTAGTCATTAAGCAGATTGGCAATTTCATTTTTGTCACTAATTATCCTGTCATTTTCTTTCAAGATAATGTCATTGGCTTGCTTACTTTTAGTATGCAAAAAGGGGCGGAAAGTAGACCAGAATTCGCGCGGGTTTTCGGTGTCTGCTGTTTTCCTCGCGAAGTGTTGTTTTATTGCTTTTCGCCTAAGAGAGGTGCAGGTATTACGCTGAGTTTTGTATGCCTCGTAATTTACATCCGTACGATCGCGCGTGAATTTTTTCCACAGTTTGTTGCGATGCCTGATCGCCCTCCTCCATTGTTCAGTCATATACGGCACCTGATTACCACGTATCATTGTTTGCCTGATAGGTGCGTGCTCATTGAGAACACTTAGAAACAATTGCTCAAAAGCATAAAGCTTATCATCAAGTTCATCAAACAAATCAATTATGTGGAAAGGCACAATTTGCATATCATGCACGAAGTTCTCTCGACTGAAGTTTTTCAGACTATGAAAACAAATCTTGCGAGATCGAGTCCTTGGTGCTGATGATCTCAGGATAGTATAAACTAACGAATGATCACTAAGTTGAGTGTCTACCACGCCTGATGTTAAAACCTTTTTCTTGTCATTCGTCAGGATTAAGTCCAGCATTGTTTCTGTTGTCTTTGTTTTGCGAGTTGGTTCTGTAATCAGACAATCGAGATTAAAAATATCTAGCAGATCTAGTAGAGCCCGACCGACTCTGTGTTGTTTATCAGGAGCAAGAAGGTCCGCGTTAAAGTTCCCTGCTAGGAAAACCGTGTTTGTGAGCGAGGAAACTGCTTCGAAGAGAACAGAGAGCTCACGCGTCCACTGAGATCTCACAATCGAGGGAGGTCGGTAGATGCCCACAACAGTAATCCAAAACTTTGATAGTTTGACTTTCAAAACAATCGACTCCGTCTTAAAGGTTGACCATGTATCGGACGAGAGTCCTTTGAGCTCATTAACTCTAATAAAGCAGATATCACTCCTCACGAACACCATCAATCCACCTCCCCCAGCCTTTCTGTCGCAACGACACAAACGAAAACCTTCAACGTAAAACATAGAGTTTGGGAAAGAAGCATCTATTTTAGTTTCGGATATTATCAAAACATCCAGCCTACCAGATTGTAGCCAAGTCTTAATCTCATTGAATTTGAAACCACCAATACTGTTCGCGTTGATGTGTCCTAGTTTGAGATTTGATCGATGATTATTAGCCTTCTGATCAAAGTCGGCCCATATTTCATTTTCAGCCTCCGTTCCACCCTCGACTTGTACTTGATCAGTATCTCCTTCGGTGTCTGAATCATTGAAAAAGCTGTCGCTTAATGGGGGTAGAGAACATTTTGTACAGTACCATGCCTGTACAGCACGTGTACGTATTTCCTTAAAGCTCTCACCAGAACACTTCACATGAAACGTCTTTCCACACAAACCAGCACAACGGACGCCATCTTGGTTTCTTCGAAGGGTCTTTGAACAACCACCGCAAATAGATCTCGAGTGATGAGAAGCGTCCCCTTTTTCTGGTCCTGGGTTACTACTGATGTCCCCTGAAAGCTTGAGAAGTTCAAATTGAGTTGTAGCGGTAGAATTATTACAATAAACAACTCTCCGTCCGAAGAAGGCTTTTGCTCTTGGTCTTCTATATGAAGGTAATTTCACTTTCGATGGATACGAACAGAATGTATACCATTTCAGCTCAGAAATGGTAGAGAGAGATTCCCCGTCATTTGTAATGGACAAAGAATGGCTCGGAGAGCCTAAACTACCGAGAAAAGTGAGTACATAGCAGAGCACCAAGGACCCACGTCCGTCCATGCCGAAGGACGTTGGTTCACTAACGCGTTCTAGTTTGAAAACGCATACATTTCGATGCGTTTAGGTCTTCTGTCCACGCTAAACGCTGAGCGTTTTCATCAAACACATCGATTTTAAAATACTATTAAAGTGGATTAAAACGAAAACGCATGCATATTCTGTTAGTGTGGACGGTCAAAAACGGTCGCCAACGCCAAGAGGTTTTTCTTTAGTCATACCAGTGATTACATTAAACAAGCTAAGGGCTGTAATACTGTTAATGATATATGAAATAAATCATATCCTGTTTAAATCTAATACTGTTTTTCAGTAAAGGCTGCAATTTTTTTGTTCTTTTTTGCCTGATTTAGCATAGTCTTTTTTCGGGGTATTATATAGCCTGAGCTAAGCTAGGGCAGGGCCCACGCAGGGCGAAGGGGCTCCCCCACTTTTTGAAAAATAAATAAAGTTGAGTACAGTGGAACTTCGATATAGCGAAGGGCCAAGGGACTGGCAAAATATGTTCATTATAACGAAGTTTGTTAAATTATATCGAGGTTCTTTTTCACCTTGCCTTATATTTTACTATTACTGAAGTCAAAACAAAATAGTTTGTTACACGGAGGACTTCGTTATAGAGGTTCCATTGTAATATGCATTTTCATATGAATAGGATCTTTGTTGCAATAAGAATCTTCCAGCATCTAAATTTATTATTGGCCTGTTTTGATCCCATCAGTCTAATGCGTAGTAAGCCTCAAAATGCCTATTGTCCTAGATTTCTGCATTTTCAAACCAGCAAGGCTATGTAGTATTTGCAATGATGCAGAATAGTCTTTTGATGAAGGTTCTTGATTAAATCTGAAGACTACTCCATCAACTACGGTTTCTTAAAACAAATTATATCAGCTGATGATGTGGTCTCTGACACATTTCAATGACATACTAGACAAAATGAAGGCGTTACAGGGACCTACAGTGTCATGATCAGCATGTGTAATCACGCTCAGCAGGAGAAAGGTACTTTTCAGTGGCTTGAAATTTATGAAATGACTCTGCTCGACAATGACTCAAGAAAGGTTCAGTAATCTGACAGTTCTAAACAGCCATAAAGAGAGAACAGTCAATGCGCGCGGTACATACCTCCATGACTAGTACATTTCAAAAAATAAAAACAAGAGGCTTAATTTTTTACGAAATATTCTGTCGCACTGAAATCTACTAGTCATGGAGGTATGTACCGTGCGCATTAATTAGCAAACATTAGCATAATGTCAAAATAGTGAATTTTGTCACGCAGATTTTTGGCCGGTTCGTAGGCTAGGTTCGCCTTGAAATTTCAAGGTGTTAGAGTGAATCAATCTTAATGAGAGTTTCAGACATTATTACATACATTATGAAGATTATAGGATTTGATTTAAAAAAAATTCGTTCGAGTAGTTTCAGAGATAAACAAAAAAACGGTGAAAGTCAAGATTTAGAATAAAGTTGCGCTTAGACAGGTGGTGAGAAAGCAGGTTGGTTTACAAGATCGCAAGAACCAAAATACACCAAACTTTCCTAGCATTGAAATATGATATTAAGAGCATTCCAACGCTACTTAAGATTAACTTAAATCATTTAGAACTTTTTTATTAAATAATTTATCACGGCTATTGAAAATACGAGGTTTGAAATATAATTACGTTTTACTTGAATTCAAACATACATAATTTTTTTGCTTCTCACTGAGGTTATTTGCTAAACACCAAACTTTAAGTTCCTAGTGTTGGATTTTTAGTAGCAGGTCTAGATTGCGCAAAATTCGTCTTTTATCAATTTCCAATTTTTTTGTTTATTGTTGCCATAGTAATATCGATTTTAGTTAAAAGTACGTTTTGACAAACTTTAATCCATAGTCAATCAATGGCGAAAATTTTATAGCGATCGGACAAGGATAAAACCCTTTTTAAGGCGATAGAAAAATATCGGTATGGTCTCCGAAAAACTGTATCGAAACACCTTAAGCCAAAGCTTCAAAGCTGGTTCCAGTATAGAGAGCATCCAAAAATATTCACACCTGGGTTTGAATAAT
>JBBMOI010000005.1:22472500-22620000 GCA_038088405.1 Porites divaricata | reverse complement strand
GCATTTTGGCGCGAAAAGATTCCCCTTCGCTCGGACTCTCCGGTCAATATGGCGGACAATGTGGATGATAAGGGTGACGCTAGGACAATCCAAGAGATTGTGAGGGCTGTCGTGGCCAACTTAAGTGCTCTGCCCAACTCTGCAGGCCTTCCAACACGCTCAACTTTTTCAGGATCATCAGCATCTACAGTAGGGGATGAGTTGAACAACAGCTTTCAAATTCCGCGAGGACAGGCGACTCAACGTGGAAACTTTCTCAATAATTTCATTGCTAAAAAAAACTACAGCGTACGTTCGAACAAGGGAAAATTTACCACTTCTCGCAAAGGGAAATCGCCAGCTGTGAAAGCGGATCTAAGCTACAAAGATGTGTGCCTATTGCCTTCTCCCAAGTGGAGGGAAGTCCCTCGGAGAAAGGCAAAGGCCAAACTTGTCTCCAGTGGTACGTACGTTGACGCCTGGCAGCTAGATAAGAACTGGTCGGAGGCAGAAGTTCGAAGCCAGGTTTCTAGTTTATTCCACGACTATCTATTTGTGAATGGCGAAGAAATCGAGTACGTATTACCTAAATAATGCGATCTAAATTATTCCTGTATGAGTAAGTTATTATTCAGTGAAAAGTCCATTAAACTTAACTTAAACGCAACTGAAAAGTTTTTGAAACGTGATGTAAGCTTGTCAAGATATTTGTACATTAGAAAGACTTAGTGTTTGCTTAAAATCCTAGGTCATCATTATTATTCCAACTCTCTCTTGTTTTCTAAATGCACATAAGACTGTCGATGGTTTCTCCTGGGATTGTTTTCCAGATTTGTTCAGTTCCCCATCGCCGCTTGGCAGCCATTTCCCTTCCTGGGAAGTATTACATTCAATACCTATAACTTTTATCTGTTCTTTGCACACGGTATACAAAGATTGTAGCAAAATCAAATTTCTTGAGGAGGGGTCCAATCACAAGGAGCTCAATCCTTGAGCAAATATAACCTGAATGTTCAAATCAAGAATTCTTAGAAATGGAATTAATGTCTCAAAATGGCATATATTTTATTAAATATTAAATATTTTATTTATTTTTTTGGATATTAAATATTTTATTAAATATTAATTATTTATAGAGTTTATTATGGGTTATACAATAGCCTGAGTACAGGGCCTAATACTCGGGCTATTTTTACAAAAAATCTTCCCTCTGTAGATGTATATATAGTATTATTATTCACTCCTTAAAGAGTGAATTGATTCCCTTGTTGGGAAAAGTGTAGTTTCTTGTCTTTTTACAATAATATTTGTACATTCAGCTAATTGCTTTGGCTACTTGTGGTCTAATGTGTGCATGCTCTAACCTAATGTTATTGTGATAGTTATTATTTAAAGATAACAAATGCATTTTCCTTTACATTATTAGCTTTGAATTTGTAAGAGCAATAGGAACAGAAGTGCTGCCAATTACCTTGCAACCCAATCAAGAGCTGGGAGGAAAAGTATTAAAGTATGTTGTGTCGATATTGCATGGTTGCTTAGTAACGCTAGCGACATGCGCATTAGGACTGCTAGGCTTTTACCATGTGCTCTTGCCAAATGGCGGACTCTGTACATCACGTTCGTTTGTTATGAATGATTAAATCCTGTTGAGATTTCAAGACATGGTGGCAGCGGTTAAACAAGTAAAATGCTGAAGTTAAGCCCTCCAGAGAAATTTGATTTTTCCAAACCGCTTGACTGGCCAGATTGGAAGCAGAATTTCCTGCGATTTCGACTCGCGACGAAACTTCACAAAGAGGAAGGCGCCGTGCAAGTCAGTGCTCTCATTTACACAATGGGAAGAGAAGCAGAACATGTGTATAAGTCTTTTACCTTGGCTGATGGAGATGATGCAAAATTCGACGTGATTTTGGCGAAGTTTGATGAACATTTCGTGCCGAAACGGAACATAATTCATGAACGGGCACGTTTTCACCAAAGGATCCAAAAGCAAGGAGAGACAGTCGAATCGTTCGTACGAAGTCTTTACGAATTAGCCGAACACTGTGATTTTGGGGACAGCCGTGATCAGCAAATACGGGACAGAATTGTCATTGGAATTCTTGATAAAGGTGTGTCGCAGAAATTACAGTTAAAATCGGATTTAACGCTGGAAGTCGCGATCCAAATAGCTCGCCAATCAGAAATGGTCAAGTCTCAGGTTACTGATCAGAATTCCCTCGCATCGAAAGATGTTGAAGAGGTGTACAGTAAGAAGAAACCGACTACTCCTCGTTGGAAAAAGGAAAAAGGAAAGAAAGAGGATCCATCTCAAAAGCAAGGTCAGAAGAAGTGTGGCAGATGCGGTCTTCATCACTCAAAGCCTGAACACTGTTTAGCAAAAGATAAACGATGTTTGAAATGTCAAAAAGTGGGTCACTTTGCAGCTGTCTGTTGGTCCAAGTCGGTGAGTGAGGTGAATAGTAGTGGTAGTGGTAGTGCTTCAAATGATAGCAGTGCTGGTCGTTGGTTCTTAGGTGCGTTGACAAGTAATTTAGATCAGGGTGACAAATGGAAGGTCCAGCTTAAGGTCAGTGGTAAACCTGTGGTGTTTAAAATTGATACCGGTGCTGATATTACTGCCATTTCAAAGTCTACTTTTGATAGTTTGCCAAATCAGCCCAAGTTACATCCACCGAAGATAGCTCTTTTCAGTCCAGGAGGCAAGTTGCAGTGTGCTGGGCAGTTTACAACAGCAGTGACACATTGCAACAAGAAGTACCAACTCAGTGTTTTTGTAATCAGTGGAGAACATGCAAGTAACTTGCTGGGTCGAGAAGCAGCTTGTGAAATGGGTTTAGTTGCGAGATTAGAAGAGGTGAATGCTGAGTTGTTTGGAGATATAGGCTTGTTCAAGTGTGAGCCAGTTAGGATCCAACTGGATGAGAATGCCCAACCCTATTGTATCAACACGGCAAGAAGGATAGCTTTTCCTTTAATGCCAAAAGTAGAAGAGGAACTCAAGCGAATGGAAGAAGCTGGTGTCATCGAAAGAGTAACAGAGCCGACAGAATGGTGTGCGCCCATGGTACCAGTACAGAAAAGTAATGGTAAGCTCAGGATCTGTGTCGATCTAAGAAGGCTGAATAGTGCAGTGAAGCGCTCCAGGTTTGTACTGCCTACCTTGGAAGATATCGCGCCCAAACTCGCTGGTGCCCAGTACTTCTCCAAACTTGATGCGTCCAGTGGATTTTGGCAGATCCCCCTACATCCAGATAGTGCCAAGTTGACCACGTTTATGACTCCATTTGGTAGGTTCTGTTTTAGAAGACTTCCATTCGGAATCACGTCTGCTCCAGAAATTTTCCAGTCTCTAATGAGTGATCTGTTAAAGAACAGAGAAGGTTGTGAAGCAATTATGGATGACATTATTGTGTACGGGAAGTCTGCAGAAGAACATGATGAGAACTTGCAGAACACGTTTGAAGTTATCAAGGAGTCAGGACTGAAACTGAACAAAGAGAAGTGTGAGATCAAGAAAAACAAGCTAACATACTTTGGACATGTTCTCAGTGCCGAGGGTGTAAGTCCAGACCCAGAGAAGGTGAAGGCAATAACAGACCTCGAAGCACCAACCAATGTGCCAGAACTACGCAGACTGATTGGCATGATTAACTACCTCGGGAGGTTTATTCCCAACCTTGCTTCAGTGATGCGTCCAATGAGCGAACTATTAAAGTCAGATACAACTTGGACTTGGGGACCTCCCCAGCAAACTGCATTTACCAAGGTCAAAGAAATGATTTCAAGTAATACAGTGTTAGCATTCTATGATCCTAAGAAGCCCACTGTTGTTTGTGCAGATGCTAGTAGCTATGGGATTGGTGGGGTTCTGATGCAAGGTCCCAGTGACCAGCTCCACCCAGTCAGTTTTTGCAGTAGAACACTCACACAGACTGAAGTCAGATATGCTCAAATTGAGAAAGAGTGCCTGGCAGCAGTGTGGACATGTGAGAGACTCTCACGTTATCTAGTAGGGCTTCCAAGTTTCCAGCTCTTGACAGATCACAAACCTCTGGTACCACTGATCAACCAGAGAGATCTTGATAAAACACCACTAAGATGCCAAAGGCTTCTAATGCGCCTTATGCGGTTCAATCCTCAAGCAGAACATGTACCTGGCAAGCAGATGGTGGTGGCAGATACTCTGTCTAGAAGCCCTTGTAAGTTAGAACAGGAACCCGACACAGTAGAAGACGTGCAGGCATTTGTAGACTTGGTTGAATCTACAAGGCCAGCCACATGTGATCAGCTTAAGAGAATCAGAGAAGCAAGTGCAAAGGATGTCCAGCTCCAGAAAGTGATGGAATTCACAATGGTAGGGTGGCCAGCCCATGTGGAAAAAGTCCCCCTCCAGATACGAGAGTTCTTTGATTCTCGTGGACACTTGTCAATGAGCAACGGTTTATTAACATATGATGATCGCATAGTGATCCCTGCAGACATGAGAGAGGAGATACTGGATCGCATTCACACAGGTCACCAGGGCATAACAAAGTGCCGTGAACGTGCTAACCTTTCCGTGTGGTGGCCGGGTATTTCTAAGGAGATCAAGGCAAAGGTGGAGTCATGCCAATTCTGTCAGGAAAACCAACCATCACAAAGAAAGGAACCACTGATGACCACAGACCTACCTGATAGGCCATGGCAGAAGGTGTCTACTGATTTGTTTGAGCTAGCCGGTCAGAAATACCTAGTAGTGATGGACTATTATTCAAGGTTCATCGAGATATTAAGCGTAGTTGAGACGACAAGCCAAGTTGTCATCCAAAAGCTGAAGTCAGTGTTTGCAAGATGGGGCATTCCGGAGGAACTAATAAGTGACAATGGCACACAGTTCAAGTCACTACAGTTTGATGAGTTCAAAGCAAAGTATGGATTCAAGCACACCACATCAAGCCCGCATCATCCCCAGGCAAATGGTACTGCCGAAAGTGGCGTGCGAATCGCTAAGCGGATCCTGAAACAGGAGGATCCACTGCTTGCTCTTATGGCCTATAGGGCGACCCCAATCCCAGCAACTGGAAAGACACCATCAGAGCTGATCATGGGAAGGCTGATACGTACTACACTCCCAACACTGACCAAAGTTTTGGAGCCAAAGCTTCCAAACCATTCAGCAGTCAAAAGAGCTGATGTCAAAGCCAAACGGGGCTACAAGGAGTCCTTTGACAAAAGGAATGGCCCGAGAGAATTACCAAAGCTACAGCCTGGAGACTGGGTCAGAACCAAGCTGGATAATGAGAAGCAGTGGACCACAGAAGCTAAGGTCGTTAGTGAAGACCAAAGTCCCAGGTCATACATTATAGACACTGGTGGTAGAAGATTGCGAAGGAATCGTAGGCATCTTAGAAAGGTCCCTACACCCACTCGTTATGACACAGCAGGGGACGACTCCCAAATTCCGGATATCAACAGTGAGCCTACTCCCAAGGTCGTCCAAGTGGAGGACACCAATGTTCCCGGAAGCAGCAACGCCAGTCCTGACGAAAGCGATCAGAACGCGATTCCAGAACAGAGAACCTCAAGTGGTAGACTTGTTAGAAAACCTATTCGTTATAGAGAGGATATTTAGTACTGTTGATTTTGTTGACTTTTGGACAGTCGTTATTGTCTTTCACATAGGTCAACTTATGCCTAGGACTCTTCTTGATTCGATTTCAGAACATGCTTAAGCATTGTATTCAACCAGTTCATTTTGTTGTATTTCTTTTTAAAAAGAAAGGGAGATGTGTCGATATTGCATGGTTGCTTAGTAACGCTAGCGACATGCGCATTAGGACTGCTAGGCTTTTACCATGTGCTCTTGCCAAATGGCGGACTCTGTACATCACGTTCGTTTGTTATGAATGATTAAATCCTGTTGAGATTTCAAGACATATGTAATGGGAAGTGGCCCAATTTATGTAAGGGCACTTGCTGACATACATATTCCTGAAAAAGTAAGTTTTATTTTTTTCCCCTTTATTAAACATTATTTAAGAAAAGATCATAGGTTTAGTATTATGCAAAGTAAAAGTTTAGTAATGGGTACGCATACTAACATTTACCAGTTTCAACTTTGCCCAAATGTCATTGAGCCTCGTATAAATTTTTTTTTATTTGTTGAAAATATGCTTTTTTTAATTTCTAGCATTTTTTTCTATTTTCTTACAAGGAAGTTTAAAACATAATGACATCTGCAGAACATTGTAGGTTACTACAATGCATTGGAATTTTGACAGTTTTAAAAAATTAGGCTGCCAGTGACAATGAGAAGACTGTGAGGAATGGTATAAAATGCTTTAGACAGGTCCATTGATACTACGGAGTAGAGATGATTCGCAGCTGTATTTCTTGCTGTATGCTGAGATGAAGTCAGATAAAAGGCTTGGATAGAAATTCTCTAGTTAATCTGCAAGAAATTCTAGCCATTTGAATTGTACATTCTTTTTGTGCAAAGACTGTACGTTCTAAGTACCTTTTTTTTTGCAGGAACATAAAGAAGATGAAAATGATCAAGCACATTGGGATTCAGATAATGAAGATAATCCAGCAGATCATGAATGGTCTTTACAGATTCAAGTGAGTATTATTATTATTTACACCCTTAATAGTTTGTTTGCACATCAGTTTAATGCAAGTAACAAAATGTGAAAAGAAAAAAAGCAAGATAGAAGGGTAGTAATTATGTATGACTGACTTTCTTGTAGACCAAAATTGTAAACAAATACAATTGCATGCAAAATATGTATCTTAGTTTTGGTTACACTAATTCCCACACAGTTCCAATATAATAAATATGTAAATCAAATGTGCATTGTAATTGTCTGTTAATTTTTTATTAGCCAAAAAGAGCAAAGATTGCAAAGGCTGAGATCACAGAACCTGACCATGACCTTTCTGGGCCATCATCATCATCCATCACCCAACATGACCATGACATTCCGGGTCCATCATCATCATCCATTGGCCAATCAGACCACGATGTTCCTGGACAACATTCCTACCCATGTGATGATTCCCAAACCATGAGATGCCATTTATCAGTCATGTTTCCAGAACTAAAAGAAGATGTAATTGCTAGGGTTGTTTCATCCACACTGACAACAGAGGAAGCAGTAGACATGGTGTTGAAGATTCAAGCCTGTATGAGAATGAGTGAATCAGATGAAGGTGAAAAAAGTGTGGTCAAAGATGATGTGCAGTCACACAATCAGTTGCCACAAATTTTAACAGCACGGTTGAGTGCTGTTTTTTCGACACTCGTGTACTTACATTCATATTCATAACTATAAACAGTATAGTATATTGATACATAATAGCATCAAGTTTATTTATCCAGGCATTGTGCCCCAAGTTATTGGGAGACTTTGTCTGCACTCATTACCCCTACATTTATTGTTTTTGACACATGTTTGAGGGAGGAAGACTAAATAAACAAAAACCCTTGTGGCAAAGGACAGAACAATACTACAAACAAACTCAGTTGCTATAAATCACCTTGGCTCACTGGAAATCAAATTGGGGTCATGGTAATTCCACTGAACAAAAGGTTGTAATTTTCAAAACGTCTTGAATCTTGTCAAAAAGCTCAAAGACAAAAGATAAATAATTTACATGTTTAGTTTAATATACATTAATATTATTGACTTAATTGATATTTATTTATTACTTTTGTAGAAGCTGAGGAATTGTTGAATGAGGAGTGCTTGAAATCAACTTCCATTCATGATAAAATGGAAAAACTTGCTAAAAAAATGCATGGGTCACGTTTCAAACTCAGAATCGATGAAGATGACATTCTCAATGATGCTATTGCATACTACAAAAGCCCACCATTTGATCCTACAAGACCTTTATGAATACAATTTACTGGGCAGCCTGCTGTTGACACTGGAGGGGTGAAGAGAGAGTTTTTTACTCAGTTGAAAGAGCAGTTCATTTCTGGTGAGCACTTCAGTATGTTTGAAGGGCCTGCAAATAGGCTTCTTTTCAAATATAATCAATAATGCCTTGGAGCTGGAATTCCCAAGATGCTTGGGACAATCATAAGTCACAGTCTTGTGCACCTGTGTGGTGGATTTCCCCATCTGGCACCATCTCACTATTATTACTTGGCAACTGGAGATGTGGAGAGGGCTTCTGCATATACCTCAGTGTTGGATGTATATGATGTGGAAAAGAGAGATTTGATTGACAAGGTACATATAATTAGAAACAAAAATTTTTAATAGTACAAGCTAAAACTCATGTCAGTGACTGATGACGAGGTATGACATTCTTCAGAGTAACCTTTCTTTCAAAGTTGTTTTTATGCCAAAAGTCTGTTTTAGTGAATGGCTGCCCCAAATGACATTTATTATTTCTGTGAGATATCAATGTCAATATATGAGATTAATTTTGTTTTCCTCTCTAAATTAAGTGAACTTATTATTATTATTAATACTTTATTTCTTAAAAAACACATTTCTCAAAAACTCAATGCTTTTAATTTACAATGAACCCAGTAAGTCAACGTAACTTTTCGAATTATCCCACCAGCTGCTGTCAGCCTCAACAAATGAAGATTTTAAAGAAATCAACAATGCAGAAGTTTCTCTCACTGCTTCAAGAAAGTGACAAGACTTGTATAGCATCTGTACGTAAAGCTTCATATCCTATTTACACCACATTACTATTTATTTACAGCATATTTGAAATATTTAACACCAAATCACATGTCTCATCATAGTGCTCAAGACTCTCAATTAGAGTTGCAAGCTCTATATTATTGAGAAGTAATTGTGAACACTTCTACCAAGTATAAGGAGT
Source organism: Porites divaricata (assembly GCA_038088405.1). Classification (NCBI taxonomy): domain Eukaryota; kingdom Metazoa; phylum Cnidaria; class Anthozoa; order Scleractinia; family Poritidae; genus Porites; species Porites divaricata. Next base: position 22,611,186 of record JBBMOI010000005.1, on the reverse strand, counting down.
TTAAATTTGCACAAAACTTATCCTACCAGTGCAGATGAATATATTTACTTTTACTATAACCAGTGATGTGTTCTACAACATTCCTCAGATTGATAACAAGTTCATGCTTGTCGAGGCAATTGTGGCATATCATGTTTTGATTAAAAGGACAGCAGTGCTGGATAACTTTGCAAAAGGTTTGGCTACACTAGATGTACTGAAAGCCATTCAAGATAACCCTTCACAATTTGAAGAAGTCTTTCTTGCCAATGAGACTTTGGATGGTTGTGCTGTAATGGAAATGATGAAATTTTCATCTGTCGATGAAAATATTGATTTTCATCTGTCGATGAAAATATTGAAAGAATGCTGACAAACTTTCTATTAAACGGAAAAAAACAAGGTAATTGAATAAGAAATGTCATGCAAAACATGATGGAGGCTTCAATTGCTTTAAAAGCTACATGTGCAAAGTCAATCATACAAATTGATGGGTGGGGGTGCACGGCAATCCTTAAAACCCCAACCCTTCCCCAGACCTAAAATTTGGATTTTACATACCCTTCCCCAGACTAGACCAAGCAGTTTTCAGTACACAATCTCATTATTATTTGCCTGAAGATGTTTCAGTTCAGTTTTTAACCTTAGCAAATAGGGACCAAAACCTAACCCTACACGAGAAAAAAAGTTTTACCCCATCTCAAACAAAATGTATCAAAAGACACCATAACCCAGCCTTAAAATGGTCAAATCCATGCCCTATAGGGCAGCACATAGGGTAGCACCATACAACACCACTATCCCCTCATCCCCCTCCCCCTGGGTTTGATGGATGTCCAAATCCTCTTCCCAGACTGATTTTTTCATTGTTTTACCTTCATCTAAAATAACACGAGTAATGTTGTATTTGATCTTACTCAATTTTCAGATATCGAAAATTTCCTCAAATTTGCAACTGGTGTGAAAACAGTTCCACCAACACACATAGAAGTTGAGACAGATGAAGTGGAGACCATTTTTGCATCTACATGCCTAATGAAGATAACTCTGCCTAATGATTTAAGACATAAAGACCAAGACAGCTTCAACAGTTGTATCCTGGCAGTTATCAGGGGGAATGAAGGAGGAACTTTCAACACAGTTTAATAATTATCGTTAATGAAGAGCAAAAAAGCTTCTCACTTTCTTTATTTGACCAAGATGTACTGATAATAGCAAGTGTTAGCATATGCACCTGTACCAGTTTTGAGAACATGTGAGCTAGGAAATGACTTGCAACAATCTAAAGCAACCAGTTTGATGATGAAATGGCAAGGTACTGTAGGTAGTGGATTAGGTACAAGTATGCTGACAAACCATTTTCCAAACAGAAAAATCTTACAAAATTGAACTTTCTAGTCATTTTGGAAAAAACATATACAAAACATACATTTTTGAAAAGTTTATATCATTTAGAATATGATGGTAAAGCATATTACTTTATGGCTAAAGTAACCAAAAGAAATACTGATAACAAAAATTGCAGGAAAAAAAGGACGTTTTAAAAAAGTCAATAAGTGGCTTCTAGTTTACTATCATATTAATTTTGTACAGTTACATTCTACATATACTTGTCTCAAAAACATTGGTAAGCTTCTGCAAAATCTTTCTTTTCTATCTCTTGTAGGTACTGTTTTGTAAACTGGAGCCAATTAATTCAAAAGTGCAACATAAATCATGTTGCAATGATATGCTGGGTGCATATGCTAATATTCCCTCATGTTCCAATGTATATTAAGACAGTGAATTATGAAGAGGTATCCACTTTGAGTTCACACATTTGATAGAGCTAACCACAAAAGGTATATATTGAGGGTGCCAAAACCCTCAGATAACTGTAGTTTGCATTTTAGTTATTTTTCAATAATTGGTGCTTGAAGGAACTGACATCAGTTTATGATAATCAATTTTGTTGGTTTAGTTACAAGTTGCATCCAATTCCTTGCCACACATTGTTGAGCAAAACCTAATTCATAGGCACACTGTTTGAAATAACATCTTAATGTGGCAGATACACTTAAGTGTGGCATTATGTAATATGTATACTTTAGGGTAACATTGCATGAGGAATAAACTTGTTTGTTTGCTACTGTTCGTAAGTGTGTTATGTTCTAGCTCAAATAAGGTTGCCAAACTTTACACAAAATGAAGTTTAAGGATATCCCAAATACAAGGTCATTGTAAATCGATTTATTATATAAACACCAATGAAATAGCAGGTGAGCTTTTCTGTGAAAACTTTAATTGATATCTTCACATGTGAAAATAACATGTTATATTCATATGTGAAAATATCACCATTGCTGTGGCTACATAACAAAATAATGGCACCTTTCACACCAAAAAACCATTAAAGTGAAATGGTTTGGTATTTCATTGGTGTTCATATAATAAATAGAACATTACATGGCCACTTGGAGATATGAAATTTCTCTTCTCATGCTGATAAAATACTATTTCACTCATTTGCTGGGCTCACTCGTGAAATATTTTTCAACACTCAAAGAGAAATTTCCTTTCCCCGCGGCCAGGTAATATCTTCTATATCAGCTTATAATGTTTACATTTTCACTTTCCGATACGTTAACTATACAGGGATGATCTGCTCAACAGGGTATGCTTTTTTCCAGCTTCTTGTCAAACAGGGCATCCAATGTGACTCTGTTTCAAAATTTTTTTGGATATTTCTGTCAAACTCAGGTATTTACTGTTTTTTTTTTCGGCCAAAGATGGTTTCTATCTGTCCTCACAAAATTATTTACCTAAAGCAACATCTGGCATCAAACAGCATAGAATTGAAAATTATGAGGAGTGGTCATTGCAAGCAGCAGACAAAAGCTCCAAAGCCAGAACAAACGAGTGAAATCCATTTTCATCTCCATTTTCAAGAGATAACTTCACAAAATTTTTGATGTTGGCAAGCTGCACATCATCCACATTTATGGATGTCACTGGTACATTTACCAATCTTGAATCATCTTCAGGGACTGGGCCATCCACATCAATGCCATAATTTGAGATATCTTGCATGACAGATTCCACAGCACTGTAACCAGAGTTTTGCAGTAATACCATGCCTCTTATCCATAACTGTTGTGGAGAAAGATTACTTTCAGTAGTGACTGGGTGATTGTTCCACTGCCCAACAAATTCTCTAAGTGCAGCATTGATAAGATCAATATAAACTATGTGGAGGGCAAATAGATGCACCTCATTGTGGGGATCTAAAACTCCTTCGCCTTCCAAAAATAATAATATGTTGAGAAAACGTGAAACTACAATGCGGTTGACATCCCTCCATAGTCTCTCTATTCTTTGGTTGTGGACGGATGTACCAGTAATTACACTGCCTCTGTTAAGCCCTCGTTGTTCCAGCATGTATCTTCCAACTTCCAGGTTTTCAAATCCAAGATCACAACGTACCCTAGAAGGAAGGTTATATTGTTGAACAGCTTCCTGGAAGCAGCGAAATACAGTCGTGGCTCTGTTGTTTGTTGATGCATTCAGATAAACAGCCAATCTGGAGAAGCCATCTATGCCACCATGTATAACTATACAGTGCGGTTCTATCAATTTGTGATTTCCGTCTATGTGCCTGCAATTAAATAATGAATGCAAGAGGGAATAATTATTTTATCTCCCTGTTAAGGATGCTCCCAAAAACTGTGTTAAATATTAACGAAGAGAAGCAAATTTGTGATGCGCTATAGCTCATAGTCTCAACCGATTTCTATATAATATCAGTTAATTTATAGGCTTAATTAACAAATGAACATATGAAAATACACATAAGTAGGAGGGCCATACTAGATAATATTTTGCTCACGGGGATGGACCTACCAGGTTGGACTCCCATCAGAAATGGGGAGTATTTTTTTTTTCCAAATTCTCATGATACAAAAATGTCCCCCAATAATAATACCCCTCCAGTCATCTAATTTTTGGAAAATGTACCCCTTGTAAAAACACAGCCTCCCTCTGTGATGTAAGAATTGATCAGTCCATAATGTAGAATTTCACATATTTTCAAGAGTGTGGGAATCACACTAAAAGGTACCAGAGAACTGATTTCAACCCTTCCCCACTCCCTTATTATATATAACAGAGGACCTACCAACGGGTTCTTCAAATGGACTGGGGTTGATGTGGAATTAAAAGTGCTTATCCATACATCTAAAGCTTACGTACCATAGTGCATTGGGGCATGGAACATTGTACGTTCTTCTAATAATCCGTCTACCATTTCGCAATGAAGTTGTCACAGGATCAACCCTGCGTAGTGACTGGAGAACACGATCCCTCTGTACTTCTAGACTGCGTTGCTTTAATGCTCCTTGGACCATCCTCAGGCCTGCACCAGGTGTCACCGTTAGAATTTGACGAACATAATCATCTAAGTCATTGTCAGAAAGATTGGAGAACACCCTTCCTTCTACAGACATACCAAGTTCATGGCGCCTTCTACGCAATGTCCTTTCCGAAATTCCCAAAGTTCTAGCAATTTCGCTTCAACTAAACCCCGCATCTTCATTAAGTGCCTGGAGCTGATCACGAGACACATGATGTTTTGGTCTTCCACGACCTCCATATTGATCTCTTTGTAGGTTAGTAGTTAATGGCGTGAATTCATTCCTTTCTCTTTCAACACTAAGGAAAAATCGTCTTTGGAAATGGCTTCTAAAGGTTGATGTTCGATTCAATAAGGTTTGTAAGTCACGAATAACATTCACTGCTTCGGGGACTCCTTGATAAGTATATTCAATTCTACTAAGCAGAGTTGACAAAGTTCTCTCGTGCGCACCAAGTCGACGAAATAAAAATTCAGAATTATCATATGATGCTGAGTTTAGATTACTTTCTGATGTTTCTAACAGTCCAACCAGTCCAACGAAAAACTCTTCGTTGTTCGGTAGCCATCGAGCAGCCATGACTTCCAAGCCTCCCATCTACAGACTCGTACCTAGTCGTTACTCGGTTCCTGTGTATTTTTACTTCCGCTTCCTTTCGAATTGAAATTTTGGTTTTTCGACTTCGAATTATGGGACGTGACTTCAAGTTCAAATTGAAGGTTTCATTTGGAATTTTGTGGAAGATTATGGTTGCATTGTTGACGATTACGTGGCTTATTGGAGTGGAGAAGGTGAATTGAAGTTCAAATAATGTAATTTGCATTTTTAGTTGGAATGGTGATTTGAACTTCAACATACGCGATGTCGAGTTTTCCTTTTATAGTTTCAACTTATTCAAAGTAACTTCAAGTTCGAATGACGCTATTTCGACTGCGTTCACTGCGGTTTCAAATTCATATGACGAGATTTCGACATGGATAGTCTAATTTTTGAACTTCAAATTGTGTTTTATTTTCAATTATTTTTGTCCGCAAATGTACGCCATACCTGATGTTCTTCTTCAGATCCTCGTTCTCTTTATTCAGTGCCTCGATCTCTTTATTAAGAGTTTCAATCTTAGCTTTCAAATTCTCTAAATATCTGAAGTCTTCCGTTGATCTATACAGACCACAAAATCAATATCTTCAGATACAGAAATCTCATTGTCACTGACATTGTTTTCGATTCTTCAGCAAACACATCTTCACTACGAAGCTCGCATGCTTCAAATCCTTTCCCAGTTTTTTTGGTCGTAGAAGGTACCTCATGCTTCTCAATAACTCGTCGCTTTTCAGGAATCGCAGTCCAAGGAAATATCGAGGGAAGTTGAGTTCTGCACATTCTTTCTCCATCAGGAAAATGATCTCCACAAATCCTAATGTGTTGTGCATTTAGCTTCAAATTCTCGTTCCGTATGAGTTTTTCATACAAACGCCTGACTTTAGCATCACTCGGCAAAGTGTGAAACTTTTTTTCTGGCGAGTTCCTCCAGTTATTTGTGCATCCTGGCACACAACAGCTAAATTTACCCATTTTACATCTATAACACAAGGCAACGAAGAATTCAAGCAAATGGCGTCCCCCAAAACAGCCCCATGACGCTTTGCGACACCTAACTTGACTCAATCTCCCGCGCAACCTCGGAACGGCTAATGTATGAAGAGTGTCTTGATCCGATAAATCGTGACCGATCTTAAAGCTTAGTTAAAAGAAAACCACCTGCCACTATTAAGCTATAGTTAACAATCTTTTTGCATAAACTGAGACCTTTAGATTTTGGGAAGAGGACGACGACGCGGACGAGATTTTTAGCGCAGCCTAAAGAGACACATGTAGACAACGGAACCCTTGAAGCTTCATTGTCCTTTTATACACCAGAAACGCTAGCACGGTTACTGTTATTGGAGGAGGTTAATCCCTCTATTGATCTTGGTAAAACCTTCTAACCAGTAGTTAGGGGAGGATGCTTTGTTCCTAAGGTTGCTTGATATTCTGCCTAAAATACATTTTCCCACCATACCTCTATCATCTCTCCCAAAATAAATAACTATCTCTATTAGCGAAATTTTGTAGTCTTTCCAAACTTGTAAATATTGTAAATTGTATTTATTTCACGTAAATCCTACGGTTAATCGTGTCATTTAATATTCTATTTACAATGTTTACTTCTTAAAGACTTTACAAATTTCCCGATTAACTTACTTTATTTAATTCTGGGGAATGTGATAACTTATTGCTCGTTCCCCCTGCGGGGTCTCTCGCGGAAAATGTATTTTAGGCAGAATATCAAGCAACCTTAGGAACAAATCATCCTCCCCTAACTACTCCCCCCCAAATTCCCTATTCTACACTGTGAGCGACCCCGAAGGGGGAGCGAGCTGTAAAGATGGATGTTACCCAGGGATATACCGTATATGTTAAATTACGGGAAGTCAGGGAATACTGCATATGTTAAATTATAGGAAGTGGGGGATATATTGTATTCATCAAATTATGGAAAGTTGGGGATATACTGTATACGGCAAATTATGGGATTTACATCAATATATCAAAATAAAAACTTTTGGGAAATATCTTAGTCAGAAAAAATAAAATTGAATTAAGACTTAAAGATAAAGGGAAGAGTATAAAATGTGAGATGAAACTTATTACAAAAATGGTATGATTTTTTTGAATCAAAAAATATTTAATTTGATAAACCAAATTAATACAACTGCAAAACCATTGTTTGATGTTAAATATTTTGACTCTTTTTTTTATGTTTCTAAACCAAACAAAAAGGTTCGTCAACAAAATAATCATTATATAAAAATATTGATGAGGTTGACTTTTCTTGTTGACGAACTTGACAAGTTTGGGGAAATTTATATTCATGATAATTATGCTCAGATTAATGAAGGTGCAGATTAATTTTTGTACACGTTTAAATATTTGTCATATGTTTAATGAATGGATGAAAATATATGACTCTTGTCCTTTGGATGATTGTGACGAAAAAGATTTTGAAAATGTTAGTCCTGAAGATAATTGTTTGTTTGAGATTTCTGAAAGATTAATGAAAAAATTTGGATATGGAGTAGGTTATTTATAACTGCCCATGGTTTCAAAAAATCATGGGCTTTTTTTTATGAAGAAATTTTCAACATTTCAAAATAATTTTATTTTGAAATAACACTGTAGCAGGGGGTGTGGGGGATGCAATCCCTCACTAGAAAGTTTATATTAACATTAAAAAAGAAAACTGATGGCCACCAGACCTTCTCAGGAGGGACTCCTTCTTTTATCTATTTTTCCGCTAAGTCCCTCCTGAGAAGGTTTTATTTAATTTACCCATAGGCCGCTCATTTACAGTCATTTACAGGGATTTTTCTCATTATTTAAGGCTTTTTTCTATCTATGTAAGTTTCTTGTTAATGATGAAGCCGTTTTTCCAATCAGGTAATACTTTCACCAAGATACATCCTAGTACTATTTCAATTGGAATGTTATATGTGTCAAAGTTATTATTTCCATAATTGTGGGATGAAATTTCTGTCCTCCGTTAATACGCAGTCTCAGCGTGGGGGTGATTAATATGCAAGTTGTGGGCGATTAATAATAAATGAGTTCTGGGTGATTTTGTATCTCTTAGGCAGAAAAATAAAATTGAATTAAAGGCTTAAAGATTTAATAAAATGAATAAATGAGATGAGCGCTGACTTAAAAAACCTTTCAATTGAAGAGTTAAAAAAAAATAGATAAACTCAAAACTCAAGAACTCAAAAATAAATATAATCAATATAAGGAAAACCAAGAGCAAGACGAAAGTTAATAGAGAGGATAAAGAAAAAGGAAAGTTTAATTAAAAAAATACCTCTCATTTCTAAAAGTTCACCAAAAAGAAAGCCAAAATTTACAATATCAAAACCTAAAAATAAGCAAGAATCTAATCCACCGCCCAAAACAAAAACATTTGAAGAGTATTTTCAAGAGTGTATCAAGAATAAATCAATTCCACCCGATACACCATCTTATCTGCGTAAAGCTCTTGAACGAGCTATTAAAGAACATGAACAGGGAATAGAAAAAGAAAAATCAGCTCTGGATGAATTTGCTAACAAATACATTGTTCAGGGAGAACCTCGTATTTTACCTTTTGAGTACTTCAAATCTAAATCCAGTTATTTAAAAAAAATTTTACGAAACCATAGAAATATCAAAGTTAGATTTGTTTTAGTTTGTTTAATGGAAAAAATGATAGGTGATGACAAGTTAAATATGACTGTTCAGGATAAAGCATATTTTCATTCAGATACTCATATTAATCTTGGATCAACTGATGTAACAGAAATACTTGTCAAAGTTATTCGAACTATCCTTGATAAGATCGCAATCTATCAGCATAATGGTAGTGGGTGGTATTTTAAAGAAGTAGTTCATTTTGAGATTCATACTGTTGATTTTAACCCAATGAGAGGATCTTCTTATATTACTCTTCCAGATTGGATAATGCGTAAGAAAGCTTTATTAAATATTAAAAACAAAGATAATAAATGTTTTCTCTGGTGTGTATTAAGATACCTTCATCCAAAGACCAAAAATGCCGAACTATTAACAGATTTGAGACAATAAGAAAATAGCTTGAATACCAAAGGAATTAAATTTCCGATGAAAGTAAAAAATATCGAAAAATTTGAAAAACTTAATCCAGACCTCCCAGGAATAAATGTGTTTTCAGTTAATGAGAATAGCAAGTTTTACCCCCTCCATAAGCCAAAGCGAAATTCACAAGAAACAATTGACTTATTTCTTTATGAGGAAGATGGTAAAAGTCATTATTTATTAATTAAAAGTTTTTCAAGACTATTTAGATCACAAATAACTTCACGAACAAATGGAAAAATTTTTATTTGCAAGAAATGTTTTACTCATTTCTCGAAAGAAGAATTATTTCAAAAACATATCCAATATTGTTCCACTAATGAAACAGTTGCTGTGAAAATGCCCCCGAGAAACACTTTTTTACATTTTAAAAATTATCAAAAACAGCTTCCAATTCCTTTTGTAGTATATGCAGATTTTGAATGTTTTACTAAACCAATTCATAATTGCAGTCCTAATCCAGAGGGTTCATATAATTATAATTACCAAAAGCATGAACCGTCAGGATTTTGTTTTTACATCAAAGGAATAGTACCTAACATTATCGAACCCATTACTTACACAAAAAAGAAAGATTCTGATAATATTGCTGAAGTATTTGTTTCAAAACTTTCAAAAATAACTCATAAATTATATAATGATTTTTATCGTCGGCCAAAACCACTTAAATTAACAAAAGAAGAACAAGCTTTATTTGAGCAAGCAAAAACTTGTCATATTTGATCAAAAGAATTACTCGATGACAAAGTCCGGGATCATTGTCATTTTAGCGGTCAATACCGTGGAGCCGCTCATAACAGTTGCAATCTACAGTGTCGCAAACCAATGATTCTTCCCGTAGTGTTTCATAATCTTCAAGGTTATGATGCGCATTTGTTTGTAAAACAACTATCCAGTATTCCAGGTGAATTGAAATGTATTCCTTCTACAGAAGAAAAGTATATATCGTTTTCCAAAAAGATAAAAGTTGATAAGTATAAATCCAGACATACTGGAGAGACTGTTTCATTGTATTTTGAAATAAGGTTTATTGATTCTTTTAAGTTTCTTCAAACAAGTCTGGCAAATCTTGTTGGAAACTTGCAACCAGATGATTTTCATAATACAAAAGAAATATTTAAAGAAAATATTGATCTCCTGACTCGAAAAGGAGTTTATCCCTATGATTATGTTTCATCAATCGAAAAACTCTCTGAAACACAATTACCTCCGAAAGAAGAATTCTATTCAAAACTAAATGATGAAAATATAACAGATGAAGATTATCAACATGCAATGAAAGTTTGGAATACATTCAAATGCCAAACAATCAGAGATTATCATGATCTTTACTTGAAGTCTGATGTCTTGCTGCTGGCAGATGTATTTGAGAATTTCCGGTCAACTTGTTTGAAACATTACAATTTGGATCCAGCACATTACTTCACATCTCCTGGCCTGTCTTGGGACGCGTGTCTCAAAGAAACAGGTCAAGAGCTTGAAATGTTGCATGATTATGACATGTTAATGATGTTTGAAAAAGGAATAAGAGGAGGAATAACTCACATATCAAAGAGATATGCAGAAGCGAATAACAAATACATGAAAGATTACAATCCTGATAAACCGTCCAAATTCATTCAATATCTCGATGCTAATAATCTTTATGGATGGGCAATGTCACAATCACTTCCAACACACGGATTCAAGTGGATGAAAGAGCCAACAATAGAAAAAGTAATGAAAATACTTGAAGATATGAATGATAGCATGAATAATCCCTCAGAACACAAAAAAGGATATGTTTTTGAAGTAGACCTTGAATATCCAAAAGATTTATGGGAATCACATAATGATTATCCTCTTGCTCCAGAGAAGTTAAAAGTTAATGGTGTTGAAAAACTAATTTGTCATTTCAAACCCAGAAAAAACTATGTTGTTCATTATCGGAATCTGAGACAATGTCTTGAGATGGGACTAAAAATAACTGCTGTTCACAGAGGAATAATGTTCAGGCAGAGTTCTTGGATGGAACCTTATATCAGAAAGAATACTGAACTCCGAAAAACAGCAGCAAACAGTTTTGAAAAAGACTTTTTTAAACTGATGAATAATTCAGTATTTGGAAAAACAATAGAAAACATAAGGAAAAGACAAAATATAACACTTGTTGATGATCGTGCCAAAGCTGTAAAATTAACAAGTCGTCCAAACTTTGACAGAGCAACAATATTTGATCGCAATCTTATTGCTGTTCATATGAAAAAAACTGAAGTGTTTTTTAACAAACCAGTGTATGTCGGTCAAGCAATACTTGATCTGTCAAAAACATTAATGTTTGATTTTCATTATAATTACATCCAAAAGAAATACACTCATAAACACACCAAGTTGTTATTTACTGATACTGATTCACTTATGTATGAAATTACTACGGATGATTTTTACAAAGATATATCAAAAGATATAAAAACCAAGTTTGATACTTCAGATTATCCTCCAAACCATGAATCTGGAATATTGACAGGAGTCAATAAAAAAGTGATTGGAATGTTCAAGGATGAAGTATCTGGTCGTCAAATAACTCATTTTGTTGGTCTTCGCCCAAAGCTTTATAGTTTCAAGGTAGAGGGTGAGAATGCTAATAAAAAGTGTAAAGGTATAAAGAAAAATATTGTGAAAAAAGATATATCATTTGAAGATTATGTCCAGTGTTTATTTTCTGGTGAAAAACAAATGAGATCGATGAAAATTATAAGGAGTGAAAATCATGATATTTTTTCAAAGGAAGTAAACAAGGTAGCTTTGAGTAATGAAGATGATAAGAGAAATTTAGAAAATGACAAAGTAAATACAAAAGCTTTAAGATAATAAAATATAAATGATAAATGCAATACACAGAAGAAGAAATAAAAAAATATTTGGACATCCTTCATAATTATTCGAATCAACAAGCTATTATTGTAGCAGGCTGTAAAAATTGTCAAAGAAGTGATTGTTTTTCTATTTATTCAGGCTATAAAATTTGTGAATCACGTGGAACTTTAAACGGTCATGTTTTGGGGTATTATCATCAGAAAGACCATGATCGATTACATTTTCGAAAGAAGAGTATTTATCAGAGAAAGTATCATTATGAGAAAAAGGTTAATCAAGTTTCTGAAAGATTACAGCTCACTGATGATGAAAAGTGTGATTTGTACAGCAAACTAATGTTGATAGACAACCACGTCATGGAAATACTAAACAAACAATTTTGTCGAAAAAGAATGATAAGTATTTTTTATCTTATCAAAAAAATACTTGAAGAAATGGGAAATGAAAAGTACAAACTAGTTTATCTAAAAATTTCTAAAGAAACTATATCAAATTATGAAAAGTGGTGGAATAGTTATAAATCACACAATGACTCCTCTGTGGAAAAACCAGTAAACAATCCCAGTTAAATAGCCAAGTACTTCAGATTCTTTAAATGGAGTTTTAGCAACATAAACACATCCTCGGCCAAGTCCGTACTGTTTCCAAAATTCTCGAAAAGCAAGACTAAATATTAAATGATTGGTTAGTATTGCTGAGTTTGATCTGCAACTATGTTTGTAGTCTGATAGCCTGTAAATAATTTGGTTCAAGTCTAATTTTTGTGTGAAATATTTCACATAGAGAAACTGGTAAACAAGACATGCTTTAATAAAATTATCAAGGTAAAACTGTGTTTTATATGCGGGAAAGTAAAAATTAACATATGATACAATTCTATTTATCATTTCTATATTAATGTTTATATAGAAATGAATATTTGCGTAGCCAAGGGAGGGGTCATAGGGGTTCCCATATCTTATTGTATTTCTTTACAAATCTATCTGCAATAGGAGTCTGATCAATTATCATTTCATCTATCAATTTCATTCGATCAATAAACTCTTTTTTGTTAAACTCATCACCCCGCAAAGCTGAACGCAGTTCAACCAATACTTTTTCATAAGTTGTAAATGCAATTTGAGACATTTCAATCTTTTTTTTGTAATTCTTCATTTTTGAAATAGAACTAACTAACACCCCAGCTCCGTTTATTACACCGAGTATTATTGGATTTAATGTTATTCCCCCTGCTATGGTGCCAATAATAACTAATCCTCCCCCAGACAGAGAGAGTGTTTCATCGAGAATTTTATACCTCTTAAAAGATTTCTTAAAACACCAATATTTCTTGTGGTAATGTTTATAGAAATCTTTGAGAGTTTTGACTTCTGATTCTGATAGTGAGTTATCAATATGATTAAATTCAAATATATCTTTCATTTATTTTTTAAATTATATAACTGCGATATGCTGATTTGCGTAGCCAAGGGAGGGGGTCATAGGGGGAACCTTAGGTTCCCCTATATTTACAGTATATAACTCCCATTTAGTTTCTCTTGCAACATTACTCTGTGAAATGCTTCAGAGTCAAAGTCGTAAAAATTTGGAGAAAACATAATTTTACTCAAAACTCCTTCATCAGTTGTAAAGTCAAATTTTTGATTGGGGGTGTGATTAGAGGTTGATAACGTTAATGTTGAGCTGTAGTTACTTATGCTAACTTTTGTAACAATTGTATCAACACTTTCTGTCAACCATAAAACAATTTTTTTGCCATTAAAACTACTTGGTAGATGAAAATGAGTTCTTTTATTATTGGAAAGTAAAGTTAAATAACCAGCAGCTTTAGAAAAGGTTAAACTTAATAAACCAAGGTTATTTTGTGAATCCTTTTTAGCTAAAGCAAAATCTTTATAACTCCAATGATAAAAAACAATACATAAAGTATAATTTGTAAAACTACCAGAGGGAGAAAAAGTAATAGTATAATTATTAATATTTAATCCTTCTTTTCTTACATCACTTAAGTGTTTATTAGGAACGGCAATATTTGGAACAAGAGAATTAAAAACAACACCAGATGATGACCTAATTAAACTATAAATATACGCATCAGAAAAGTCATAAAATTCTTCAAAATAATATCTATAAACATAGTTTTTAGTAAAAGGAAATAACTCTTTTACCATTCCAACTGTTGCCGCACTAGTATCCTTGCTTCTATCGAGAGCAATGTTGTATATCTTTTTATTATTTGCATTAATGCCAACATTGTACTCTACTTCTGTTGGTTTGTTGTCAAATGCTGTATGATAATCATAAACTTTATCTGGGTCGATATTGCTAAATTTACCCATAATGCCATAAGCAATAATGTAAACTCCTGTGAAATTTTTTGGGTAAATAGCCAATTCATTTCCAACCTGTGGAATATTGACTAAAATATGAAGAAAAAATGAGTTACCAGTTAGCCACTTCTTAAAATTAACTATTATTCTATGGCAATACATAAATTCTGTTTGGCCTTTTGAATTGGTGAATCTATGACTAAGTTTTTTTACACCAACATTTTCAATTGATAATCCTCTTGATGTGCCCCTGTCAACACTTATCTGGGATTTATGCCACAATTCATAATCAGTGTTAAGTATCTCTAAACAAAGTGTATATTCATAATTTTTAGGTAACCTGTAAAAATTAATTCCCATCTTGTACTTATATCCGCCCTGTGAATTTTTGACTATTTCTGTATAAATAACTTTATGATTGTAGTCATGAAAGTTGCCTTTACTTGGTGGTAAGTCTGCTATCTTTTTCATAATAAAACTAGTTCCTGTAGTTATTTCATCAGTCCATTGACTTACATCTGACATAAGATAACTAAACTCATCTTTGTAATGGCTTGGTTGAACTTGAGCTGTATGTGTATGGTCGATCATATATTTTTTATTTACTGCATCATTGTCCGAAGCGGGATCTTCAATATTAATTATTTTATGTCCACTCATGTTTAAACTTCCCGACATTGGGGCACTCCCATCTTTTTTAAAGAAGGGACTAAGATCTTGGGGAGTTGATTTATGATCCACATAGAATTTAGTTGCAGCGTCTGAGTTACTTGTTGGTGGTTTTAAGTTGATTATTTTTTTATTGTCCATGTTCAAATCATTAGTCATCTTATTTGATCCATCAACGTGGAGATATGCTAAATCACCATAAGCCAATGGTATTGGTTGGTTATTTGCATTTGGAGCTGGAATATTGAAAATTCGATTGTTATTCATGTTGAGATTTCCAGTCATTGGTCTTGTTCCATCCAATTTTAAAAAGACACTACCATCAACTTTGGAATCGTCTACATACTTCTTTGTTGCAGCGTCACCATTGACTGTTGGTTTTTTAAGGCCTACTATCTTATTGTTATTCATGTTGATGTTTCCAGTCATTGGACTAGACCCATTTTTGAGAAAAAAATTATTGTCTGTGTAGCTTTTTGTGGCTGGCTCATCTGCATCAGATGGAGATTTAAGGTTCAAAATACGGAAGGAGTCTTTCATATCAATGTTGGAATCAATTGTTAATAATGATGTTTTTCCACCACCAGAATTTTCATCAACATATTTCTTGGTTGCTGAATCGGTGTCTGATACTGGAGCACCAACATTTTTTAGTTTTTTTCCCACCATATCATAATTACCATCTGCAGTGAGATTAAATCCAACACCTGGAGCACCTTGAATTCCTCGCGCAAATGGATGTTGATTAGAAGAATGTTCGTTAAATATTCCCATTTTATTAATTAAATAGATAAAATCACCCCTCCCTTACTACTAATCATTGTAGCGGGCAGTAAAGTTTTCTGCAATTCGCTTCTTTGGTTTATCAACATAAAGAAATGAATAAGGTTCTCTAGTTGCTGCTTTATATACGACTTTATCAACTCCCAATTCAGACGATATTCTGTTGGCTTCCCTCGATGATGGAAATTCGAATAAACAGTAGTGAGAACAATTCAGTCGAATATCTTTTGGAGTTTTGTAAAATGATTGACTCAGATAAATCACTGAGCAATTCTTATGTCGTCCTTGAATGAAATAATCTATTATTTGTCTCTGGTTTTTATCACAGACGTAATCATCAAGTATCACAAGTTTTTGATTGTCTGCATAATCCATTTCTGTTACTGGGGTTATTTCATAATTACTCACATTAAGTATTTCATAGCCGATTTTATGAGAAAACTCTCTCATTTTTTGGATCAATCTCTTGTATTTATCCTGCTCCAAATTACGCACATAAAGATAAATCTCATCATAGTACAGCAATGGTTTCATTAGCATATGATATATCAAATTAGTTTTACCACTTCCACTATTTCCACAAATTAACATTCGAAAAGTATCTGATGGCATGAAAGGTTTCAGCTGTTTGAATTTTTTTATCTGCGGCTTCGCCGGTGCTATCATAATTTGGTATTTCCATTTATCTAATTATTATATAAACTGGACATTCAAGAAATTATGAAATATTCTAAAAATAAGATTGAAGCAGATGATCTTACTAAACAGGTGAGACAGCGAATAAAAGAAACTGCTTGGGAAAAACAGAACCGGAGAGAAGGATTTACTGAGACATTTAAACCTTTGATTTCACAGTTTGAAAAACCTGAGGATATTGAAAAAGAAAATATTTTCACTCAAAACCAAAAAATGCTTCAAAATCAGTTGGCTCTTACGGAAGGTCTTAAAAAAAAATCAGAAGGCTATTACTAATGGTTTGTCTGTTTTTCAAGAATCACAAAAAATAAAACCTGATGATTATGATGATGACGATTATGACGATGATGATGATGATGATGATGATGATGATGATGATGATGATGATTTTACTGGAACTTATGATGAATATCAAGCTAGTAAACAAGAAAAACCAACACCAGTTCTTCTGAATCTAGTAAAGAAATAATAGATATAGATTTTAATGAAGGTTTTAGCCAAAAAAAACAAAAACAAATTGAGGAACAAGGTCTTTTAAAACTAAATGATTTACCAAAAGCGGACGAAGATATTTTAGAATCCAATTTTGTTAAGACTAATAAAATGATAAAAAGTTTAAGAGGTCAAATTGCTGGTAAAGAAAACGGAATTTCATCTTTAGAAAAAAAAAATAAATGAAGAAGAAGATTTGAAAAAAAAAATTAGAATTTTTAAGTGAATTAACAAATTTAAAAAAAGAACAATACTCAAGAAAAAAATTTATGGCAACTTTGAAAAAATATAAAGAAAGAGTAGAAATTGCTATGGGAGGTTCTAAATTAAAGACAGCTAAAAAATCTGGAAAAGGCATTATGTCTTATTATTACCCCCAAGAACTAATAAAAAGATTTGAATTACTCGGTGGATCACTTGCTGCAGGAAACAATGGTGTATTGTCTGAATATATTCAAATAGCTCATCGACTCAGAGATCTCGGGATTGTTACTAATAGCCAACTTAATACATTGTTAAGAAAATTTATTTAAATTAACGCAGCGTAGCCAGGGGGTGTTAGGGGGACGGAGTCCCCTTAGAATAAACTTTTAAGAAATTATCTAAACATAAGATAAAAGTTTACTTGGCAAAATGAATGAGAGCGCGATTCATATTTCATCTGTTAAAAGAGAACAAATAGGAGTAAATAAACCCCATGATTTTCTGGTTAAATTTAATCCTCCTTTGAAACTTGACCCACAATTTAAGCATTTTCTCGCCTTGGACAGGTTGTCGATGACTTACTCTTGGTACAACATCAGAAGTAGTTATGGCAACAATAAAATCAAATACACTCATGATGGGTCAACATGGCAAACAATTACTTTCTCAGATGGAATGTATTCTTACCAAGATATTGAAGATTACATTCATCAATATATGGATAAAAAGTCTCATCACACAACAGACTCCAAAGGAGCAAAGAAGTATTCAATAAATCTGACTTTTATTCTTTCTACCTATCGAATACTGATAGAACTTGATGGTGATTATCAACTTGATCTGAGAGGAACAAATTTTGGAGACCTCGTCGGATTTGAAAAGAAACTGGTAACTAAAACTGAGTACGGAACACGCCTTCCAAATATTACAAAATCGATTGACTCATTAAACATAAACGTAGATGCAATAAAAGACTCTGTTGTGAATGGAGTAAATACAAACACAATCGCAGTTATTCCAACAGATAATCTTACGAGGAGTTATCCTTTTACTTTTGAACCAAGGAGGACATTGTACTGCCCTGTAATTTCTAATACTATTTCTACGATGAGAATAACAGTAACTGATTCAGTCAGCCAACCTATTGACCTCAATGGTATTGATTGATTTATGTCGCTGTTGCTTCATAGTACTGAAGATAACAGCATAGTATAAATAGGTGAACCTACGGTTCCCCTATAACCCCTCCCTTGGCTTCGCCGCATAAAATTTAAGATTAAATAAACTATTGTAGCAGGGGGTGCGGGGGGTGCAACCCCCTGCATTAGTGTAATTCTATAGATAAAATAATGCGACAATCAGAGTTTAAAAGAAAATACGACCCAGAAATGGGAAAATATGTAAAACAACATATTTATGGAGAAGGAATAATGGACACAGTAAAATCCTTTTTTAAAAAACCAACTCCCAAAAAACCACCACCAAAACCAACAGTTCAAAAGAAAGTAACATTTGATCCGAGCACAATTGTAAAAGAAAAAAAGGCGGGTGATAAAATCGTAAAATTACTTTCTCGTGAAAACCCCCCTCCCTCCACCAAACCAACACGTAAAATGACTGAAAAGAAATATAACCAATATTTGGAAAACTTAAGAAATTTATATAATTATTAATATAAAAGTTTACTTGGCAAAATGAAATCTTTTCGAAACCCAAAATATTTAGAAAGATATGAAGATGTTATATTTGATCTCGAACAACCTATAGTTACAGCAGACCCAGCAAATAATGCTGCCCAAGTTAGAGCACCAAACCTTAAATTTATCGCTGATAATACGGGAGAGGCCACTCCATTTGATTGGTATAACGCTCGTTTTTCAATGGATTTTAAAGTAGGCTTTTTAGCTGGAGGAACTATAGCAGTTGACGATCACAATGGAATTGTAAATGGTTCTAACTCATTTGTAAAAAAATTAAATGTCCTGGCAAATGGAAGAGAAGTTTATAGTTGTAATGAAGCAAATCATGTTGCAAATATTAAAAACTTACTTGAGTGTAATTTAGCTTATGCAAGAACTAGTGGAACCAAAGAATTTTACTATCCTGATACAAGTAGATCTGCAGAGGAACGTGCTGATAATGCAGCATATAATGTTGGTTTTGCTTTAAGAAAAAAAGTATTGGGTACTTCAGTTCTAGTCAATTGCGAAATACCTCTCAATAGATACTCTTTCTTTGAAGCATTAGAAGACAAACTACTTCCTAACACAAAAATTGAAATAAATTTTGAACTCGAAAGCGATGCAAATTTGGTGTTTCAAGCTGGAGCTAATTGCAGAGTTATTGTAAAAAGACTTCAGTTATACATTCCAAAGTTAACTTTTAACTCTGAAGGACAAAAGTTATACATGGAAAATTATCTTAAACCTCAAAAATGGACTTATCTTAATGAAGTAATTCATACTTCAAATAATTTACAGCAGCAAACAGGCCATTACAGAATAACAACCGCCATTTCAAAACCACGTCATGTATTTGTTTGGGCCATCAACGCAGCAAGAATTAATGCACAAACAGCAAATCCATTTATATATGATACTTTTAGTAATTTACCAAACAATGCTAGCTTAACACGATGTTATCTCGAGGTTGGAAATGGTAACGAATATCCTGATTTTCACTATAAACCATCCACAGATTTAACAAGAGTTTTTAGAGGTTTGATGGAGTATGTTCACGCAAACAACGACTTTCAGGGTGGAACAATCCTTGATATTACAACCTATAAGAAAGTTTATCCAATTATTTACTTTGATTTAACAAAACAAAAAATGGACATCAAAGATGGAGTAACAAAGTTGGCTTTTCATTTCGAACTATCAGCCAATCCAAACGCTGATTATAACTTTTATGCTCTTGTGTTACATGAGCAAGAGGCAGAAATAGAACAGCAAAGTGGAAAACTATTGCTTCGTGCTTAGATTCTTATATAAGTATTACATAAAATGAATGAAGATTTAGTTTTTAATCTAGAACAACCTTTAATAATCCCTTCTAATAATAATTATCAAAACAGAGGTAATTTTAAATTTGTTGTTGATGATAAATCACTTGATTGGTACAATGCCAGGCTGTCATTGTATTTTAAATTAACAAAACTAAATGGCCGTAATGTAATAATCAATGACAAAAATGGAATTGTTACTGGTGCAAGTTCATTTGTAAAAAAAAATAGTTTTAGTATTAATGGTCGAGAGGTTTATCAATGTAATTATGCCAATCATGTTGTAAATATTAAAAATTTGCTTGAGTTTGATACTTCTTATGCAGAGAGTGTTGCAACAAATGAATTTTACTATCTTGACACAAAAAATTCCCCAAACAGAAATAGATATTTAACAAGGCAAGTCCAACATGGAAGAGATAATGATAACAATCGTTGGGTGCCAAGAATTTTTATTGAAAATGAAAATACTACTTACAATGAGGGGTTTGATAAAAGAAAGAAGCAATTGGGAAATTCGAGTATTGTTAATTGTGAAATTCCTCTTAATCGATATTCATTTTTTGAGACTCTTAAGGATAAGATGTTGCCAGATTCCAGATTTGAATTAAACATGGAATTTGAAAGTGATAACAACCTTATATGGAGGGGGGGTAATGATGTTTGTAGAGTAATAATTACAAAACTACAACTGTACATTCCCCAGAGTACAGTGATTACAAAAATGACTCCAAAATCTTATCTTAATGAGTATGTGACGAATTCTACAGATTTAAGACGAAGAGAAGGAAATTTTAGAATAACTAATGAGGTGACAAAACCACGTCATGTTTTTATTTTTATTGTAAACAGTGCGAATTTTAACTCACAAACAGCAAACCCATTTCTTTACCAAACTTTTAATGTTGCAAATAACAGAAAATTAACACGATGTTACCTTAAAGCAAATGAAAATGAGTATCCCAATATTCATTACAAACCATCCACAGAGCCATCTAGAGTTTACAGAAATGTTATGTCTTATGCTGATGGAACACTTCTTAATAGAAAAAATTTTGAGTCTCTTTTTCCATTTATTTATTTTAAACTACCAAATCTGGAAGATAAAGTAAAACTATCATTTCATTACGAATTGAGCGGGGAGCCCAATGCTGATTATACTATTTTTGCAATTGTGTTACATGAAAAGAATTTAATATAATTATTAAAATAAAAAATGACAACTTATCTTGAATATGGCGTAAAGCTTACAGATGGACAAAAGTCAAAACTGTTAAGCTCAATTAAAAATAGATCACCACTAACACTGCGATTAAAACATTCTCATCTTCGCGGATCAGATGAATTAATGTTAACCCGAAGACAGATTGCGAAGATACAAAAATCATTGTCAAATGGAACAGGATCAGATATAAAAATAAGTAAAACACAGATTAGAAATTCAGTAAAACATGGTGGAAACTTATTCTCTAGTTTAATAAGTCTCGGTTCAAAAGTTCTTCCTTATGCAATAAAGGGAATTTCCAAAGTTGCTCCTGCACTGGCTACTGGAGCTGCAACTGCATTGGGAGACCTTGGAATAAAAAAACTATTTGGCCGAGGAATTACTATTCCAAAAAAGTTTTTCCCATTTTTACCTCCTATTGCTGAAGAGTTAACCAAAGCACAAATAAACCAGATTAACAAAGTTTTTAAAACAGGAGGTCGATTGGTTAAACCAACTCGAAAACAAGTAGAGGGAGGATTTCTTGGGACACTTGCATCTATTGGAATTCCAATGGCGATTAGACTGGTTTCAAAGATGTTTGGCTCTGGTTTACAGGTTGACAAGGGATCATCAAGAAATACGAGAAATGTTTATGTTCCACCACCCTCTACATCAACACATGGAGAGGGTTACTACCCACCTCCCTTTAATGGTAGTTGGGAAAATACAATAGGAATGGGAGTTAAAAAAAAAAGTCCAAAGGCAAGGGACTGCTACTGGGAAAAAACAGCCCATTCAACTCAATTCCCATAATAGGAGACATTTTGTGATTAAACCTTTATCAAATTTTGACTTGATGGAATGGGTAAAAAAACTTGGTATTAAACATCTAAGAGGAATTTACAGTCGAGACCGTTTGCCAAATAAAATTAAAAAAGAATGTGGAAAAATCAATCTTGATGATAGTCAAGGTCCTGGTACACACTGGGTTTGTTATAGAAACTTGGATTCAGTAGTCGAATACTTTGATCCATTTGGTTTAATAATGCCAAAAGAGGCTTTAAAGTATTTTAATACTTCTGAAAAACTTATTGTGTATTCGATGGATGAAATACAAAATCGCAACACTGTTCTCTGTGGTTATTGGTGCTTATACTATTTGCTAGAAAGACAAATGGGGAAAAGTATTTTAGATGTAATACATAATCCCCATTTTGATAATGACAACAGCGATTTTATAAAAGCTTACTTTGGAGGATAGAACAACAATTAAAGATTAAATATAATATTATATTTAATCTGTATCTATTGTTTTATTCTTCTTTTTGCAGTTCTTTAATCTTCTCAACTTTTTCGTTTAATACTTTAACAGTATCAATGATATCATCAAATTTCGTGTAAATATCAATGTCTAAAAAGTTTCTTTTTTTGTCCCGACTTTAATTTCAACCAAGAATAATTCTCATCTCTTATTTTTCTCCACATCTCACATTCACCAACCATCAACACTCTAGAAAGATCACTATTTTTATTTCTAAGGATCTCAAGTTCATCAATTATTTTCCCCCTTATTTCTTTCTCAAATTCCTTGAGTGTATTAATATCCATATTTTTTTGTATTTCTGCAAAAAAACTTGGCTTCCATTTTATCTTATAGTTAGACAAAATAACTTCTATTCACAACTTGTTCAAGAGTATTTGATTTCTCACTTATTTCCATCAAAAGCTCAAATATTTTCTTGAATCGTTCGTCATCATCCAATCCAGCATGTTCATAACTCACATTTAACAAATTATATATCTTTCTAATTTCACTTTTTATAAATTTAGACCTAGATTTCATTTTTATCTAAACATTATACTAAATGAAAGAATCATATTGCATTGTAGATAAAAGAGTAACTCCTTGCACAGAGCCAAGTGGCTTCCAAAAAGATAAAGGAGGAAGAACTCAGTTTTATTGTCATTGCGCAGTTTGTGGAATAAAAAAAGTAAGATACGTAAAGCAGAGGGCAGTTTCCCAAACTGGAAGTGGTAAAAGAAAAACTAAAAAAAAGAAGTCAAAAAACTAATAAGCCCGTCTGAGAAGGCGGGCGGAGATTTATTTGATACAGTTGTTGGAACAGCTGCAGAAGCATTTACTGAACATGCTCTGCCTTGGATGGGACGCAAAGCAGTTGAAATGGGGCGGTATGGAGTTAGTGAAGCAATGAGAAATAAAAAAATACAAAAGAAAGCTGTAAATTATGGTATTAATAAACTAACTCCTTTTATTCAAGATTCTTTTGGAAAAGCAGCAGACCAGCTATCAACCAAAGTTAGACCTTAAAAGAGATATAAAACTAATAGAAAGGATCTGGATGGGGGAGGTATTACCCCAATGACTGTTGTAAAAAAAGCACCAGATATCGCAATGTCCACTACGCAAGAATTGATACCATCTTTGAAACCAGTTTATGCCCGATATAAATCTGGTGATATCATAAAGTCCGCTTTTGGTTCAGATCATGGTATTACTTCTGGTAAATTCTGGAGAAGACCAACAGCAGCTGAAGAATCCAAGATGGGAATAATAAAAAACGGTAGTAATCCCGAATTATTTTTTAAGTTGACTAACGGGGGAAGACAGTATAAAACAAAATTTTTTGAAAAGAACCCAGAAGCTTTAACAGATATGAATAACATTATTTCATCTAATCCAGATACATGGCCGCAGGTATTAAGAGTTCAGTATGGAATTATCGTTGATGAACACTTTTGGGAAAATAATCCTCTGTTAAGTTTTGGAAGTGGTATTGATATTCACAAATGGATTGGAAAATTACCAAAACCAAAAGCAGGATGGACTCCATGCAGGTAAATACAAGTATATGGGACCTTATAATCCTCTCGATAAACAGTTATCTTATAATCCTGTTAAACCATATAACAAAGTTGATGAGATAGCTGCTTATCATGATATATGTTATGATATGGGAAAAAACAAAGGTGATTGCGACAGAGAAATGGTACAATCATTGAATCAGATTCCCTATGGTGAAATGCCAAAGTGGGGGTCAACAGCACGATTTCTTATTAATACAAAGAAAAAACTTGGTCTTGGTCTTCAAAAAAACGCGCGTCGGCGTTGAGTAGTGATTGGACTCAACAATTAGCCGACGAACTTCACAAGCCAATCACAAGAAACTTTCAAAAGAGAAAAGTAATCTCAAATGGGATTGATGAAATCTGGGCTGCTGATTTGGTTGAAATGCAAAAGTTCAGTAAGTGGAACAAGGGGATTAAATATCTTTTGATGGTAATTGACGTATTTAGCAAGTATGGATGGATAAAGGGTTTGAAAGACAAGAAAACTGAAACTGTTAGTAAAGCATTTGATGACATATTTAAGAGTAAACGTAAACCAAAGATGCTATGGACAGATAAAGGTTCTGAGTTTATCAGCAAACATTTCAAAGATTTTCTGAAAAGCAAAGGAATTAAACTGTATCACACTGAAAATGAAGAAAAATCTAGTGTTGTTGAGAGATGGAATAAAACAATGAAGAACAAAATGTGGAAGATGTTTACTGTGAATAACAACACTGTTTACTTTGATAAGATAGATAAACTAGTTAATGATTATAATAATAGGAGACATTCTAGTGTGAAAATGTCTCCTGTTGAAGCGAGTAAAAAGAAGAATGAGAAAAAAGTTTGGTCTTATTTGTATGATGATTTGATTTACTTGAAACCTGGTAAACCAAAGTTTGCTGTTGGAGATCATGTTAGAATTTCAAAATATAAGAGAAAGATATTTGATAAAAGTTACACACCAAACTGGACAGGGGAGATATTCGTGATTGATAAAATTATTCCAACAAAACCTCAGCTGTTACATATTCTATTGTTGATCTGATGGGAGAACCAATTAAAGGTTCTTTTTACGAACAAGAGTTACAAAAAGCAAAACAACAGACTTTTAGAATAGAAAAGGTTATCAGACGAGATAACAAGAAAAAAATGGCATTAGTAAAATGGAGCGGATATCCTGATAAATTTAACTCATGGGTGAGTTTTAAGGATTTGGTTGAACCCACAACCTACTAATATGCTTTATTTTCATAATTATTATTTAAAAAAAAAATAATCATTTAATAAAAAGATAAGATATTTAACTTTTGAAGAAAAAAAAAATTTCAAACCCAAAAGCTGGGAACTTGAACCTTTTGATTTAAAAAAAATCAATGATATGAAACTAATTCATCCTTTTCATTATATTATAAAAATAATTTCTATATATGTTCGTTATTATTATGAAAAAGATTTATTAGTTTTTTAAAAATATTTTGAAACGTTAGATAATTTTAACAGATATGGAATTGGATTTCATCCTGTCGTTATGTTACGACAAGGAAATGAATTACATATACAAAATTTTGATGATAATAAAGACGAATATTATGTAAGTGATATAGATTTGTGGAGTTTAGAAGACCTTATTTTTAATAATGTAAAAGTTATTAAACTTGATGATATTGATACTGGTAAAAAAGAACTAACAGAAATAGAAAAATGGAAAAGAAGAGTAGTTAATAGACAAAAAAGTGTGAAAAATAAATTAACTCTAATAAATCCAGATATTTATAATAATTTTTTATTGTTTTATAAGTTATCTATATCAGATAAAACAATTCAAAAATTCCATCATATAATTAATTATTATCTTTCACGTGATGGATTTGGAATTTTGCGTTATAAAGAATTTAAAAATAATTATATAAATAGATATAAAGATATTAAAATATATGAAGATAAATTATTTAAAAAATTT
Organism: Porites divaricata; assembly: GCA_038088405.1. NCBI lineage: Eukaryota > Metazoa > Cnidaria > Anthozoa > Scleractinia > Poritidae > Porites > Porites divaricata. The sequence continues at coordinate 22,585,085 of JBBMOI010000005.1, read as the reverse complement.
TCAAAATATTTAAATTAAGTGTATAAATTTCTATATAAAATTTATATAGAAATTGGTATTTAATTATCTTCTTCAATATCAGATATAACTAATTTTTTAATAAGTTCTTCATCATTGGACTCATCTGCTTCACTTGCTACGCTATCTTCATCGCTTGAGTCATCAATTTGGAGTAAAGATTCACGCGGCTTCAATTGTTTGATATAGCATTCATAAACTTTGATTTGAAGTGATGTAACTGTTTTGGAAATAAATACTCCTTCAATAACCAAAGCCATTTTGACATTACAATATTGATCAATATATTTTAATGGATTAACATCTTTCTTTCCTTTTGTTTTAAATAGAGAAAGTATCTTTTTGGATTTCTCTGAATAGACAACTTTTGCATAGAGTACTGGAGCAGCTGATGTATCTTTTTTAGTCCTCTTCTTTCCTTTTTTATCAACGACCTCACCCTGTTTGTAATAGAATGGTGATGTCAATGATGATGCTATTTCAGGGCCATATTCTTTTTCAAGGAAACTTGTTGTAATAGAATAAATATTGTTTATTACATCAAAAAATGCTTGTTCTTTTTCTCTAGGTTGGCTATCTTTTTCCCAAAGACAAACAGATACAGAATAACCAACAAGCTTTTTGGTTTCTTGATTTTTCTTTTCACTTACTCCAAAAGAGAATAATGTTGGTGTTTCAATTACAAGAGGACCTTTCTTGTTATTTCCATAACTTATCTCAATTGGTATTCTCTTATATTTGATATTGCTGTCTTTCACTTTGAATTCTTTTGGATCTGTGAAACTGACATTTTCTGGAGTAACGTTTTCTTAAGCTGTCAACTGCATTTTTTTTTTTTTATACTAAAAACAAAATCTTTAAATCATAATTTATGAATTAAATCCCAATTTTCATGCAAACTATATTTTAAAACTTCATAAAGATAATATGATTTATATCTTGGATCTTCTTTATTAACATTTTCATGTATATATTTTAGACGATGAAATTTTACATGAGCCACTTCCAGTTCACATCCTAATTCACTTTCACGATAATTTTCATATTCTCCTGTTTCTGGATCAGTCCTCATAAAAAGACTTTTAGGACTTTCAAATTTTTTATCAAATTCAACATCAGAAAGAAACATAGATCTTAATCCATCTTTTTCATCTCTATATGCAACATATTCTTTTCCATTAAGTTCATAAAATTGATCATCGAAACCATATTCACATCTATGAGCAAAAATATAAGTATGATCCTTATGAATATCGTTTTTGTCAAATTCATAAAACATTTTTTTCAACACTTTTATCCAAAATCTTAATCTTTTTTTAACTTTATCAAATTTTTTATCAGTTGTTTTACTTAAGCTATTTACAAAGAGACAATATAATCTTAAGCTGATTTCAACTTTAACAAAGTTAAGTTGTGTTGTACAAATTTCCATTAATCTATCTCTTAATTCATATTTTTCTTGGTATTTTTCTTTAAATTCTTCAAGTAATTTATCATTATTTATATAATCCTGGACTTTTAAACCTTCTTGTTCCACAATTTTCAATATCTTAAGTTTTTGTTCAAAATCTTCTATCATTTCTTGATTTTTATCTCTTAAGTTAAGAACATAAGAAAAGATATTATCTCCTAACCTAGTAAAAGAAGGTTTTATTTTAAAAATTATATTTTTTATTTCATCAAATAAAACCTTTAAAAGTTTATCTCTTTCATCTTGATCTTTTTCAAAATATCTTTTGATAAAACCGCGAGACAAATCTGACTGGAAATTTCTAATATTTTGTACAAAAGCTTCATTAGGATCAATATCACTATCTTTTACAAAATGAAATAATATTGTGTAACCCATTTTTATTATATAAATAGATAAAATTGGAGATTGCAACCCTCACACCCCCTGCTACAGTTTTATAATTTCATAGAATTTCACGAATTCACAGAATTACCCCCAATTTCACGTATTCAACATTACCCCAATTTCACGAATTCACAAATTTACCCCAACTTCCCCCACTTAACAGCTCACGGTGAGATAGGTAATGGAGGGGGGATAATACTTTATATCGTTTTCCCATATTTCCCCCATCTTTACAGCTCGCTCCCCCTTCGGGGTCGCTCACAGTGAGGATGAGGGAATTTGGGGGAGTAGTTAGGGGAGGATGATTTGTTCCTAAGGTTGCTTGATATTCTGCCTAAAATACATTTTCCGTGAGAGACCCCGCAGGGGGAACGAGCAATAAGTTATCACATTCCCCAGAATTAAATAAAGTAAGTTAATCGGGAAATTTGTAAAGTCTTTAAGAAGTAAACTTTGTAAATAGAATATTAAATGACACGATTAACCGTAGGAATTACGTGAAATAAATACAATTTACAATATTTACAAGTTTGGAAAGACTACAAAATTTCGCTAATAGAGATAGTTATTTATTTTGGGAGAGATGATAGAGGTATGGTGGGAAAATGTATTTTAGGCAGAATATCAAGCAACCTTAGGAACAAAGCATCCTCCCCTAACTACTCTAACCGTCGATTACTTGTTTCCACCACGACTATATCCTCGCTAAAAAGCTCAAGGTAGGGTTGCGACGGCTACAAGGTTTTCCCGCCAAAATGACACTGGATCACACGCGCACAGTACTTAGCATTAAGAAAATCTCATCCTCCTATCTTCGTCTTAGAATCTAAAGGTCTATATTTTTACTCATGGATTTAACAGCAGTTGAACCGACAAAGACAATCGATAATGGACCTGAAATAAAATCGCTGGTCCTTAAAAACGAATAGCGGCCACATTTTTGACAGCCAACAGTCCATCTACCCTCCTGACGCTTTTTTCAATTTGTGCTTTGGGAAATATATCTGGATTACTGTCTAAAGATTGTTAGGCGGCATCACCAGTAATGGAACTCATTTTGACTACAATCTTCTTAGCACGCACTGCCGCCCAATAAAAGGATATTAGTAAAATCCAACTAGTGGTCTATTATCAATGCTGCGTTCTGATTGGTGGAGCTACTACTAGGCTATATGTTATAGTCTACTAGTAGCGAAAAGCGCTGACTTGTTGGCGGCAAAAAAGGATTTTTTAACTAGCAAAAGTTGTTTTGTCTCGATATCTTTGACCAACTAGTTGGATTTTAATTTAACAATTATTCCTCTTGCCCTCATGGCCTCTGAGTCAATAGCCCATGAGGCCGAAGGCCTCATGGGCTAATTGACCCAGAGCCCATTCGGGCTCGAGGAATAATTGTTAAATAATAATTCAATAACAGGAACTGAAATTCGTCTAGTTCTGTTAGAAAGATAACAAAACATTCGAAAATGCCTGACACCGTTGTCATATTAACTTCAAAGAATTAAAAAAAAAATGTTTTCATTGATTAATGTCACAGCCTCTTGCAATGCCCACTTAGCTGAAGATAAAGAGATTTGTCATCTTTGCATTCAGAATATTCGGTTTGAATTTTGCGCTTACTTGATCGTTAGACGGTACTGAGTTGCAATACTTGACGATGAAATCCGCCTAGCCGCAACGACACTATTTAAAGACATTGTTTATTTAAAAGGCCATCTTGTATTAACATCTTATATCATGTACATTAATTTTATAGTCGGAACAATATCCAGTAACTTGCATATAAAAACTATAGAACATTCATGTAAAGCATTATTAAGAAAAGCAGAACATACAAAAGGGAATCATTTCGTTAATACCGTTTTTGTACAATAATCAGAGGAAGGATACAAAAAATACACAAATTAAAAATGATTACAGACAATCTTTTATTACAAATTACAACTGCCTCATGTATTTCAGTATAGCTTAGGAGAACCATTCACTTTAACATGATTTGCATAAAAGCATCACCACTCAGCAGAAAAGCATTAATGGGAAAGCCAGGGAAATAACTTTTTTAATGTGGTTTGTCCAAAGTTTAGATTTACTTTCTTGTTAGAATATTCCTGCCCAAAACTGGGCATGAAACGTTTAAACTGACATTGATATTTAGTCGTTCCTTGTGAGACGATTAGCTACGTGGAGCTAAGAAGCTCTGAGGCTGGGCGGGTTGTTTTATTGACTAAAGAGATAAACGAGCAAAACAAAACCGCCGTTCCCATTAAAGACAATAGCAGCTGTGCATTCAAAGGCCAATGAAAACAGTTTTTTTAAAGATCTTCAGGACTGCTGCATCTCCAAACTGTTTTTCACGCTTTGAATTAATAGTACTTGGATGGTTGGGCGTCTATTTTGTCCAAAAGTTCGTAAATCTTAGCTAAATTAATAAATAAAATTATACTACCAACTTTGCATACACGGAAGCTTTCCCAAATTTATCAGCCTATGAATGTTAGCTCGGCTTTATAAGAAGAAGATTTTTAAAATCTTCAAGAGGACAATAAACAACATTATACATAGGTTTAATATATTAATACCGTAAGCTAAATTTATATAAATAAAAAAAAGATCGAATCTATGATTCAGATTACAGGAACCCAACAGTGATATTTTGTTTTCTTCAGTTTAAGTCAACCAAGCTAGGGACATACATTTGTCCGGCCAGCGATCATATCATCGTGCATTTCAATGCGGCGCGGAGTGACTTTCTGCACTCATATAGACTGCATGCATTCTTAATCAACTTTTCTCATCAGTGAGTCTCATTGACAAATGAGGAAAACAACTTCGAAAATAGTTTAGTTCACTTTTGTACTTCCTCGTTGTAAATACACCAGTTAAATGAGTTCTAAATAAAATGCGTAAAAAATATATGGTTTTAATGAGTGGAACAAAATAAATGTGAAAGTAAAAGTGATAACCTGAAAATCAAATCATGGAGTTCCTGATATCGAGAAGGGGTTTTTGCAAAATGAAAATGGCATACATGCGAGCCTCTTAAAGGAGCGTTCCGCCGGCACGTTACAAAAAGGGCGGGGATACCTTATTACATCAAATTTTCGCCACATGTTTATTAGGGCCGTCGATAAAACCAGGAACATGGAACATTCCGGAACATGCCGGAACATTCCGGAACATCCCGGAACATGAAAAAATAAAATAATTTTCAAGAAAAAATAAATAAATAAAATAATAATAATAATAATAATTTTTTGGTAAAAATAAATAATAACATAAAATAACAACAACAACAACAAAAACAACGAAAAATGTAGAAATAAAGAAAAAGAAACTGGTATCATCTCCGAGTATGAGAAAACAATATTTTGTCGCAATTAATTTGTTTGGCGATTGAGAATTCAAACTATATTAAAATAAGAAGAGCTTAGGGGCTCGTCGCTTTGGACTTTAGTGGATAAGATTCACATTCGCCGTAAATAGTTGTAGTGGCAGCGGTAGCGCAGTGGTAGTTTCTAACTGTTATCAGTTAGCCTGAATTTTAGCTGTCTCCCGAGTCGCAAGTTGAGGACTGGCGATCGAAGCTGTTAAAGTGATTTGGGTATCCTCTGGCGACAAAACTGGTGAGAGCGAAGTTATTTGAGAGATACTTTTGCAGTGTATTTATATTTATCTGTTAATTCGAATGCTTTGCTAACGTGTTTGTTTCTTTGAATTTTGTGACGTTCCCTGGATTTTAATCCTGGTTTCCATATGATCGTCCGGATTGTCCCGATCCGATCGCCCCAATCGTTTCAAAATATTTCGAGACGATCCTGACGACTGGGGCGATTGGTAGTTTCCGTATGATCGTCTCGATCGCCTCAAGGCAAGAGACGCGGGGTCGTCATTGATGTCTCTGGGTCAAAAAATAGAATTTTTGCGCGTGTTTTGCAAACAAGCCACATAAATGGATGGTTTTTATTCGTAAAGCGAACCTCGTACCTTGGTATTTGCTTTTTCTCTTGATTTTGCGACATTGAGAAGCTAGAATAGTTCCCCAAAGACACAGTATCTCTTCGAAAACTTGACGTCACGGACTTTCTTTAATTTCAAATACGCTGTAGCTATATGGCCGATAACCGGTCAAGGTTTTCAAAATACTAAATGGCCGAAAAGTTGTGTTTTTCTGGTACCAATCAGAAGCCAGAACGGCGGCGACCGTTTGGAACTGGTCTGGTAAGACATTGTCCCCAGGGGCTCTTCTCGCCGTTCTTTACTTTTCTTCGTGCCATATATTTTTCCGCCCGTTTAGACTTCCCTCGCCCCCTTTATCTGCCCCTGGGTCTCCGAGGATGACGCGGTCGCTAAGCTCCAAGATTTGAATCTCGTGGGATACATCTCAGCTTGCGCATCATGGCGAAACGAAGCCGGCCAGAATCGATGCGAAATGCAGCGCTCCTTGGGCTCATGCAGCCGAATTTAGAAACTGGCGCTCGTCGAACGGGTAGATATACGCTCTTCGGTCTGGCTGGTGGGAATTTTAGGGAGATCGATCGCTTTGTTTGGAATTTATTGGCCTTCGCGTGGCGAGTGTCGGTTGGAAGGTCTCCAGCCTTCCCTTCTTTTATAGTGTTCAGTACTCGATGGAAAGAAAGTCGACTAAACGGCGTTTAAACTGGCTGTGGGGCACAGAGTGGCTATGAAATAAAGGTAAGGGAACTTTTTGAATCAATATTTCGCGTGATCATGATTTTTTTTTTTCTTAGCGTTTTAGATTCGAATACATGTGATAAGACTCGAACATTAAGGGCCCGAATCACATGTAATAATGCAAGAAATATCGTCCTTCGTTATCATAAAGGCTACTAGTACAAACAAACAAACAAGAAGCCTTCATATCTTTAAGATTTTTGCATTTATTTAGCATCAGATAATACACTAATAATTCTAGTATATTCCGACCAAATTCGACCAAATGACCTCTGAAGCCCGAACCAGCACATATTGCGCTTGGGCTGCCTGTGTTGCCAGTAGACTTTTTTTTAGTCTTCCCCTTCCGTACGTTCTTTATTTGACATACAACAATTGCGTTTTTAGGGAACAGTTTTTTTACAGATAAAATTAAGTATTTACATTTTGCAGCGGGCAAGTCCTTCACGAATTGACCTTTATGCTGCATGGGACGAGAGTACACGGTAGTCCTTAAGGATAAATTGTGAAACCCCAAAAGCCGAGAAATTGAAAACCAGAATAGGGTGTCTATTTCCGTCTACTCCACATTTTAATTACGTGTTTATGAATTCCCATCACGACTAAGCTGATTGCTATTTTCGCTTGAAAACGGTGAAATGTGTACAGTCAATGTCTAGAAATCTTAACTTAAGCAACTTTAGTAATAGTAGGTCATAGTAGATTATTAGGGCGTGATGAATCAACCACCCACTAATCGCAAATATGATAGGCCGTGCTACACGTTGTCAATAGCTTAGGTTCAATATATGAAAATTCTAGCATGAATCTTTATGGTCATATTTCAGTCTGTATTTGGTTTGTTATTCTTTGTGCTTTAGTCTCTTCTGGGAGTTCCGAGACAGTCTGGACAGTTGGAGAGGGAGCCTTGAATTCAAGTTGGAAATTTGATATATCGAACTTTGGTTATTCCGTGATGGACAGTGAGTGAAGTGAGCTTGACAGTGTTCGATTGGCGGATTGATAAGAAAACAGCTAGATTATTTAAATATTTTATCGAATTAAGCGTCACCGTTTCATGTCATCGCGTAAAACTCACATAACGAATATCGAAAAACCTCAACCTGCCAAAGAATTAAAAAGAAAAAATTAACTAAGACTTGCACAATAAAAGCTTAACTGATTCAGTTACAATTAGAAATATTGTTGTCCCTTTTGTTTGATAAAAGGCACAGTCGACTCTTTTCAGCAGTTGCATTCTTGGATGACCTTCGTTAACAACCTAATAAGGTCTGCCTTTCTATCTTTTGCTCGGAAAGGTACTTCAAAGTGCCGAAGAATAGTCTTGAGCATTGCAACATTGAAGGCCTGTAGCTTTCCTTCCTTGTGATAGGCGCAAAGATCATATGTGTCATACACTATCGGATGCTCTAGTCCAATTCTGCTTTGAATATCGTCAAGCAAATTGTTGCGATCAGAGTCTCTAATGAGGGCGTCGATGTCGTCATTCTCATCTGCTGTAATATCAAATGTCTGTTCCTTTGATGTAGCATCCTGACCGCGAGTTCTCTGCCGTGGAGCGAGGCGTGAAAAAAAACACCATTATTTGGGTCTTGGTGAGCCACTCCTCTCTTTGAAACAGTCTTTCATTCCGTTCATTTCTGGCATTGCGCATTCATGGTTAACAGAGCGTAGGGCGTGAGATTTCCGAAGAAAAATGCCATTCTTAGATCTTTCAAAATCGTAAAGAAGATCATGCTTTTGTTCTTGGCTGTAAAGATGGCTGGAGTGTTTCTTTATACTTTCTTCCATCTCGTCCAGCGTTGCCTTCAATTGTTCGCATTGTTCACACACCATATTGTGTGAGTGTGAGCAATGATGGTTGAAGCATGGATCAACTGGATCGCTTAGCGCAAATTTTCTGCAGTGGTCTGCGCACTCACTCTCCTCTGCTGAACAGTTCACTTTAAACTCCGTCTTCAGGTATCTTTTGCTATCGTTCAATCTCTTTGCCAGTTCTGAAACTCTTCTTTTGTCGGCACCAGCCTGATTCAGCTCTTCTAGAATACTCAATAGCAGCTCAAAAGATGCGACCCCTTCTGTTACAATGTTGTCCAGACTGTAATGTTCTGAACAAAGGTATGAATCATGGAAGATAACACAAAGTTAACACACCGGCCATGTCCGTGAAAGCACATGTTCTATTATAATCCCAGCATGCTTTGTTACAAGAGGCAAGGCGTGTCACGCCACTGTGTAACGCTAAACATTACACAGACCACTGAGAGACTTCTGCTGTGAAGCCTTTCTCACTTCAAGAATGCGAAAAAGGGTTGAGAGGCTAGCCGGTTCAAATTATTCTTCTTTGCAATGTTGAAGGTACTGCATAATTATGGTCGACCTAGTCACGGTCCGGATTACGTTGGGCATTCTTATTTTGCCTCCCCCATCTAAGGTCAGTGTTCGAGTCCCAAAGGCGACATCTTGGTAAAAATAAGGACGGTTTACAAAATCTATAAAGTGGTCGACTTTGTTTGTGTCCAGACGTACGCGATGGCTGAATACTTTCGGGACATTTGACCCAGTCCCTCGTTTCCTTGCATGCAATCTCGTTCTTTTTATTTGTCTCAAACTTATCTTTTCATAAGGCTCGTTGAATTTCTGTAACAGCTTCATGGTATACCGATAAGCGTAGATGCTGATTGTTTGAATCTTAACATTCTTCGTCATGGCATCTCTATATGCAGACATCAAAGCAATAAGATCCTCTGTTGGCTCATCAAGATCGTTCGCGGTAGGCTGGTGTATCGCCTGAAGAAGCTTTTCGCTGTCGTTCGGAGCTATAACACTGCAGATTACTTCACATGCTTTCGCTGCTTTCTCTATGCAAGTTTTTTCTTTCATCCGGTATTGCTTCTTCCCATGTCGTGGACAGTTGGAATGTTAGTGGCACGAAGTCTTCCCTTTTTGAATGTCTAGCTATTTTCGCCATTCCCTCGTTAAAATTAGCAACGACGTCATCGGATACTTCAGGAATTTCGTCTCTATGTACGTCTTCCTGCGAACTACCACTTCCAACCCAACTCCAACATCCAGGCGTCCAGTTAGCGTCTCCAAGCCTGTCCGTTTGTGGGGTCTCAGGCGCGAAAGTTTCTTTTAGCAGCCTGATAGAATAAAAGGCGTCTTGAAAATTTGTTTTGTCAATACTGTACCACAGTTCGCCAAGAGTTTGAAACAAAACATTTTGGCACTTTTGGAAAGTGACATCTTAAGTGAACCGACATACGTTATGGACGCAATGATTACATCACCCTTGATAAAGTGCCGCCCCTATTTAAGCCCCACCGTGAAAGCAAAAAAACGCAACCCGAACATGATACTCTTCCTAAAACAGTGTCGCCTAGTACTGGTTTGTGGTTCGGAACGGCGAAAATTAGCAAGTCCATCTTTTCCACCAAAAGGAACCATTATTTTATAGATCTATGACGATTTTTAAGTAAACGCCGCGCCGCAGTTGAGTCGCAAAATCGGAATGATAAATGCCGCAGCGCGTAATTTAGTAAACCCGGTGTGTATCTGTGGTCCAAATGCCGATCTTTTTAAAAGTGTTTAGATATCCCAGGACCTTTTAGGGGTTTGTTCAGATATCAATTTTTTACATCATCAACGTGGAGAATGCAGGCATCTACAAGGTGAGGTAGATAACCGTCAACAACGATCGTTTACCTGTTTCTTAAGCCGTAAGCTCCTTATCAGGATCTAACTTTAGCCATTTCCTACTTTTGTCCATCACTTCCTTATGTTTGCATCTACACTTCCCACATATTGCTAAATAGAAAAGATTGAGTGAACTACTGAGTTCATCATGGTCTTGAGATTTTTATGTCAACAGTAACAATTACAGTACTTCGTGATCATCATCGTCGTCGTCATTATCATTATCATCAAAATGTTTTTCCTTTTCTGTTTGTCTTATCAAAGAAAAAAAACACTCATCTTGATAAAGAATTAGGTAATTAAATTATCATACGATTTTTAATTCTCACGTAATCCTATTCCCACGGTGACTTTAAAAACCGACTGTATGTTCTTCGCGGTCTCCAAACCAATTACATGCCTTTCGTTACAATGTTTCTTTCTTGGTCCACTATGCGATGGATACTGGCAAGAACGAGGTGGCCGCCAAAATTTTCCTAGTTTATGCCGATGTTGTGGGCAAATTACCATCTGCTCCACTTGGTCTTTCGTAAGGTCAAAATGGCCGGCCCTTGACAGTATTAGTTCCGCTTCACTGACTCCAGACTTTGATAGATTTCAAGCTGAGTCGTAATTGTGTCCTGACATTCATCTAATTTTACCATTTGGGACAAACCGCGCGAACTTCCACACGTTATTTTCTTAATTTCCCTAAAGTTGCATGATTCGAAATTCATGATGGAGTTGTAGTGTTTGCGCGTGCCAACTTCGCCACCAACTGGCTGTGTAAAGGGTGGCGTTGGACTCCGGAATGTGGACCAAGGAGCGTGTAGAATAAATCTGACCACTCTCGACAGAAGAAACAGACAGTGACAGGACGAAACCATCTTATTGAAATTTCATTTGGAAAAATCTTTAAATTACATAAAAATATGTGTTCCTGTTAAGTGAAAAGCAAATAAAGCAAAACTATTTATTCGCGGCCGCATTCCAGTCCTCGTCCAAAAGTTTCTGACCCGTTCGCGCATATTTAATGAAGCTGTGGGAGATTTACTTTTTTAGCATCTAACGTTCATTTTTAAAATATGATGGAGATTAAGTCGTATCAAATGCTGAGCAATTAATGCAGCTGCTTCAGCCTGGACCACATTTTAAAGTAAAAAAGGTTTGGTTCTGAAAAGCAATTTGAAATCTCCATCTTGACTATTTAAAGAACACTTTAACATGAATGTTGGAATAAGTCGGTATTTTATCAAGCTTAAAACTGCATCTTACGTACACCTGCGGAATTTTTGAACAACAGATAGCATTTAAGGAGGAAGAAGAGAAAGATAAATTAGTTTTTGGTTGGAAAATAGAGGATGTGGGAAGTATTTGGAAAACTGGACGAGAAGTTTTTCTGTCAAAGCAGCTCGTGTCACGAAATGAAAATTCGACATCAATATGCAAATTTGAGTCAAAAACTTTAATTCTGAACCGCGTTGTGCCACAAGTTTTATTACATTAATTGATAGAATACCTCTTTATCTATAACTAAAACATGTTTTTAGGTCTAGGTTAAGTGCCACTTTTAAGAATTTTGTGAAGTTTCTGAGGCAAATTTTGGTGCAGTTTGCTTACTTAATTGAATTACGAGAATAGAGATAACCAGTTTTTGCTAATTAGTAAGAGATACGGTTAAATCGTACTGGAACAGTAAGGCCCGTTTCAAACGTCGTGCTACTGCCGTGCCGAACTCAATTGATCGAATTAAATTCGACTTTAGCACGGCAGTAGCGCGACGTTTGAAACCAAGTCATGCTACTGCCGTGTAGCACGGCAAGCCTTGCCGTGCTACACGACAGTAGCTCGACTTGGTTTCAAACGTCGTGCTACCGCCGTGCCGAACTCAATTTATAAATTACAAATGCATTAGAATACATTTAAAAGTTTGCTGAACCGTTTTTTTATTATTGTGTTTCGTTTTTGGCAACAGCCGTTCTATTCGACTGAATTAAATTCGACGTCTGAAACCAAGTCGTGCTAGTGTCGTGCTGCGGTCGAGCTACAGTCGAACTAGCTTAGCACGGCACTAGCACGACGTTTGAAACAGGCCTAAGAAGAAGCAATATACTCCCAAATGAGTGCAAATGATCTGGGTTTTAACGGCATGAAGTAGCTTTTAACGATCGTTAAAAAACCTGAATGATAGCGTCTAAAATTTGCATATTTTAGCCGGTAACGGCCGTTCAGAGATGAAATGCTGAGAATGGCAGTAAAATAAACTATTTTCTCATTCTAACTGCAATTTAGTTATAAATCGTTTTCACTCACGTGACCATAAGCTTAGCAACCGTCGTCACGCCGCCATATTTGTGGATAAACAAACCGAGTCACGTTTCACTGTGAAGATGGTTTTTTGCATGATAGTTGGTTGTGGAAGCCAAAGCGCTCGAGACAAACATCTTCATTTCGCTCGAGTTCCATCAGTAGTCACAAACCAAGGAGAAGAAGCGGAAAAATTGTCATTTGAACGGCGATCGCGTTGGAGTTCTGCGATAAGTCGGGTCGATTTGACTGAAAACATTCTCGCGAATGATCGTGTATGCGGCCGACATTTCGTCTCAGGAAGAGCAGCGAAAAGTTGGGACAAATACAATGTTGACTGGCTGCCGACTTTAAACTTGGGCCATAAAAAGAACGTGGAGAAACGAAATATGGAACAAGTTTCACAAAGAGGACAGAGAGCTAATGATAAAGAAAAGAAACGAAAGGAGTACGAAGAGAGGGAACGCAAGCTTGCAGAGGAAATCGCAGCAAAGAAGCTTCGATTAAATGAAGCGGGTGAACAGGTATCAGATATTTCCTTTGCCGAAGAACCTCCAAAGTATGTCGATTCTAGTACACAAACAGAAGAGTTTGACTATTTAGTAGCTGCTGTGCCACTACAGCGACCATTTTGTGAGGAGGAATTTCGCAATGATGACAAGAGGGTAAAGTTTTACACCGGATTACCTTCGCTTGACACGTTAAAAGTTATTTTTCTTCGCATTGTTCCCTTTGTTACTCGTAAGCCCCAACACTTGACTCCCTTTCAAGAATTTGTAATGACATTGATGAAGTTAAGACTTAATATGCCTTTGGAAGATCTCGCCAACAGATTTAATGTGTACTGTGTCAAGAACATTTCAGACTAGACTGAGGGCTATGGGCTTGAATTTACAATTGTTCAATTCGGCATAGAAAGAATCCATCTCCTCTTCTGACGGAGCTGGAACACACTTTGACTCAATTTTTGCTCCTCTCAAAAGGTTGTCGTCTTACGGTTTGTCCGAAACCTTATCTAAGGTTGCATCCAAGTCAGTTTTCATTTTCTTTGCTGAAGTAAAATTGATGTCTCGAACTCTTTCGTACTCGACTTCTGTTACATACGAAGGAAGAAGCCATGAACACTTCACTTGCCTGCAAGACAGTTTTCCGTGTATTTCTGTCCATGCTTCAAGGTAAAAGAGCACACTGGCTACGTGTTAGCAGGATTCCCCGAGACCAGCCTTACAGCCACAGCAATGAGCAGAAATAACAGTTCCCTGTTTTTCGGTGATGATCCACACTGGAATCAATGAGTCGTTCATTCTTTGAGAATGTCGTACCTTCGCTAAAACTACAAAATTATCCTTGATTATGTGGCCCTGAACACTCGCAATAAATCCAGAAACCATCTGGTTGTACGCTTGTAGGCTTCTAAAACCTTTGAACTGCTGTTTTGTGTAATAGCTTGTTTCGAGTACGAGGTAAAATAGAAGATCCGTCGATTCGACCGGAGGTAAACAATCGGGCTCGAAGTTCTTGCCTTCGATTAGCACTGGATCTATTCCAATAACCGAAATTTTTTCGACATACCGCTTCTTGACCTTTGGCTCCAACTTATTAGCATACTCTGAAAGCGGTATGGGAGCTTTTTCTTCGATATTTTCGCTTGACTTCACTACATTCTCTTGAGGATCGGGCGCTATTTTTAAAATTCCGCGGGAAAAGTGGTCCACCAATATGGCGACCGGAAGGTATGTGACGTCACGTGAAAACGACCTATAAGGATGGATAGTAGTATTGATGGTATAAATATAAGGCAAAAGTGTTTTGGAGTCTGAAATCGAGTGGAACGCTTTTAGGGACATTGCCTCTTAATTCTTAGAAACAGATTTCTTTCAGGTTGAAATAAAGTTTCCAAAACTTGCAGGACTAATGAATTGTCACTTAGTGAAGTTTACTGTAAATTCTAAACCAAAGACTCAACGCTGGTGAACGACCCTGTAAACTAGAAAGTATTACATGCACTCATGCAACTGTGGAAATGCAGGGAATAAAATTCACGGCATCATGGTCTAATTGAGCAAACCTGTCATTGGTTTGGGCGAGGGCGGAGCAGGATTATGGAAAGACTCAGAGACTCCATGCCCTGCAAAATAATCCATTAGATGTCCGATAATGGACATTGGATGTCGAGAAAAGTGGCCCGAAGAAAACATACTCAGACATCGCATGGTTTTTATTTATTCAAAGCTAAAGACTTTTAAGTAGCATCCATTTTCTATCTTTAGTAAAGATACATGTCATCATTAATGTTTGTTTGTTTATGCGTTTTTAATCAATACATTATTTAATATATTATCCAACAAAATAGGTAGTAAACTACATTTAGTAAGTTATTTTGAAATGCGTAAGTGCACTGGCCCAATATTAATAGGTCAAAACTCCGTTTACTACGACAAGTGTCAAGCTCTCCCTAAAACGCACATATTACAAGGCTCATTTACTTTTTACTTTTTCATTCCGTACTTTACGTATTGAGCCAATAAATAAGTTTAAAAACTTCTGCTAATACTACATTTATTTGCAAAAATCACCAAAGGAATCTCTATTTTAAATTTTTACTACTTACGATTGCATTTAGTAATCTGCAGTTATTGAGCGCATTAAAAGGCAAAGTTTAAAAGCCCTTGAAACGACTTGCTAGCTGAAAATCATGTGCCTTCTAATCTTGGTCTCTTGTTTCGTGTGACTACACCCTAGCCTCCTGGAATGTCGTGGCCTTAGTTGAGTTACTCATTCTCTGGGTACTTCTCCTGAAGGCCGGATGAGATTTTCGTAAGGTTACCATCCGGTTAAAGGCCAATCTAATCTTGGTGCTCAAGGCAATATACAGCCAGGGGTTGATACCGCTGTTTGCGTGGGCCACCCAAAATCCCAGGTAGAGGACAATTATTGGCGGGTTGTCACGATAAGTTGTAGCTGCCCAAAAAAGGTGTATTGCCTGCGCAGGGAGCCAACAAATGGCAAACACCACAACAATAATGACGAGCATGCGGACCACTTTCCTTCTTGTAACCAGCTGTCGACGCTGTTGTTCTTCAATCAAATGGTTGCCTGGAGCCTGGTTAAACCATACCTTACGAACAGCTTTAAAGTACAGCGGACATATGATGGCCAGGGGAATTATGTAGGTGATGAAGAAAATGTAGACGAAAACACCACGAAATGTCTCGGTCTGTCCGAAAACAGTAGGGTCCAATTCGCATAAAGAGTCTTCATAATTGAATTTATAGATGACTGGCAGGATAGCCATTAGAGAGATCGACAGAACCCAGATCAAAGGTGTGACAAATTTCGCCTTTCTGAACCACACAGAGTGGACCGACAGAGGACAGACAATGGCGCAGTATCTGTCGATCGCCATAAAAACCAGGCAGAGAATAGACGCAATAAGGGTGGCATAGGAAATTAGAATATAGCTCCTGCAGATGATGTCACCAGGCAACCCGGATACCTTCCACTTACTTTCTGTGTGAGCTTGGACAATGGAAAAAGGCATCATGAACAGGGCCACCAATAGATCGGCTATGGCCATGTTGACGAACATAGAACTTGTCAGTGACCGTACCTCAGGTTTTTTCCACACAATATATATCAGCAAAGAGTTGCCCACAATAGCTGCAAGCATCGTAAAGGCGTACAGTACGGTTACAGTGCTCACTTCTGCATTGCTCAGCTCCATCTTGTATTTTACCTATTTCAAAAGGAATCAATCGAAAACTCGTTAACTAAATGTAACTTTTTAGAAGTTATGTTGAAGTCCAGGGCGGATACAACTACTGAAGCCTAGGTTCGCGTTATTAGTAAGTTCTTGGAGTGCTCAGGCATGTTAAGGCATATAGGTCACCTCATAATTCGCATAATTTGGCGAAGTGGCATTTGAAACGGATTGTTTGATCGGTCGTCATGAAACTTGGCAAACAGTTTCAGCTCGGTGGCCTTAACAATATCTGACATATACATTGTTGAAATATTAGTCACGTGACCTGTAAATGATCGTTAACGTTCAAAGTGTTCAAATTATAACGGGGGAAAGGAAATGAAAGAGCAGCAATATTCTTAGGCACCAGTGTTTTTCCCATGGCCTGGATATTTAACAATTAGACCCGTAGCCCGCAAGGGCTACGGGTCAACAGCCCATGAGGCGAAGCCGAATGGGCTATTGACCCGTGGCCCTTGAGGGCGAAGGGTCTAATTGTTTTAGTATCACCCAAATAGTCGGACAGAAAAGATAATAATAAAGTTAGCAAATGCAAGTCGAAAAAATCTTCAAATAGAACGAAAAAAAGCGTCACGCTCGATTGCGCAAATTTGCATAAATGCACGTAACTGTCACGTTTTTGAAACACGTGATACAAAAGCGTAGCTTGTGAAAATTCATTCATTTATTCATTCAGCTGTGAAGTTGGTGAAAATCCAGCCACAACTGTTCATAGAAAAACAGAGCAGCCATGAAAGCTAAAAGACTGTGGCATTCTACAAAACACAAAGCGGTCGCCATTGATTTGGTAGGTTTTCAAAACCGGCGAATTTCGCTACTCGATGACTATTACTAATAGCCCACTAGTAGCGTAGCCAATTAAAATGCAGGATTTGCATTAGTCCACTAGTTGGGTGATACTAATATGCAATAGCCATGCATGTATGCCTAAGTGGAGCAAGGATTACGAAATAAAGAAAAACAGGTCAAGTGACTTATAAAAGATATAACTCTTAATAAAAATGCTTTAAACCACCTTGCAAGGCTAATTGACAATCCAGACAGTGTCGCTGACAATTCGATGACAAGTATTTTTAAGCTGAAGTTTAACAGCCTTGCCCCGTTTGAGAAAACAGGTTTCGTGACGTCATGGTCCAAGGGATGTCACGTGATGCTTGGGATGAATTTTCCAAAATCCTTATGGAATCCTTTACTTGGAACCTTCTGCGTCATTAAGAAGGATCTTTACATTCTCTCTCTGTGGGGGGGGGGGGGGTCTTTTTAGCCTTTCAAACCATATATGCCTTAACGTGCCTGGGTGGTCTAAAAGTGGTTCCTCAGTAATTTTATCCCCTGCTAACCTTAAATGGTTACAATCTTTTGTCCCTAGTTTGGATCGTAATCCTTTGGATAGTGAATTTTGCAGGAATAATAAATTAGAGAGCTTAAGCAAAGACGTTTTTGAGCGACGCACGTCAACCGGAAGTGAGGTCTTCCCCCTTACTATATGCCTTGACGGTAAGAAATTTGTATTGATAAGTTTCTTTTCTCTTATAAGGACGATTTACCTGAGAGTTTCGACCAAACCACCGCCCAGTGATGCAAAACGTCCACTTCCGGTTGACGTCCGTCGCTCAAAAACGCTGTTGCTTAAGCTCCCTATTATCAAATCTCCTAAACGCCAGAAATCACAACCAGTCATGAAAAAGAATCCTATTTCCACAGACATCGTAAGAAGTATTTAAGATATTTATAGCAAGAAAGACGCTAATTTAAAGAATATTCGTATCGCGGCGTTATGCTCTTTAGCTTTTTCAGGATTTTTTCGTCACGACGAATTATGCAATATCGGTCCTAAGCACCTAACCTAAACACCTTTATTCAAAAAAAGTTTTGGTTCGAAAGGGTTCTTTGTTCTGCGATAGAGGACGTTTGAATTTCTAGGCTTTTGCGTGACGCGGCATTTAGCTGGCCGCCGGGAAGGGTCTTACAATCTTATTGGGTTAAAAACAATACCAATTTTGGGAGATTTTGCTATCTAGGCATTCCTTATCTCAGAATAAATATCACTTTTAATAATACTTTATGAGTTTTTCAAGCAATGAATTCACGCATTAGTAGGAAAACTCAAAAACAGATGTTTCTGTTACAGAGACACAAACATGGTGTTTCCATACAAAGCTTTATAAATTTGGGTAAAACGTTTTTCCGAATATCTCACATATGAAATATCACACAGACTTGATTCTTGGCAAGGCCTTTTGCACATTTATCTTCTCTTATTTCCGAAGCCGGACACTCAGTAGCCTGTGCCAGGCTGTCAGAAAGTATAGTGGGGACGTAATAAAACAAGCAAAGTGAAAATAACACGGGAAGTATTAAAACGAGCAAAGCGAAATTAAAACGCGCGCAACTTAGGAAAGGGGGCGGTCGCGGTGGGAAAAATGGGAGAGAGAGCCTGTTAGCATTTCTTCAACGACCCTTTTCCGCCCATTTTAGTCACGTCTGGATACGGCTGTCAAAACTGTTAACACTTCAGTTAGCTACAATCATTCTCAAGTTTCTCGCGGAAGCATTTCGCGCGAAGCGAACTCCTTGCGCGAATGTGTGGAAATTTACGTCTTCGAATTCGCTATCCTGTGAGAACGTCCGGTGTTTTCTCCTCTAGTTTCTAGTTTCTAGTTTCACCCGCCGAAGCGACGACCGGAAATGCGTCTGCTGTTCGCAGGCTACGAATTCGCCAACAGCGTTTGCGAATCTCGCACTCAATCGTTCAAAGTGCTGCAGGTTTTACAGCAATAAAAGGGGGCGGTAATTTTTTTTCCTCTCTTCGGCAGGTTACATGCTCTGGAAGATTCTACATTTTAAGCAAATGTGATTTTAGCCGCTTGTATCACACTGAGAGGTCATGACACACATATCGACTACTGTGGCTTTTGTTTCTGGTCGGCAAGATTTACCCTCTGATGAGAGAGCATTTTCTTTCACCTTTTTTGAAGCGTAAAGCTTTTTATTGCGGCTAAATAAGGGTTTTAATTTTCTCCAAAGTGCCTTCTGGACCTGACTACTTAGTGATTTTCTTTAGTCAATGAATGTAATTTTTTTTTTTCTGCAATGTTGTATCCCGCTGGGCCCAGCTCGTTAGTATTCTTTGCAGAATGTTAAATTATGATCACGGGTAGTGATTTACGGATCCAGAATTATAAGATCAACTAAAGAGAATTGCATTGTGACTCAGTAAAGTCCAGCTTAGTGTTTCTTTTAAAATAGTGTGAGTCTTTTGACTGGAGCGCATAGTTTCTCCCTTTGTAAAAGCTTTTGAATAAGCTTAACAGTCTTTGGACTGTTTTGTTATTGCCTCTTTGTGATCAGCCAGGACTCTGGACTACCAAAAACAATTTCGCACTTTCCTTCTCTCGCAGACTTCTCGTCCTCCTCTCCCTCTTCACCGATACCAATAGCTGCGGCCGAAAATCCAAGCTTTTTCTGTTTTCCCCTTGGTCTCGCATTATAGATATCAGCGGCGAAACGACTACTATCGTAGAGTTTTCTAAGGTTAGAGCAGCTTTAGCCAAGCGTGGGAATAGCTGAAAGATTAAACGTTTGCCGAAATCGGTGGGTATAATAGCGAAAATATCTTTACAGCGAGCCAAGTCCAAAGCACAAGACAACAGGGATTCATCAAGATCACAAGCGTGATTCGCGTTGGCCATCTTGGTGATGACAAATTGATGACCACGGTACTAGGTGATGATGTTAACTGTCACAACTGACCAATCAGAGGGTATATCAGAAGCTGATATACCGGAACAGGACGTTAAAAGAATGGGTACAGGCTCCGCCGCCCTGTCTCTCCCCAGCCCCCGCGCGTTTTTTGCATTTATTTTTACTGAACGACTTTTTACCACCATCTCGGAGCCTGGAACATGCTAGACACTCAGGACCTTGAAATGAAGAGCTGAACTTAGATCTTTGGGAAGTGCCTAATCCTCGGTCTCTTCTCCCTGGAATATTCTTAAGACCGTTCACTTCTTGTAAATTTTTAGAGACTACAAAAATATCTACATAGACATCCCACTCTTCCACGATTTCTAACCTCTACACCTTTACGGGTCACACACTGCAGCAGCATTACGGGACAGTTGGGCTCCCATTGTTACGCAAATGAATCCAAGATGGCGTCCTATTGTGTGAGTTCTAACCCTAGGTCCCATGGGAGATTACCTCATCTTACAAGATCACATACTAACCCTAAATTAGCATACTTGCCGTAACAACGGGAGTTTTTAACCTTAACAACGGAACCGGAAGTGAGGGACCAAACCCTAACATATTAAAATTGTAACCTAAAGTTGTTTTACGAAGGAACAACAAAACTATCACATGCAGTGTTAAAAGGTACTAAACCCTCACCTAAAAATCCGAGATAATACCTCTACGTAATTACCATAGTAACCCAAAGATGCAATTATTAAAACAACACAAATTGTAAGCAAAATGGTTTACTACAATAAGCTGCGTTTAAAACACTCAAATAATTTCATCTAAACAATAGCTGTTTTTGTCATGAGAGTAGGCACAGCCACTTGAACCAAATGTGTTTTTCCAAATCAAACACATAGAGCGTTTTTCTTTAGCAGCTTTGCAAATTCCACAGATCAACCACATGGCCCCATGCAAACAGACCCGTTTGGAATAAACAGCGTAAAAGCCATCACCCTATCCGCTTCTTTCACAACACGATAGTCTCCATGATTGTACTGTAACGTAATGGAATGAGAACGTTGACATCTAAAATATATTCTCTTGCTAGCGTGTCAACCCACAATTCTACCCTGAGCACCTCCAGTAATAATCGTAAACTGCTTTTACAGACACCGTGACTGTATCACCGTAGTGACCCAACATATGTTTATAATGAAATGAATTGGTTTACCCGCACTGGGTACGTTTAATCATGTTCAAATCCCCGAGGAATATCCGTTTACTTTGCACACATGTTAAAATAGACGTTTGCTGGTTTACTCAATTTGTCATAAAATGTCACCGTTATCAAATGGGGTGTTGCTAGTTTAGATGGTCTCTAAAATCAACGCTTGCATAGAGGGAAAGAGTTTAACGGAATTGGTTAAACAGTGTAGATAGAGAGAATAGTGTAACTAAACAAACACTGTGGAATGAGAACTTTTACATCTAAATTATATTTTCTTGCTAGCGTGTCAACACACAATTCTACCCTTAGCACCGTGAGTAATAAACGTAAACTGTTTTACAGACACCGCGATTGTATCACCGTTTTGAACCAACATATGATTAAAATGTCACTGTTATCAAATGGGGGTTGCTAGAAGAAATGGTCTCTAAAATCAATGTTTAACTAAACAAACACTGTGGAATGAGAACTTTTACATTTAAATTATATTTGTTTGCTAGCGTGTCAACACACAATTCTACCCTTAGCACCTTTAGTAATAGAGTTCTAAAGCGCATACGTCACGTTGTCATGGGAGCAGAATTTTCTGTTCTAAACAAACTCGCTCAGCGAGGAGAGAACCATTTTAAATCATACCATATCGAGTCATTCGATTATCAACAGGGTGTTTTACGCGGTGAGGTCCACGCTAGCATGAAAAAAGAAGTCTACAAAGTCACGGTGAGTTTATTTCAAGTTAGAGCAGGCGATCACATTATTAACAGTAATATTTGCAGATATTTAGCACGCATCTCCTTGTTTTGTCTACTTCTATAGTTTATAATTAATAAATGTATCTTTATTTCCACTTCTACGGCTCCTTGCAACAGCTCAAGTAAGCACATTTTGCCCGAAATCGTACAGTTAACCTTTTAAGGTTGAGATCGTCTATCAAGAGAATTTCACTCAGTATTATATTGACTTTAATACTACTCATCTTTACCTTTGTAGATATATCTAAATGAGCAGTTCGACATAAAATCCACAGACAGTGAATGTCCAAGAGGTAAATTTAAGTGCAGTCACGCGGCTGCACTGTTTATCCACGGTATTCATAACCTCAGCCGCACGGACATTGAATGCCAATGGCGGAAGAGGAAGTCAAACAGCTCCCTGTCACTGCTTGCAGTCGAAGAAATGTTTCCCCTGCCAAAGAAGTATGTGGCGATTGCTAGAACTCCCGATGCATCAGATCGGTCTGCACTCTATGAAGACTTAAAGGAGTATGGGAGATTTACTGGTCTATGGTGGCTTATGAGCCCAGAACCAGCACCTCAAGCCAAGCTGCCCATTCCAACAATCGAGGAAATTATTTACTCAGAAGAGTTTATCCAAACAAGAGGGTATCAACAACAGCTGGACTGCTTGGTGCGTAAAGCCAAGGTTAACGAAGGGGACGTCGTCTTAGTCAGTGAAGTAACCGTGGGCCAACGAGACAATCCAGCCTGGCATCTTGCAAGAAGAGGAAGACTGACTGCAAGCAATTTTGGCTCTGTTTTGCAGGCAAAAAGAGTGACTCCATCCCTTCTGAAGAGACTCCTTGGAGAGTATGATTTGTCCCGAGTAAAGGCAGTACAGTGGGGTGTAAACAATGAAACGGAAGCTCTTAAAGCATTCACAAATTTAACTGGAAAAACTGTCCTGGAGACTGGAATATGGCTGGACACTTCCGGAATTCTTGGTGCCTCCCCTGATGGCCTTGTTGAGGAAGATTCTGTTTTGGAGGCTAAGTGTCCTTATACAGAAAGAAACATGACCATTGAAGAGGCAGTCAGCACCTCCCCCAACTTCTACTTGGAAAAAACTGAAAGTGGCCAATATGCTTTGAAGAAAGGACATGTTTATTGGCATCAGGTTCAAGGGGAGATCTACTTTTCTCGCAGGAAGTTTTGCTACTTTGTTGTGTGGACAGCTAAAGATGTGGTAATTTTAAAAATAGCAAGGGATGAAACCTGGAGTGAAAACATTGCAAAGCTCATGCAATTTTATTTTGATCACCTCTTCCCAAAGGTTGTTGAGGAGCATTTATAGCCTTATCATATTTATCTGTAGGCATAAAGAATTGTTCTCTAGGTATTGCCAGTAAATAAGAAAAAGAAAAAAAAATCTCTTCTTGAAAATTACTAGTTATCATATTATGCAAGATTAAGTTCTGGATCTGGCACTGTCTTAGTGTACATAATTGAATAAGTTATGTTCTGATCCATTTCAATAATGTTTATTATGTTAATCAAATTCATAACCCTCGCACCCCTCTTTGATGAGAGGAAATTGTAAATTGACTAGTGATGCACATAGTTGAAATATGATGTCTGCATGACACCGTAAATATGAGGGAATAAAACTCAAGATCTTAAAGTCCTTAAGCCTAGCATTTGTCCTTTCAACATGAATTCTGCATTTTGCTATGGCTTGTTGCCCTTGCTTCACTCTCGGTGAATGTACCATTGTTTAAAAAAGGTGGTATATTTACAGAAACACCATTTGGTACAAGATCTTGTATAACAAAACCTTTGTCTGCCAGGACCATATCTCCAGCAGTTAAGTGATTTAACAATCCTGATTGCTGCACAATTGCCTTGTCTGATATTGACCCCGGATAAAGTTTACTTACATAAGTAATAACACCATTTGGGGCTACACCCACAATAACCTTGAAGGAATGCATTCCCCTGTAGTTGGAATAGGTTGCATTTTGCTGGCTCATTAAACCGGGTGTGGCAATCTCAATATCTGTACAATCTATTACAACCCTACAAGAACCAAATTCACTAAAAGATGAAGGTGCAGACAGCTTGTTCTTATCCCTAGATAGAATTGATGTCATGAGGTCATTAAATAAAATCGAGTACAGTACATGAATAAAGGTTGTTACAATATTTGCTATTGTGGATACGCTGCAATTAAATAACTGTGCAAGGTGAAGGTTTGTATAATTTTGTCTAACTTTCATTAATGTAATAAATATTTGGTCTTCAAAACTGATTGACTCAACTTTCCAACCAGCAAAGTAATTGATGGACTGTTTGAACCTTCCTGTATACTTGACAACAATAAGAAAAACTTCCTTTGTTGGAAACCCAGTCTCTATCTTTAACACATCTTCACCAAGGACTGACACTGTGTAATGTTTATGTAAGTAGTCAGTTTTCTGTTTTAGGTCAGTTAGGTCCCTTTTTGCTTGCTGCAGCTCTGCTTCCAGGATAATTTCTCTTGTTGATGATGGTCTCTCCATATTTTCGACTGTGTCTTCTTGGGATTCTTGTTCTCTTTCCCTTGCAACTTTTATCATTTCTTGTAGAGACTGCTGGTTTGTTGGAACGATTTTCTTCTTTTTTGGCTTGTCTTTTGCAGCAGGGAAAAGTTTGTCTCGATTCCTCTTGAAAATCTCAGGACCATGACTTTTATTTCCATCTCTGAAATGGCAACTGCAGACTCGGGCATGTTTTCCTGGCTCTCTGTCTTCTCTCCTGTCGCGAAAAGAGCAATGTTAGCTGTATAATTTAGAATAAAAAAATATATATCAATATGAACTAAGAAAAGTAAACTTAAATACAAATGCTGTGGCTGTCACATGCTGTAATCCACTTACATCATGCATTTTCGGCGAACAACATTGCTTTAGCCTAATTTATATTTAAAGCAACTAAGATCGAACCTTCAGCACGTAAGATTCAATCAAAATGAGAGATATTAAATATCAGGTTGCAAGAAAGGCATCTTGCAACCGATAACTAATCATAATATAAAGCTTATCTTGCTAAATGAACTTCGCACTGCATGTAGTTTTTTTAACAAAGATGGCGACCGTCTGCATCACCACGATTTTGCCAAACGTACTTTTCTCATCAAGTATGTATCCTGGAAGATCTGGAATAAGTATAAAAACTCTGAACACTAACCTAAGTAGGCGAATCCATCTTCTGTATTCGTCCGATTTTTTCTCCTTGTTAGGGAATCCGAAGAACCGGCACGTATGGCTTTCCGAGTGATGGTCACACTCGGGCGCGAAGCAATTCACCATTCTATCGCTTTCTCGTCAATTTTAAAACTCTCACGTAAATGAGAATAAAAATTAATCTCATTCGAAGTCTTCCTGAGCTTGTTCAAAAGATAATCACACACTTGACCTCCTCCATACAAAACGACGCGCAACAGGACACGAGTTTGTTTAGAACAGAAATTTTTAGCGCCATGGCAACGTGACGTCACACTTTAGGACTCTATTGCAGTCGGCCATAAGCGAATGTATGCGAGAGAACGTCAATACGTGAAGAAAACGTGAAAAGTTAGGTAAATCGGAGTGTATGCTTTCTCAAAGGGCTAAGAATGGTTAGTACAAAGCACTGCTGTCATGGTGAGTGTAAAACGGACTCAAGGTATCCTGAACATTGGCCAAAATCGCTCTTAGAGCTGGAGGAATCGGGGAAGAAAGTCTTCCTAATGACGTGGTGCTGGCTGACCGTGGCTTTACAGTGAGGGAGCTTTTAAATCCTCTACAAGTCGAACTAAGAATCCCTTCATTTTTGAAAGGCAGAGGAAGGCTTACTGCTGCGGAAGAACTAGAAACTCGTCGTATTGCGAAAGCTGGCATTTATGTGGAACGGTTAAATGAACGTCTTGAGCAGTTTGAGCTTGTGGGAAGGAAACTTCCCTTAACTTTGGCACCCCTTGCAACCCAGATGGTAGTTGTGGCGGCAAGTCTTGTTAACTTTCAGAACACTGATCTTTGTAAGTAGAGGTTTATTTTAAATCATAAAGATTTCATCATTTCTTGGCAATCAAATTTGCACCACATCTTTTGAGTTTGCACCCAGATGTCTGATACAAAATCACTGTTTTTTCTCATGAGCCGGTCTTCTAGTATTTTTACTCTATTATTTCCATGTTTTATTTTTATCACAACAAGATAGATAGATGGGAAAGCATACTCAGTCATGGTTGGGAGCAAACTTGATTGACTTCCTTGAATGGTGTGATACCAGTGTACAAACTCAAATGGTGTACTGTGACTTGATTTGGTGTGAAACCTTTAGCCTTCTTCGTATCCAGTATTAATCAACATTTCTGTCAATTATGAGGTCACAAGAGGACACCACTTGATTTATGTAGTTTGTGACTTGGTCAGTGCTCAGGATAATATGTACCAAACACTAATATTGGCTAAACCATGCAAAGAAATGTAGGTTGGGTTTAGAATCAATGCATGTTGACCCAAGTAATGGCTGTGACAGAAACTATAAAACCACCTGTTATTAAAATATACTGGGTCTGTTGATCCAAGACTTAAAAAATTATGTCATTGATATTCATTAATATGAAAGATGAAAGTAGACATGGGTTAGTTCGTTTTGTTTAAACAAATGTGTGGCCTTGGCCTTTGGCACAGGTTCATATTGAGTACCATGCAGCTCTCTATAATTTCCAAAATGATTTGTTGTGAAAACAATAGATAAGGGTTTTTGATACCAAAAACTGTGTGGCTAGGTTCTAAATAATTGTGCACAAACATTCACTGAAATGACGTGGTTCCTTTTTGGGTTTTGGAACCATCTGGTATTCCTTAATCTTACTTTTGTCTTGGATTACAATAGTTTGTTGCGAAAAATTAGTTGTTGTCCTACAATTATTGTATGAAAACAAGCTGAGATATTGAAACACAAGAGACACAATTTTGGAAATATACAATGGGGTATGAGAATAAACTTGCTCGACGGGGATCACTATTGGTCATGAACTGTTTCTACTGGTACATGTATGTATTCATTCAATGTTCTGTCTCTAATGAGGGCAATTATTCCAAGTGTAAAATATTGCTCCTATGAGAAAGGGTTCTGATCTAAGCTGTACAGATTTCCCATTTCCCTGATCAGACAATGATATCATCGCTGCTGAAGTAAAAGTATTACTGTTATTGTACTTTATTAGACTAACAGTTCTTTTCAAAGTAGTTTAACTTAAAAGAAAGATAACAGAACAAATAAAATTTGAAAATCTATTTGGATTGGGTAGTTTGTTTTAAAACAAACAATTTCACAATTCCTTGCTGTTTATTCTTCTCTTCATTATTAAGTCCAAGAACTTCCATCATGAACATGTTCCATTTAAATCTTTATATATATAATTATATATACAATCTTGTATTGTAAATAAAAAAAACAACATAATAATTAAATCGTTACTATTTTGAAACTTAAACAACAGTCTGATATCATCTATGTACATTTTATTTCATGGACATTTTCTCCCTTCCCCCTTCATGTCATCTAAACACTGGGTAGTGTGTTTCAAAACTTTTCTGTAAAAGGTTGGAATTGTGAAAAAACAATCTGTGCTACAACTATGTGGTACAGATAGTAAAAATATTTTCTCTGTAGTCTTTTTTGAACTAATGATCAAAACAAGTGAAATACAATTTTGAAAAATAAAAACAAAATAAAAAAAGTCATTTGTTAGAAATTTTTTATGTTTTAAAACCAAGGAGACCTGGGTCAGTGTTCTTCTTGGCAAAACTAAAATCTGCCTGGTACTCCTTTGTTTTTCCTTTTGTTTTAATATTTCTTTCCCTTTTATGTGAGGGGTGTGTGTGTGTGTGGGGGGGGGGGGGGGGGGGTGTTATTTCAAGCATGTTCCCATCTTCAAATAAACAGTGAGAGGTAATATCAAAAATTTTCTCTTATGCAGCCTGCCACATTTAGATCTGTACCCTGAAATGGACCACTTTGTCAATGTCAAGCAACATCAATTTTGTACTTTCACACAGCCTAAAAAAACCTTTGAGGATCAAATATTTGTTGTGCCGAAAATAGGAACAGTGTACATCTACAACGTTCCTAAGCAATCCAGAGGAAAGTCTGGCAGGGGACAAAAATTTACGCCACCAGGTTGATTTTGTTGTTTGATTAAAAAAAGGAATAGCATGACATTGTCAAATGGGCCCATTACAAAGTAACAGACCTAAACACAGTAAACTAAATAGCTCAAAGTATACCCCAGAGGCTCATTAAAGATTGTGGGAGAAAACGAGATACCAGAACCCTCCCTTCTGTACTCCTTCAAGCCATCCTACAGGTAAGGCAGTCATCGTGTCCATAAGGTCGTGAACAAACCCCGAATTAACTTACTTTCTTCCGTTTTTCAACGGTCTATCAGTGATATGTCCAAGCCCTACGTCTTCTTCTTCGTTCTCATTTACATTTCGGATCGATTCCAGGACATAGTAATGAACATGCCCGTAGTTGAAGAGTTGCGGGATGTTACAAGATGGAAAATCTCGCCGTCCCTACGATGGAATCTCTGGAAGCGAAACCACATTACAACTTTGATCCAGGCCACAATTCTCCTTGATCACTTTCGCCGCAAACCATTTTCCTTCGTCGATACTAGGATCAAGAGTGTGATGCTTTCCAGCCTTTGTACATTCCGCAACACTTTTCACAAGGTCGTCACGTTTTCCGCTTAATTTTACCCCTCTGCACTTCAGCCATCGTTATCCACAGTGTAGTTCTCTGCTTCACTTTCAAATTTCGAGCCAGGGTCAAAGACCGAAGCGAAGTGCTTGCGAGCGACATAACTTCTATGGTTTGTTTGTCTGAGTCAAGTGGGGGGTCTCAATTTTGGTGACGTCATTTGCGCGCAACGCTATTGCGCCAGAACCCCCACTTTACCATTACTTTTCGACCTCGCATTGTCTCAGTTTTGGTCTGTAACGTGACTAAAAAGAGAAAAAAACTAAACGTCTCGATCGGGGATCGAACCCGAGTCTTCTGCGTGACAGGCAGAGATACTCACCACTACTCACCACTATACTATAGAGACACGCATGCATATTACTAGGGTTTGTATGCTAATTTGTTAGGGTTAAACCCTAGGCCAAGTATGTTACTTTAGGGTTAAACTCTAAGGTAGGGTTCCGTTGTTAGCGGAGCCCCGCGCGCGAAGCGCGCCAGCGGAGCACCATGGGTAAATAAATCTACCCATCCCAGAAAATTTGGTAATCACGTGACCGACCGACCGACCGTCCGTCCGCACCACAGGACAACCAATGTTTACTCTCACTTTTTTAGCTAGTTTGGGAGCCCAAGAGAAAACTAATTGCACATCAATGTTGTAATCAATTGAAAACTGTCAAAACAGGGCATCCGCTGACCAGTATCACCTGACCGTACCGCGGGCTCAAGTGTCGACCCATCGAGGTCGAATATTTTCTTGAAGTTATCCGCTGACAAATTACCAGTTTCAAATGATCGCAGGCTCATTTTTATTTTTCCAAGGATTCATATCAAATATGTTGTGTTTATGTCACTATGGCCCAGCACTATTAGGACTTTGATTTCAAACTGGCCTCGGAAGCGAAAATTCAGCCAGTTTTTTTTTAAAGTACAGGCGGGGAAGACCTTATTCTTACCATGGTCACGCGTTGGTCACGCTCTACGTCCAATTTTTATACTCTGATTGCTCAAAATTTGACAGGTGAGTTCATGCGGACAAATTATGCAGCATCTTGAAAGTTGTTTACTTTGACAGCAGAAGCTAACAGAGTTTGTGTCAACTTGTGATGTTTTTAACTGTCTTTTCCCTCTGGATGTACAAAATGAAACACAGCTGCTATCAAGAGTCTTCTGTTATTCATGGCTTGTTTGTTTACTGGGTTTTTGATTGAGAAATGCGTCGCTTGTCAAAATTCGGTAATTCGTTTTTGGATGGCATCGTTTTCGTTTTTCACCTTGCCTCATGCGTAAGAGGGTTTAAAAGTCTCAACCAACTGTGGCCTTCCTTGATAGCTTTCAGGAACTGAATCTCGAATGGTAAGCCTGAGTAATTATTGTATTTGATGTTTGTTTTTGTTATATCTAATTTTCATGAAGTCTTGCACAGTTCACGCTGACAGTTTATGCGGCAAGTTTATGCACGTTTGTAGGATTTGAGTCAATGATCTGACCTAATATCAGGTTTGATATAAGCTTACAGAACTTTAAATAGCCTTCAGATATATTTGCTCACCACAAATAGAAAGAAAACGTTCCGAAGAATATTTAGTTATAAATTTGGTTGTAGAAAGAAAACTTTAAGCGATTTTCTTGCTTCGAGGAGTTCACCTTCGAAAACAGTAAACACCGCGCCGGGAAGCCGGCTTACCGGGAAGCTTTACGCTTAAAGACTCTGAGGATTTTTAGAGACACTTTAATACTTGTCTTCGTGAATGAAAATTGTTGTCTCTGTAAATTTTTCACCGAATTATATTTCTTTTTTTGATTGTTAGTAGTCTCTCTTGCAATTTTCATCGCTTGTCCGTGCTGTTTGTTTTCGTCGTTCATGAACATCGCTTGCAGGAGTACTCAGAAATGACTCGCGTATCAAACGCTTTATAAGATTACACATCGTTATAACTAAAACCATTAAATAACAAAAAAAAAAAAAAATTCGCTATTATGTTGAAGCGTAACTCTCTTAAAGTTCATTCAAACACTCGACCAACTGACAGCTCGCAAACGGCTTAGAAAGTGAAATTTGATAGCATTTTGTTTTGAATGCGGGTATGGGCATGATTTTCAGTCGAACATGCCTAGCGAGCGTAAAAATCGCATCCAGGCTGAGGATTAATGAGAGAGGGAAAATTTGATATATTTAGGCATGACAAAATTCAAGGGAACATTGGTACTTAGAAATAACATCTCATAGGCATGGAAAAAATGGGTTCATGCCCTCGCAGCCCAAAATTGACCTTAAAATTGACCCAGCTAAACGTAGGTCCCAGATCTCTCGCCGGGTTGATAATTCATTCCCAGTTTTTGCTCCTCTGGTTTGGCATGCCGGGCATGCCGATGGTTATGCCGATGGTGAGTTGGTTTGGTTGCCCAGCATGCCGGGCATGAAATTGGCATGCCCAGAAAGGTTGATTTTGATGTTCGCTTCAATATCACATATATAATAATCGCCAAATATATCTTAGGGAGCTTGAAGTTACAGGTTTCATGCCTGGCAATAAATGCAGATTATAACAAAAAAAGTCATGTTTGTTACAATGTGTGTAACGGAATCGACTGGCAAAACTGAAGACAGAAGCCTGGATTTATAAATAAAAAGCACAACAAAACAACATTATTCATGCATAAAATAGAATACTTCACTTGCAATCAAAGATTAATCCTTTTACTTCAAACCGATACTGACATTTCTGGGTCCAGATTTAAATTTGATCGCGGAAAAGGGTTTTAAACAATAAGATAACAAATCTTCTCAGTATAAACTTAACCATGCTTAAGTTTTATCGCGTCGGAATGTTTCCCGGTCAACAGCATTAAAAGACTGGTGAAAATTAAGCTTACCAGGTCGTTCAAGTCAGTACGAGAGTACGACGTTAATACTACAAAGACGTTCTGATTTGGTGAATTTGGACTGCCTTCTCAGAGAGATTTTGCTTAAGTTTTCAGTGCGCTTCTCGCAAACTATTTTACTCCTTGCTGACGATAGTTCTTTGAGCAACGTCATCTGCTTCATCCGAAGATACCCCGAGCACGCACGAAATCGGCCGAATTTCCGCAGAAGTGTTTTCGGATGACGATGAATCTAGTTTGTTGTAGCGTGGCAGTTGTGGCGTCACGATGTCGTCATGTCTCTTCGCACTTGTTTGTCTTTTTTTTCTGCGGTGCCTTGTTGAGATGTTGGTGAATGATGGACAAGAAATGGATTCTGCGAGAGACTGTAAGTACAAATTTAGTATTAATTTGTAAAGAAAAAGTCTGAATATCGAACAAATCCCGTGGATTAGCTTTTTGGCATTCAGTTTATCTTGCTGTTGAGCATGCCTAAGAACTGCGGCATAAGTGGTTGTTAACTCGTTCACTTCGGATTGTTTCTGTTTGTACGTCTTGTAATCTTCTTCTGCTGCTAAGAAGACCAGAGAAAACTTCAAAAATATAGAAACCAAAGCTAAAAAAAGTCAGATCTAATTTTATAGCGCGAGCATAATTATTTTTGGCACGTACCTATGGTCATATTTTTTCACTGTACTGGTAAAGTTACTTATTTTTGCTGCATAGTGTGACTGTTGTTGATTATAATATCCGTTTGATTGTCTTTCACACTTTTGGAGACAAAATAAAATATCCGTAAATCAAATGCCAAAATCAGATTTTGATTTCGCTTTTAGAAAATGAACATGCTGCAGATGTCAATGCAAAGTTGTAAGCAACTCAATATAAGCAGTCTGTGAATGTGCGTTTAGGTCCACAAAACTAATTTTTCTTTTGGACATCTCATCCAATTGCTTGTCTACGAGTGTATTACAAAATGCTTTGTTACAGTAAGCCTCTGAGAGGTGATTCTGATAAATTTCTAGGACGCTAAAATGCAAAAAATTCTATTTAGTATAAAGCAACCTGGCTGGGTCCGACTTTTGAATACAAAATGTTCACGTTTGCCGGCTCTACTTTAAATGAACATGGTTTTTGAAATGATTTTGTGCTATTTTAACTAAAAAATTATGATTGGGTTATAAAACTTTTAAAACGGACGGAAACTAAGCTAATAAACATGTTCAATGTAAAAAAATAAGATTTCGTCGTTTTTTCAACTTTGCTTTGTGGGCCGAAAAATTTACCTTTACGCAAAAACAAAAGCAAACAATGAGGCTTTTATTCGACATATTTTGTGAGAATTTTATCTCATCAATTTAATGTCACTAGCATTGTTTTCGTATAGGAATTTTCCTAATTATATGAGCTTTTAATTTAATAATTTTTATTCTTTCTAAACTTCTCATTTGATAGCTTCACTTTTTTATACACCGATTGAGAAACGAATTCGCTCTCGTTAAATCCTATTTTATGACCTACTTATTAGAACTCTAGGTAACATACGAAATGATGTAACCGAACAGGCTTTAACCTTTGGTCCTAATGTATTTTTTCTTCAGAACCTCTAATCAGTTGGCGGGCCATGAGAGAATATCGCCACAAAAAGATCCGAAAAATTTTTCGCTGAGTTTCCTTTAACAGACTCAACAAGTCAGTATGAAAATTTGTTAAGAGAAGCTGAGTCTACATGTTCTATTTCTTTTTTTTTTCATATTCCCCTTGCATGTGTTAACATTCCATTTCTTTTTTGTTACAGGTAACTTCCAGATATGACGAGGAGATAATTACTTTTCTAGACTGAGCATGATACTGTCAGTTATTACTGACTTACTTTGAGTTAAAAACAAAGAACACAGACACTAGTAATGACACAAAAACACTAATCCCTGGCAAGTCTACAAAACAAGAAAGAGGAACTCAGACTCCTTATCAAAATATGAAACAAGATCCAAACAGCTTTTCTAACGTAGGGAAAATTGCGTTAAAGAGATTTGTAATTGCAACGTTATATTCAAGCACACTGCATTGTCAAACATCACAATTTACTGAATGATGAACAGTGATTTTGGGGCTTAGCTCAGTTTGTAATGAACTTTGAAAGATACGTATTCTATAACCTTGTATTTTTAAAAGCTTTCTTGGAACATAGATACATTTTATTATACAATGAAAATAGTCTCTGTCTCTCTTTTTACTGATTTCAGTCAATTCCATTTTATTGGCAATGTGAAATGGGAATCCTATTAAAGACTCATTAAAGGGGGTGAGCCGAGTTTTTACAATCCCCCAACAGGTCATCTTCACAATGACGCTGTTTTATTACTACGGCAGAATCCCTCAGGGTTTTACTTTCTTGTGAAAATTAGAGCTTTTGTTATTTAAACTTCGCTGGGACAACCAAATCTATGAAAATGAAAGGATTAGCAATGACGTCATCGTTTAACCGTACATCAAAAAATAAGCACAGTGATCTGTTTAGTTTTTTTTTTAGCCAGGCTTAAAATATCTGTAGATTCAAGGAATTATAACCTGTGCGTTGAGGGCATGCCAGAGAATTTGGCATGCCGGGCATGCCAGAAAATTTGGCATGCCCGGCATGCCGGAGATTTTGCTGGGTATGAATTTCTTATTACTAGAACCTAGGCTTCTCGCGGCCTAGGCGAGAAGGTCACGGAACCTCAAATTATGCTTACAGGGCACGCGAAACTCTGTTGCATGCCAATTTCAATGCAAAACCACTCTGGGGCGATCCCCTCTATTACCAGTGAGCAAATCATTGACGATAAGCATGGAAAAATTCCTTGCATGCTAACCAACATTGAAAACGTAGCAGAAATGTCCTCAGTTGCTGAGTCATGTCCTAGGGGAGGCTTTAAAATACAGAATTTCCTGACATGGATGAGAGAATTTTCCGCAAACAGCATGTGATCATGCCGGCTAGGACGTATTGCCTCCGTATTGCCCCTTTTTACAGCCAGCTAGGCTCATTTTTAGGTTCCATGGCCTGAAATGACGCAAAATTCATGCCCTATCAGATAAAGGTCATCAAAACCCTACGAAATTTCACTTTCCAAGCCGTTTCGCACTATAGAAACGAGAACCAGCTGACCGTATGGGTGATTTTGGAAATTCTTGATCGTCTTGAATATTCCTGAGTGCAATTTGTCTTGAAAAATTGTGAAATACCGTATTCTCTCCGCGGTCTGTATGACAAATAGCACTGTTTCACCTCAAATGTGATGTATAAAAATTATAAAAGGTTGGTTTAAACACCCCCAGATTTGTTGGCAAGAATTTGCAAAGTAAACCTATCGAACGCAAAAAAATTTGGCGTGATTTGTTTTCCAAGAATTTGTTTTCGAGGCCTAATCTACTGTGATACATGAATGTGGATTAAAAGCTTATTGCTTGAGTTAAATTATAATTTATTAATTGGAGCTTCGCTTTTAGCTCTGGCTAAATCTATATATTAGGGTTAAAAACTCCCGTTGTTACGGCAAGTATGCTAATTTAGGGTGCGTTCGATTGGGAAATCCGGATTTAGATTTTCAAAATCCGGATTTCGGATTTCCAATCGAACGCGAAATCCGAAAACGGATTTCAACGCTGAGATATCTGTTTTTGGATTTTCATTTTTACAGTTCGATTGGGAAATCCGCAAAAGGATTTGAAAAACTGTTCTTAAGAACAGCGGTCTTGCACGCGCACGCATAATTAGCAAAAAGAAGACCGCTGTTCGCGAGAACAGTTTGCAAATCCTTTTTCGGATTTCCCAATCGAACGATAAAAAGGAAATCCAAAAAATCCGGATTTGGATTTCTTAATTGAAATCCACCCTGAGGACGGATTTCTCGCAGGTGAAATCCGTTTTCGGATTTCGCGTTCGATTGGGAAATCCGGATTTAGATTTTGAAAATCTAAATCCGGATTTCCCAATCGAACGCACCCTTAGGGTTAGTATGTGATCTTGTAAGATGAGGTAATCTCCCATGGGACCTAGGGTTAGAACTCAAACAATAGGACGCCATCTTGGATTCATTTGCGTAACAATGGGAGCCCAACTGTCCCGTAATGCTGCTCACTGCGCGTTTATCGCCCTCCAAAACTTTCACACCGACGACTTTCTCAAACATTTTCGCAAACTCACCTGCAACATTTCTGTTTTCTTCGCTTATCCCTAAAAACAAACCCACACAGCCTGCAAAAATCGACCTCACTTAACACGTCAGGATTCGGCATATAACCGGACCGAGATTTCGAATAAAACACAACGGCTGTATTAAAAAAACGCACGGTAAAGGAGTTTGGCGCGAAAGCAAGAAGGTGCGTGTACTGCAGCTAGCCGGTAATTCCCACGATCAATCGACCTAGTATTTGTGTGGCCAGTGGAACGGAAATTTTCACGCTGTAGAAAGTTTCAGATGTCGTGCAACGAACAAGGACATCTAAAATGTAAGCTTGGTGTTGTATACCAGACGTGTTGCCTATGGGAGAAAAGGTGTGGAAAGTGAAAGTCATGCACCGCTTATCGCATCAGCAATAAAACTTTACGATACCTTCGACAGATCAGCCGTAAAAATTCATCGGAGAGTGTTTGTTTCCTGTAGCCGTGCTAATGCTTATAATTTTTCAGGTTGTTAATAACATTTTGTTCTGAAACTTTCCTCGAGAATCTTTCCCCGTTGAACGCGCCGTATGCAACTATGGCGATCGATGAGGAAAACTATGTCGTGTAAGAAAACAGGAGGGTCACCCGGCTGCTTCTCATCGCTGATTGATTTTTTTCTGGCCAATCAGAAGCAGGCAATTCAAACACTTCTGGAACTGGTTCGGTAAGCCACTGGTAAGAGTAAGTGCCCAGGGGCTCGTCTCGATCTTACAGTAAACTTTCACCACGAACATTTTATCGACCCAACTAACCGCCTCTGGGTCTCCAAGGATGATGCAAAGTTTGCCTGAGTCACGCGGGGGGTCTAAGGTGTCAAAACCTATTTGTGACCCTCCACAGTGGGAAAAGAAGGCTTAGCTCAAAGCGTTTCAAGGGCTTTTATCTTTGAAATGCGTTTGAAACCAGTTTCAAACAGTTTCAAATTGTTTCAATGAAACGCAACGAAACACGTTTGCATGTGTTTCAAACGCCAGACTTCTTAAAATCTGTCAACAACTTAAATTTATTTCAGGTTTGAACATAACTATTCAATAAAGGTCACGAATGGTTATACGGTTGTATTTTTAAAAAAAATGTACAGTATAGTAGCTTTAAAATCGTGAAATAATGAATTTGGGGCAGAAATATCCTCCCCCTTTTCTTTAAAAAGGACATGTTAAATAATATTGCCCATGAAATTTGAATTGTGGTTCTTAAAACTCGAAATTAAAGTGATCCAAAATGTAAGATTTTCGCAAAATCGCGAAATTTAAGTGTCGCGAAATATGCGAACATCAAAATTGCGAAATAAACATGCCTAGAAAATTTCTTGTAACAAGGTAGTCATGGCATCACTTATTTAATAAGCTTTTATGTGTTGATGCAGACTTAGACAAGGAATACACAAGGTACAATACCTTTGTGACTATACCATCGTGTACTTATCTCACCTTTTTCTTCCAAAAGCGCTCAGAGAAAGCAGTATGATTCTGTGAAGGTTGAATGCAATAAGTGACATATTGGCGTGCGAGTTGCAACTGTTAAGTTTATTCTTAGAGTGTTTTTTAAAATTTACATGACAGATGTCAACTTTATGTGGACTTTCTGTGTACGTACACAATCAAACTTTGCAATCTGCATGTTTTCTGCGATTTTTATTACGCTTTTAAAGTTGGTCATCGTTTTAACAATACAACCCATAAAACGGCCAAATCGGTGCATGGCACTGGGCAAAATAAGTTATTCAGGTCCAGTTCAAGCAACATTAAATTAGTATAAAATTTGACAATAGCTTCAAGTCAGATTTAAGGACATTAAACATGACTTAAAAGCAAAGTTTATTTTACGTCATGTTTAAGTTTAAGCTAAATACACATTAAAACTAGCTTTAGATTTAACATACATTTAAGTCGCTTTAAACATCGCTAAATCATTATAAGGATTTAATTACATTTAAGTCTTCTTAAATATGTCATTAAACGGAATGAAAGATTTATGACAAATTAAAGTCTTCTTAAATATGCCATTAAATGGACTGAAAGATTTAAGACAAATTTAAGTCTTCTTAAATATATCATTAATTATAAACTGGACACGGACTAAGACAAATTAAAGTTCTTAGAAATGCCAATAATTTAATAACAGATTAAGTCGTATATTTTTGAGTTAAAGGTAAAAAAATAAAATAAAATAAAACATAAATATTGAAATGATAATTTAATAATGATACTTTTATTATATATTATTATTATTAAATCTTTTCCAGAATTTATTCCAAGTACATTTAAGCCTCTTTTAGGCCTAGTTAAGTCTGCTACACATCCTTTTCCAAAATCCCTTACAAGAAATTATCCTCCTCTATCATTGGCCTTTGGCTTAAGAAAAACAAATTTTCTGCCACTTTGGAATAAGGTGCACACGACCAAAGTTTCCGACGGCGCTTTCGCGATCGAGGGACACACTGGTTTCTGGTATGTCGTCGGTGAGAAGATGAATGAGCAAATGACTTTCCACAAGTATCACACTTATTGCTAAACACAGAAACCCGAGTTTCTGAACTGAAAGAAAAAACTTCATTGTTTGAGACATGCGAAGACATCTCGATCGTTTCATTGAACGAACGCGCGCGTGAATGCGCGAAAAATATTCTCCCACGCATGTCAAATCAGATATTGGTGACGTTAAAGGTACCTCAGCAATAGAACGCCAATCAAATACCCACAGCTACAAACGCGGTATGTTTCCTAATAGGTGGTCCTTGGAAATCTATTGTGGTCCTCGAAAAGTCCTTGAAAAAATAGTTGTACGGGACCCGTACACCGACTTGTATTTGCTATTCATATGGGATTACGTCTCTTGAAATTTCTGGTCAATAAATTTCCATGAAAGTGTACAATG
This sequence comes from Porites divaricata, assembly GCA_038088405.1. Lineage (NCBI taxonomy): Eukaryota > Metazoa > Cnidaria > Anthozoa > Scleractinia > Poritidae > Porites > Porites divaricata. The sequence goes on along the minus strand of JBBMOI010000005.1, from coordinate 22,546,418 downwards.
TAAGTCTCTTCAACCACTGTTCAAATTGTAAGGAAAAAAATTCAGGGCAAAATTTTAAAAGGAAAAAAAAAAAAGATCAACGTGGCAAGATTGAGAACCAATCCTGGGGTGTAGAATCTATGGTTCGTAGCCTAACCACTCTACCACGGAGTACTGGATGTTCGGTAGAGGTTGATTTTAATTCATAAAACAGTAACCATAACCCGAAAAAAAAATTGGATTTGCTTCAAATTTGCTCAGCACAAATATGATGCAAATTTGTGCACACTGGGAAATAAATCTAAGCAAAGATGGTAAATGCGGGATTTTGCATACCTTTTACACCAGGGTGTAAATAGGTATGCAAATTCGTCATCTACCACCTTTGCTTAGATTTATTCCCCAGTTTGTACAAATTTGCATAATTTGTGCTGAGCAAATTTGAAGCAAAGTTTTGTTCCCTTTGGTAAACATGAATAGCCCACCAAACAAACCTTTGAGGCATTTGATTTTTATTATATTTAATTTTATTAGCTTCACCTGTTAATGAACAATGAAACAAATAAATGCTTAATAGGCAGGGGTGTCACAACAGCGGTGAGCCAATTACAGTGGTCCCAGAGCTTAAAAGATATGTAAGAAACAGTAAAACTAACATGAGACAATAGCACATTTGCATGATGACGTCACGCGCGCACTGCATGCTGGTATTTGTAGTCAAGAAAAGAACAAAATGGCGGCTCGTAGTGGAGGCGGGTTCCAGGCTGTTTTACGAACAGTAAAAGAGACACGCATCTGTCGTTTTATGTTTTCCCAAAGGAAAAGAGTTTGAGGTGTCGCTGGTTGCACTCAATATCGAGAAAAAATTTCAAGCCCACCACTGGACACCGAGTATGTAGCTTGCATTTCAAAGGAGGAAAAAAAACCTACATGAACAATGTTCCTGTTATTTTTCCTTTGGCAAAATCTCATCCCAGGCGGTCACCCGAACCAAGGAGAAAACTAATTGTTAACAAATCTTCGATATCCAACCAAGAGACACAGCCTTCACCTAGTTTACCAGCTTCGACCACTACATCAAAGGCTGATGAGTCGGAGCGTGATCGTCAAGAGATTAGACGATTGAAAGAAGAACTGGGAAACGTTCTACGTTTAAAATGATCATCGGAACGGGATCTGTCCATCCTAAAATTTGGTTTAAAGCGTTTTAAAGAATCAGAAAAGGATATGATCTTCTACACTAGCCTGACCTTTTGTCAGTTTGTGGCATTATTCAATTTCCTAAATGCCCATGGTATTTGTTATCGTCTAAATTACTGGGCCTCTGATTATGCCAAGATAAAATTACCTGATATAGAAAAGAAGGGACAAAAGCGCTTCTTAGAGCCTGATGACGAGCTTTTTCCGACATTGTGTAGATTGAGGGTTAATATACCAGAGAAAGTACTGGCTGATAACTATAATATTAGTGTATCAGAGGTCTCAAGGATTTTTGCTACCTGGCTCGACTTACTTTTTTCAAGGTTAATTCAACTTCCTGTTTGGGCTACGAGAAGAACAGTTGAAGAAACAATGCCCGAAGTGTTTCGGCAGAAATACCCACTCACAAGGGTCGTCCTTGACTGTACTGAATTATTCATTGAAAAGCCCTCATGTTTCCGTGGACAATCTGAGACTTACTCTTCATATAAGTCCCACAATACAGCTAAGGGCCTTGTTGCAATAGCACCTAATGGTGCTTTAACGTTTGTGTCAGATTTGTATGGAGATCATTGTAGTGACAAAGTTATTGTTGAGTATTGTGGCATTCTACACCTTCTTGAAGAGGGTGCTGCAGTAATGGCAGATCGTGGTTTTGAAATCCAAGACTTATTAGCCTAGAAGAAAGTTTACCTTAATATTCCACCCTTCATGAGAAGTAAAGACCAGCTAAATCCTGATGAGGAAGATGAAACCAGGGAGATTGCGTCAGTTCGCATACATGTGGAACGGGCTATTGAAAGAGCGAAAAACTTTAACATTCTTAAACAGATATTACCAAATTCTATGGCTGAAGATGTTGACAAAATTTGGAAAGTTTGCTGTTTACTGGCTAATTTCAAAGGCCTACTGGTAGTTAGTCAAGGCCCCTTGAAATTAACCAGTAAACAGCAGACTTGCCAAATTTTGTCAACATCTTCATCTTTTTAAAATAACTTCTTGAATTTGTAAGAAATACAAGGTACATAGTATTGGTGTCCAGTTCTTGGGTAGATTTTTCCTCAAGATTTTGAGCAGCAAACCCTTCTTTTTTTTCATTTTCGAAGTCTATAATGGGTGTGATCAGCATCTAATAAATAATTAGATTTCCCCTTAAAATCTATTAAGCCCCCGTCTAAATTAAGCCTCGTTTCTCTAATAAGCCCTCCCCTTTTCAGGAAAATAAGAAGTTAATAAGCCCCTCCTCTCTTTTAAGCCCTGCCTCCCCACCCCTAACAATCCTTTACTAATGAATAATAGACTGTACAAGGGGTTATTAATCAATCACGACTGTAAAACTTCATGTGGACTTATCTCAGTGGTTACATAAATATCTGCAGACATTGAACTTAATCAACTCTTCGCATAGTTCTTAAACTTGTAGACATTATTTCCTGGTGTGATTATTTTCAGTCATTTGTAGCAAAAGATGTTTGGGTACATGGGCGTTCCTCTCTTCACCCGTCCAGTTAGTAGCTCAGGAACCATAGCATAGAGATAAAAGTCAAGAAGCTTTTTCTTGAGTGCTTCCCAGAATGTGGGATCAAAGAAAATTCTTTCAATGTGTATATCCTCACGTTCCTTGAAATAAGTGTACACAACAAAATCACACCATGGCTTTCTAGTTATTGCCATACCCCCCCTGAACTTGTTTATAGTATGAATGTTTTTGTTTGAGTCTGAGTCCTGATTCTGTAATCTCCAAGCAGAAATTCTTGGTGTGTTTTGCAAGAGCTTTAAGTAATGAAGTTTGCTTTGTATCCACTTGTTCCTTTAACTTTGATGGGAATAACTTGTATTTTGTCTCAAGGCTTCCAGTTGGGTGATATTTATTTGTTGGATCACTAACTTCACCATCAACACTTGCAGCCAGCACAGGATAATCCTTATCAATAACAAGGCCTTTATCTTTCACAGTGATGCCCTCGTGATCATTGTTTTCTTGATGTTGAATGTATTTACCTATGATGACTGGTTCCATTTCCAACCCCACCTGACACTGATATGGTATATTTGGCCTGCAGTAAACACATCCCTCACAAGCCTATCAGGGGGTGTAGTTACTCTTCTGTTGCTAATTTCACCAAATTTCGATGCAGTTAGTCTTCCACGTCTGTATTGAAACCAATCTGAGTTGCTAGATTGCCCTCTTGTTTTTTCCTCGACAGTGTTGATACCATCTTCAGTTATTTTGATGGTTTCCATGTACTCTTTACAAACTGCTATAAAGTTCTCATCAGTGAAATCTAAGTCATCTGGGTAGCACTGTGTGGGATTGGGTATGGTAAAGTTACTATTGCTTTGAAAATCAGTATCATCCTTTAGAGTTTCCTCAGAAATGGTGGCTTCATCAGTTTCAGTTTCTACAATCATGCTAGTTTCAGTCTGTTGTTCAGGTAAGTTAGAAATTGCTACAGAATGGGAAATGATTAAGTCTGGTAAAAAGTTGATGTCTAATGGCTCACACTGATTTTCCCCAAAACAATGTACTGGGGCTTTCTTGAAGAGATAATCTAATTCACATTTAGAAGCTTCTACCTCTGTCTGAGTTTCATTTCTTTCATGTTTACCAGGTAAATAATCATGATCAACAAGAACAGTGTGTTTGGCAAACTTATCTTCTATTGTTTTCACAGTTACAGGCTGCCAATCGTTGCCTTGTAACACATTGAGAATTACTGCATTTGACTCCTTGGGCAAGTTTTTTAATTCATTGTAGAGGTCCTTTATCTGTTTTCTTGTAACCTGTAGAGCAAAGGAGGGACATGATGAATATGCCGCTTTCTCGTTTTTCCTTTCAATCCTTTTTTCAGTCTTCATTTCTTTTGTCAGCATCATAATCATGCTTTATCATCAGTATATCTTTGAAAAGAACTGGTACGTTTGAGGTTCGTTGGGTTGGTTTATGCCACTGCTGAGGCCTTTCTGTGCAAGAAGTGTTTGGAGGAATCTGCCCAAGGCCACTTTCAGAGAAGTCAAGTATGGAATATAATAAGGCCCCAACATGTTTACAATATCCATTGGCGCCAGCTTTACAAGTGCATTGAGCAGAAACAACTTCACCTGTTTTGTTTTGTGTAACTTTTGTTCTATACGTCTTGTTTCTGGTCATAGAAGCCTTTACTCTTGCATCAAAAAAGCAGAAATCATCATGAGAGCTGTTAAATTTGACATCCGAGACATGGGAAGCCTTAAACAAAGCGTACCCTTCTCGTTTGCTTTTAAACGCCCCTCTTCTTTTTTCCTCGCTGTTTCTCCCTCCAGACAGATACGAAAATATAAAACAATGTTGAAACTCTGGTGCTTTTTCAAGGCTTAAGGTCCAGCCTTCTTTGGGCCACTTAACAACCTTGTCATCACGTTCATTGCCAGTACCTTCGAATTGTCTTTTTCCAATGGAGTGAATTCCCCCATCAGGATCAGTTACCTTCACGTGTAGTCCACTGGAAATATAATCTTTAACCCTAAAAATTAAAAATTGGCCAAAAAAATAATAAATAACCCAGAATGGATGCCAAAACACTGCACAAATATCATGTTTACCTTTCAAGTAGTTGCACGCGAGTGCCAGAAACACTCGCCCCTCGGCACTTCAACCAACGTTTCAGCTCGTCGTTTTTTAACTGTTCAGGTTTCCGTCCCTTTAAAGATGCCCCAGGAACGTCGTCTTCCGTTAAAATTGTTGGTAAAGTGTTGTTCTTTGACCTGTTAACATCTTTACAGTTGTCATTGAACGCCTCGTTTGCCGCCATTGTTTTTTAATCTCCTGGGAGTTTGACTACAAATACCAGCATGCAGTGCGCGCGTGACGTCATCATGCAAATGTGCTATTAAAAACAACAACGAAGACGGACAGACACGTTACGTGAAACGTTACATGACGGACAGATTGTTTTCCAGGATCGTGGGTTCTTTGGGTCTTAGTTACGTTCTAAGCCATCCAAGTAGTACTTGTACATGATGGATTTGAATTGGCTGATCTGAAGGTTGCATGAAAGTTGAAGATCATTTGGTGACGTGTTCCAGATTCTGGTGGTTCTATTAAAAAAGGACCTCTGAAAAGTGAAAGTATTACATTTCCTTGAAATAAAGTGAGTGACATTACGGTTGCTGTTAGATCTGGTAGTGCGAGTAACTAGGACTTGGGGGATAACAGAGCGAATAACTCTGATTATTATATGGCTGAGTCTGTTTTCGCCATGCGATTGGTCAATTTGCGGTCCGTAACTTGCTACACGGACCAAATTTTCAAAGAAAAAGCTCATTTCCGAGCTCTAAATCTCTTTACCTCGGAAAAAAAGGTTAAAATTAAGTTACAAGACGTCTATTAACCTTGAGGACTTAGATTTTGACTTTGTCCTTCAACATTTTAAACTGTGTTTATTTGTGAACGAAAGCGATAAAGAAACTAATTTGTAATCTTATCGAAGAGGATTCTAGTCAGTGTTTGAAAATTTTATCGTAGTACACAGTTAAGAAGACGAAAATCGACTGGCAGAGATTCGAAATGTTTTGCCTAAGAGAAAATGAGTAATTCCTTCGACAAATATGATAACAAACATGCCTGCACCCGATCATCTTGACGAGTTTCTTTGTCATTTGCAGTGTTTTTCCAAAGACCAACGAAAGAAAGATAGAAGCGACTCCGAGCCAGACACAATGTCCAGTTTTTAAAACGAACTCCAGCGTCGTGGCGAGTGAACACTTACAGTGCTCTTAGTATTGACCGAATATACTTAAAAATATGTCTGAAAACCCTGAGGACTGGAATGTTGACTTTGCCCTTCCAGATTTTAACCTAGCGTTGTTTGAATGAGAGCGAAGCTGAATATGCAGAAACTAAATCGTAACCTTTCCGTGGAAGAAAACATGGTCCGTGTTTGAAAATTTTAACGCAGATCACGCTTGAAGACGAGAATGAACTGGCAGAAATTCGAGAGGTTTTCCCTCAAAAAAATTAGCGAGCGAATCCTTCGACAATGACAACAAACTTACCTTGAAAAGCTTCTTTGCCTTTTGCAGTGCTTTTTTTTTTTACAAGGAACAATGGAGGAAAGATGTAAATGACTTCGAGATAGACACAGTTCCTGGTTTCCAAAATACTCCAGCGTTACATTAAAGAGCTAAAACTTACAGCGCTCTTAGTTTTGACCAAATAAACTTTTTCAACATGGCGAATTTGTTTTGACTTTCTCGGAAACCCTTTGATATGTGCTATTGTTTTCGTGAGCCAATAAAAACTTTTTTCCTTGACGCCTGTCAAATGATTGTCAAATCGCGCGTCCTGCACTTGTTTCCGGTCCCCCAAACTGGAAGAAGCCATATAATAAACATCTTATTAGCCTCGTTTTTTCGGTCCGTACTGTAAATTACGGATCCTCGAAGCGCGCGGGCCATAAATGGATGGAAAAAAACTCGGTCCGTAATTTACAGTACGGACCGAAAACTCGGCTAATAAGAGGTATATGTTCCAGTTAAAACTTCGAAAAAAGAAAATCATGTCTAAAAACTCGCGCCAAGAGGAGATTGGTAATAAGTTAAGATTCATTAGTCTGCCCCCATATGTTTGATCACAAATGAATGGCAGATCCAGGATATACTTTGTAGCGCACCTCTGGACACGCTCGAACCTTCGAAGCAGGTCTATTGACTGCGGAGTCCAGACTTGCGTGGCATAGCCAATATGGGATCTTACTAGGGTAAGGTATGCCGAGCGTCTAACCGTAATGCTTTTGACGAGTCTAGTGTTTCTCCGTACATATCCTAGGAGCCTGATGGCATTGTTCATTGACCTGCTTATTCCACGTGAGGTTATCTGTGATGTAAACACCAAGATCCTTCTCGGCAAGGACAACTTCAGGCTGAGAGCCGGCCATATGATAGACAAAGATGACGGGTTTAAGTTTCCTAGTGATGCGCTGCGCTTTGCATTTGCTGTAGTTAAAGTTTAGGCTAGCAGAATCTGACCACGTGACCAGGTTAGATAGGTCCTCATGAAGTTGTTCTGCATCGCGCGTTGATGTTATTTCTTTGAAAATCTTGTGTCATCGACAAAAGCAGCAATCTGACTTAATCTAGTAGCATCTGGCAAAGAGTTCACATACAGAAGGAACAACATGGGGCCTAAGATCCATCCCTGTGGGACCCCTGAAGTCACAGGTAAGGGACTTGATGTTGCACCCAATATAGTCACTCGCTGGAATCGATTGTGCAGGTAAGATTCTAGCCATGTTAGCAGGTTCCCCCCAAAACCATACAGGTGTAGCTTCCTCAGGAGTTTCGCGTGGTTTACTGTGTCAAAGACCGTTTTGATATGTCCAGATATATTATATCGACTTGTCCTTCTCTATCCAGCTTTGTGCCGATTTGGTCTAGAACTTCAACAAGCTGGGTTACACAAGACCGTTCAGCTATGAAGCCATGGTGACATGGGCTGATAGGATTGAAAGCATGGTCCCTAATAGCATTGAATAAGCACCTCTCCATGACTTTAGAAACAATAGAAAGTAGCGAGATCGGTCTGTAGTTTTCCGCTTGCTCTTTATTATCTTTTTTGAAAACAGGAACGATGTTTGCTAGTTTTTGTTGTTGTTGTTGTTGTTTTTGTTTTGGTGTTTCCTTAAATAGATTTATAGATATCTTTTTAATATAAGAAACAGGCATTTTTGTGTGGACTTTATTTTATAATTACTGATAAGACAGACACCTTTGGGACTGGCATTACGAACTAGCTGTCTGTCGAATAAAGAGAGTAAAGAAAAGCAGGGACCATCAACTCTAGATGTCCGCCTGACCAAGGTGTTTGTCTTGTAAAGGTGTCCGGTACTACCAGAAGAAATGAACAGTTTTTAACCATAAGAAATGTATTGGAGACTGTAGCTTTACCAATAATTTATTACAATTCTTTATGCTGTAGTTATTAGTGTTATTTTATATTTAAATTTGTTTTAGTGTTTTCTTAAAATTATGTGCACTTTGTATTTTCAAAGTTCAATGAACGTCGTTTTAGTAATTTTTTAAAAAACGAATTGTAAAAATCTCTATTAAATAAAATAAAGCGGGTTGAAAGCAAAAAAACTGCTTGTCTTCATTATGTAAGGAAAGGGACTGACTTAAAATTTTTCCAAAAGGATTTTGAAAACTACTTAACTTTTCAGGAGCAGTAACTCATAAAATAGTACCAAGCAAAAATATCAGGGTCCTACCATTCTTGAGCCCACTGAAAGCCAGCCGAGTAGTTTAAACTGTAGTTTCTGAAGTTCAATTAACAATTCAAGTTCAAGTCCGTTGACTTAAAAATCAAGTTTTAGACATATTTAAGATTGATTGTTTTTAGCTAAAACCTTGCGTTTAGGCTTCGTTTAAGTATGGTTTTATAGTATGCCCCTGCTGTAAACGTTTCAAGCACATTTAAGCTTGATTTAATGCAACCAAAACAAGGAGTTTACACACAATTAAACAGCTTATTAAACTTACCTTAAACTTTAGCCTTAAAGCTGCTTTAAGCTGGGTTTAAGTTGAATTAAAATTTGGGTTTAAGGAACTTAAACGTTCACTTAAACTTATTAAACTTAAGTTTAAGCCAAGATTAATTCGTGCTTAAGAACACTTAAATCTTATTTTTCTTCTTGTGTGGACCACACAGGAGAGACGTAACACACATTTTTATGTATAAGGTAAGCTGTTTTTTTATTGAAATCCTTTCATTTCCGTAGTTTACGGAAACGATAGTTATTTTTCCCATCCAAATCCTTATATTTCGAATGAGGGAGGGTTTCTTATTATCTCTTATTTGAGTTTGTGTGGGAGGGAGTGGGGTGTGGGTGGGCGCTTATTCGAGGTGGGTTCGTAATTCGAGGTTGGGCGCTTATTCGAATAAATCCCGTTGTTGATGTCCCGGACTAACTTACTGCGCATGGTTTAATAAGTGCGACAAATTTATGAGTTTTGCGCTACTACCGTTATTGTCACATAAAAGGTTAATGAGCAATTGAAACAATTTCTTTTGCGGCCCCTTAGGACGGCCATTAATGTTTTACAATGTTTCCGCCGTATCATGACTAAACAAGAAGGAACAAGAAAATAAATGGGAAGAAGTAATTTGAAACCTTAGCATTCAATTTCTTAAAGAGTTTCATGCAACCTAAAGTTGTTGTTATTGAACTAGTATTTAATTTCTGCCTCGAAAAGAAGTTAATCTTAGGCGAGCTGATGAATTGCAGGTCTTTGTGCATGTTTGTGGAGGTAAGAGTTAGGACATTTGCTTGTAATTTAAGGTGTTTCGATAGAGTTTTTCAGAGGCCATAACGATATTTTTCAATCGCCTTAAAAGAGGCTTTTTTCTTGTCCGATCGCTCTAAAATATTCACCAGTAATTGGCTATGGATTGAAATTTGTGAAAATATAGTTTTAAGTAAAATCGACACTACTATGACAACAATAAAGCTCGATGAGCTTATCTTTACCGAACAGGTTATTTACTGCCACCCGTATGTAGTTACAATGTCCGAATTTTCAATTAAATATAGCTGTCTAACTTCCGACTTTATTATTGTGGTGGAAAAATATAATAAGGAGAAAAAGAACATATTTTTACCAGTAAACTGCTCGATAACGTAATTAAGAGACCTTTTCTATAAACTACCACGGGCTTAAAATAAGTCAGTCGAGAGTTCTGACAGTTAGAAAATGAAATTACAGTCACGATGATTTTCTGGTGCTGTTTGTTTTAAAAACAAATACAGTTAACGTATTTTACTGAACTTAAAAGATTATATTGTCAGATTTGACAGCTCGAGGCTTACACTCAACAAATCATTGAGACGAAACTACCGGAACTACTGCTTTGCAAGTCAAAACGAGTGGACAGTAAAATTAAAGAGGAAATTGCATCATTTATTTTCAATAACATGGTAAATAAAAAGTTAAAAGCCATGGCTATTCTATCGCATGGAGACTATTGAAAATGTTTTGTCCCGTAGAAGATTGATATGTTAGAAATGAGTACCCATGCAGTTCAATGTGTTACAGACTCATAATAAACACTCCGCCGGAGAAAGCTAAGAGTCAAGGGAGTCAAAGAGAGGAGAGGGAAGAGACTCTTTTTCTCTCCAACCTGTGATAGTTAATACACCTGAAACTCGAGAAATTTTTAGCAACTCCATTATCCGTCGAAGTGCTTTCATGCGACTATATTTTAAAACTGTCCGTGCACCGATAAAAATGCCTTTCAGAACAACCAAAGAAAGCCACTGATGAACAGTGAAATCGTTTCTATTTCTCGGAATCATTGATTGGAGCTCGAGTCGATAAGCTATAAAGCGCTCGGGTCCCCTGCATGTTACTAAACATGTGTCAAGTAGGCATCTCCATTGAGCGGCGGTTTACACCAGCAAGCCGGTCTCAGGGTTTCCCCCTTATATAGTTTTCCCCGTTATAATGTAGATTTCTTGGGTTTGCAGGTTGAGAATGGGGGAATGAAATTGTATTATTTTGAAAAAAAGACCGACGCTCTTCTCATACATAAATACACCTGCCTTGGATGAAAGTCACGCCAACTCTCTTTGCCTCGTTCTTTGCACAAGATTCGTATACTGGATTCAGTTGAATTTTTGGCACTTAGTTTTGAGTTCGCCTCCCTTAAAAAACCGATGATCATAGATTTTACACTACTAATCTTCCATTACAGGCAGAGTTCTCCTAAGTCGCATCATATAACTAGATATCTAAACACTAAGATACTTCTTACCTTTTTTGTTCCAAAACCACCAGTAAATCAATAATATATTAATGCTAGCCGGCTTGCTATTAAAGTCTGAAGTTATTCTTGTATATACTGTAGATTCTCGAATGGTACGTCAGTTGTTTACAGATGTTATTTCCGATCGCCGGCAAACCCTGACGTGGGCAGTAATGGGAAACAAATAATTTCAAGTAATATTAAATTCTCGAAAATTATGACAACTTGCTATTAAAAAACACAGTTCTTTCCGACTGTTTCAAATATTTGTCACAACAGCACAAACATAATTCAAAGTTGTCGATCAATTATTTAATTACTTATGTGCAAGCTCGAGGTTAATAAGACCTCTAACAACTTTCATCGAGTCATTCCAGCAGGGCGTAATCACTCGATCCTAGACAAAAATGCCCAGGCTTAGACTTAGTTTGAGTTAAGTACAATGACATCGAGAAGTTTGTCTGAACCGACCCGGGGGGGGGGGGGGGGGGGGTCCGCCTGAAGGTCCAACCGCTTACCCTTTTACCAATTTTGAGAGAAAAGATATTCCTTTAGTATACCTTTTATTGACAAATACATACCTGGCTCACATACCTGGTTGAAAAATTTGCAGCCCTTTTAATTACTGTAAATGCGAGCGCCCTTAAAGATGAATAAATCACAAAACCAAAACGACTTTTCTCGACTTTTTTACAACCGCAAAATGCACCTGTGAGCTCTTTCACTTTGGGCCTTTTTACAGATCGAAATGACAGATTCAGCCGACCCTTTCATATACTTAAATGGTAAGTGAAATCCGTACCATTCATTCAATTATTTAGATTTTTTCAGTCTGTTGCAGGCAATGCGTAGGTTAAAGATAGCGATAAAGATATCATTATAAATATTCTACCTGAAAACCCACACACGAACACATAACAAATACTACAACCAGAGAAGATGAGATGTTGTCTACCTGACAATATGCAAATAATATGGAAAACAAGTTTATAAACGCATTTGCACTATTATTGAAAGCGTTCACGCAAATATATATGGAAATTATGCGTCAAACTGATAAGCGCAAATTGAGGGCCAACTAAACCGAAAATTGATCCGCCATAAGAATGAAGTTTTGAAAAAAAAATTCAACAAGCTGTTTCAGCCATTAATGGCATTATAGCTAATTCATGATCAAACTTTGTACCATTAGGGGGGGGGGGGGGGGAGGTTGGGGGTGAGATGCTACTTCCCATAAATTCTCTTAAATGAAATCCAAACGATGTTCTCCCTTGCAAAGCGATCATCAATGGTCTTGACAGCGGATTTGTATACTGATCATACGCATTACGTCAAAAACCAACGATCAACGGTTTTGAGAAGGAACAAAAAAATGGTGGCCGAAGGCAGGACTGTTTTTGACTATTTTATTTTGGTAATTGGCAAATTTCTTTATTTTATGTCGTTTTTCAGACATACTGTGTGGGTTTCTTTTTTTCTTTTAAACAAGTTTGCTCTGCAGAGTTTGAATAATTTATGCAACATTTAGCATTAGCTGCGTATAGCTCATAAGAATTGGAACCGCCGAAGAGGTTTGCTGCAAACTTCAGGAAAGTTAAGGTCACTTCAAGGTACAGAGCATTCAGAAACAGTTGTGATTTCGTATTAGGATCGTTTTGAATTTTAACTTCGAATTCACGGTCAGTTGGCCGATCGTAATAAGCGTTATGAAGTGTGAATCTGTTTGATCAGGGATATGTAAGCTCATATTTATACCTGGAATTTTGAAAACCGGGTTGGCAAAAAAAAATCAACTCATTGTACTACTTGGCAATTTAAAACAATAAAACTTCATTCAAAGGCCGATTAAAAGCCTTTATCTGACGCCGGGCGGTAACTTAGAGCTTGCTAGAGAAATTTTGTCTACAGCCACTTCTAGACAAATCCTAACTACAAAACAAACAGAAAAAAAGACATCAGCAAACAACTCAGAGAGGAAGCTATTAGACAGGGAAAGTCAAGAGAAATAACAAAATGTTTGTTAACCCGGTTTTCATAACTCCTGGAAGATTTATAAAGCTTTCTTAAATGGACTTACTTCCGACGAATTGGACGCTTTCTCCAATAACGTTTATCAGCATCATAATTTCTATTAATAATCTTCTGATGTCCTCGCCCAGCGAAAAAGATGTAAACTAAATAAACTCGGTCGATAGACCAGCGCGCGTTGAATACCGTATACCTGTATACTAGATATTTTTTGGTGCAAGCCAGGGATACAAAATCCTTTGAACTGACTGCACTTAAAAATGAACATTTTTCAAACATCTCCCTTTTACCGCACCACATGTTTGTTCCATCTACACTATTTAAGGCACCATTAATTGTTGCTGTGTTGGTTTTTAATATGATCCTTCTATTTTGACAGCTTAATAATATATAGATTTAGCCAGGGCTAAAAGCGAAGCTCCATTAATAAATTTATAATTTAAAACAAACAATAAACTTGTAATCCACAAATCAGTTAAATTAAGGGCACATTCGTGTGACTTTTGAGGGACAGGCTAAGTGATTTTAGAGTGAAACAAATCTTGCATCGAGTTGATAGCCTTATATGTACACCCAAAAAATAGCACTGGCAATCATCTTCGGTCACATTTTAGAGCAATAATGGCTCTTGATCACGGTAGATTAGGCGTGGAAAACAAATTCTTGGAAAACAAATCAGGCCGAATTTTTACGTTCGACAAGTTTACTTTAGAAAATCTTGCCAACAAATCTGGGTGCGTGCAAATCAACCTTTTATACTTTTTATACATCACATCTGAGGTGAAAGAGTACTATGCAGGCGCTATTTTTATCATACAGACCGCCTGACCTCAGACAATTAGCAGTCAGTTTCACAATTTTTCAAGACTAATTCCATTCATTCAATATTCAGGACCATCGAAGCACGCGTGGGCTTTTAGCGAAACCGTTCAAAAAATTACAAAATCGCCTACCAAGTTTGCAAAGAAATTTTAACAGAGTTACGCTTCAACATAATAAAGAATTTATTGTGTTTATTTTTTATTGATAGTTTTATGACCGTCACGGCGATGTATAATACGCGCGGTACGTTGAGTACTCCTGCAAGCGATGTTTATGAACGACTGTAAACAAATAGCGGCAAAGGGCGGCAAAGCGATGAAAATTGCAAAAGACAACTAACAATAAATAAAAGATCAGAAATATAATTCGGTAGAACATTTACAGAGACAACAAGTTTCATTCACGAAAACAAGTATTTAAGTGTCTATAAGAATCCTAGAGTCTTTAAGCTTAAAAATTAAGTTTAATTTTAAGCCGCCGGCTTCCCGGTGTTTGCTGTTTTCCTCGATGAACTCGCGACAAGTAAATCGCTCCAAGTTTTCTTTCTACAGCCAAAATAATATCTAAATATTCTTCGGAACGGTTTTTCTTGTTATGTGCGGTGAAATATCGACTAAAGGCTTTTCAAAGTTCTGTACGCTTATGTCAAACCTCATACTAGGTCAGATCAGTGTCTCAAATCTAAATACAAACGTGCATAAACTAGCCTCATAAACTGCGCTCGACTTCATGAAAACAGATATAAATACAATGATAACTCAGGCTTACCATATTTCGAGATGCAGCTCCTGAAAGCTATCAAGTAAGGCCTGAATCGCTTACGCATCAAGCAAGGTGAAAAACAAAAACGATGCCATCCGAAATCGGATTTCCGACTTTGACAAACAGCGCATTTCTCAACCAAAAATTCAATAAACAAACTAGCCATGAATAACGTTAACAGAAGACTCTTGGTAGCAGCTGTATTTCATTTTGTACATCCAGTGAAAAAAGACAGTTATTAAAAACATCACAAGTTGACACAAAACTCTGTCAGCTTCCGTCAGCTGTTGAAGCAAACAAGTTTCAAGATGTTGTATGAATTTTCCGCATGAACTCACCTGTCAAATTTTGACCAATCAGGGCGTAAAAATTGGACGTGGAGCGTGACCAAAGCGTGACTATCCTGAGAAAAGTGAAAAACATCTGTTTTCCCTTCTTGCATTTTTAAATAACTGGCTGAATTTTCGCTTCCGAGGTCAGTTTGAAATCAAATGTTAATAGTGCTGGGCCATAATGACATGAACACAACATATTTCATATGAATTTTAAAAGAAAATTGAGCCTGCGATCATCTGAAAACTGAGAACAAGAAGTCCAAAGACTACTGCAAAGCTGATTTAAAACAACGTATATTGTTTTTTGTAACAATATTTCGGCTGGCCAAACCAGCCTTCTTCAGGTTTACAGATGTTACTGAACTTATGTAGCAATCACAATATTATATAAATGGAGAATTACGCAATAAAAGGGAGAGGCGGAAATGACGTACAACATAAAGACTGGAAAGGAAAAATACTAAGGATATGGATTAAAATAATTCGTCACGGCGGTTTAGGCCATGAGGTTCAAGAGTCATGGCCTTATCTATCAGATGCGACTCCCTGGCCTTACGAACTGAGTCACGTGAAGAATGAATTTTCTCTAGTGGGATTAACTGCATGTCAGTATGAGAATGGTTAGAGTGAGAGAGAAAGTGTTCAGAAACAGTAGTGGGTTTAGATGTAATGTTAGTTTTGTCGACTGCACGTCTGTGTTCGTTAAATCTGTCCTTGAGACGTCGCTTAGTTTCACCTATATATTGTAAATTACAACGGTTACATTGAACCATGTAGATCACATTTTTAGTGTTACAAGTAATGTGTGAAGTGATGGAGCGTGTTTCACCTGTAGCGTAAAAGGTATAACTTGTGAGGCCGTTAGTAATGTATGCACAAGTGGCACAATTCTGTCCACAACGGAAGGAGCCTGGCGGAAAATGATTGGTGGAGATAACGGGTAGTTGTGCTTTAACTAAAAGGTCACGAAGATTAGAGCTACGTCTGTAAGCAACGAAAGGCGGTTGCTTAAAGACGTCTTTGCAACGGTTAGAGGAGTGTAAGATGTTAAAATGTTTGCGTAGGATATTAGAAATGCGTGGAAGTGCGGGGTTATACGTAACAATAAATGGTACAACATCGTTAGAAGCTTTGGGTTTAGTCTGTAACGCGTTAGTACGAGAAATATTATCAGCGCGTAGGAACTGTTTTTCTAGGAAATTATTATTATAACCACGAGCCAGGAGATACGTTTTAAGTTCATTAATGCGATGTTTAAACTTAGCGTCTGTAGAGCAGATACGGCGGAGGCGGAGGGCTAAGCTGAACGGAATGGCTTTCTTAGTGTGGTGAGGATGGCATGATGAGCTGAGAAGGTGCTGATGTTTATCCGTGGGTTTAGTAAATAGATCAGTTTCAATTATACCGTTATGCAGAGATACCATGACGTCGAGAAAAGGAACGTTAGTAAGTGAGTGAGAGCTAGTGAACTTAATAGTGGGATGAATGTTATTGAGATAATCGACGAATATTTTCAAACGATCCGAACCTTCTGTCCAGATCATGAAAATATCATCGATATATCTCCACCATGTGTGAGGCTGCCAAGGGGCGTTAGTGAGAGCGGTGGTTTCGAACATACCAAGAAAAAGGTTAGCAAAAGAAGGAGCCATTTTAGTACCCATAGCAGTGCCATGGATTTGAAGATAATGCTGTTGGTTAAATGTGAAATTATTCATGGTGAGAATCATGCGTAAGAGATCGCATAGTGTCTCTGTAGGGATGTGTTTGTTAGGGCGGGTATCAAGAAAATGACGGCATGCATCAATTCCTTGATTGTGTGGAATGTTGGTGTAGAGCGATGACACATCAAGAGTTACAAGAATAGCGAGGTTAGGTAGGTTACCGAGGTTAGAAAGTTTATTAAGGAAGTCAGTAGTGTCTTTGATGTGTGAATCCAAGGTAGAGACGAGAGGGTTAATGTAGTAGTCAACAAATTGTGAAATGCGTTCAGTAGGGTGGCTGTTAGATGAAACTATGGGGCGTCCAGGATTTCCCGTTTTATGTATTTTAGGTAGTATGTAAAAACGTCCAGGTTTCACGTTTGTTTGTACAAGGTACTTTTTAGTCTTTTCGTCGATGTAACCGTCGTCAAACATACGTTCAATGTAGACCGTAACACGCTGTTGAATAGTATCAGTAATGTCCCCGTCTAGTTGTCTGTAGAATTTAGCGTCATTTAACTGTCGGTTGCATTCGTCTATGTACCAGGATTTGTCCATAACAACCGTTCCCGAGCCTTTGTCAGCTGGTTTGATTATTATGTCTTGTCGCTTCTTGAGGTTGCGTAACGCTTGTCGTTCATCGTTTGTCAAGTTGTCGGTGATGTGATTACGATTAACTGTAAGGATGTCATGTTTAATGGCGTCTACGTACGTGTTAAGTGCAGGGTCTCGATCAGTACGAGGCGTCCATGAACTTTTGTTATGAAAAGGGTTGTATTCGTTAGGTTGAGTGTTGTTATTGCGATCATGAAAATATTCTTTTAAACGCATGCGTCGCGTGAAGTCGTTAATATCAGCAGATAATTCTGCCAAATTAATACGTTTAGGTGTGGGGCAAAAGGTTAAGCCGCGAGCGAGGACCAATAATTCGTCATTAGAAAGCGGGGTTTGGGACAAATTAATAACAGAGGTGGTGTCGAGATTAGTGGTTTTATGGGTTTTACGAGGTTTACGTTTACGGCGATTACGTGTTTTGCCAGCTTGTGTAGGTGCGATGGGTGAGGGTGTAGGTGTGTTATTGTTAAGGCGTGATGTTTGGTTAGTGAGGTCATTTTAATCCATATCCTTAGTATTTTTCCTTTCCAGTCTTTATGTTGTACGTCATTTCCGCCTCTCCCTTTTATTGCGTAACTCTCCATTTATATAATATTGTGAATGTTACATAAGTTCAGTAACATCTGTAAACCTGAAGAAGGCTGGTTTGGCCAGCCGAAATATTGTTACAAAAAACAATATACGTTGTTTTAAATCAGCTTTGCAGTAGTCTTTGGACTTCTTGTTCTTGGTTCATTATATTTTGGCTGATTTGATCTCTTTTCTAGAGATCCAACGTTTACAACTAGCAGGATCTTCGTCCACGGTTTTTGCAGCTAATTTAATCTGAAAACTAGTAACTTGTCAGCGGATAACTTCAAAAAAAATACTCGCCCTGGATGGGTCGACACCTGAGCCCGCGATACGGCCAGGTGATACTGGTCAGCGGATACCTTGTCTTGACAGCTGTCAATTGATCACAACATTGATAGTTTTCTCCTAGGCTCCCTGGGCTCCCAAACTAGCTAGAAAATGTGAGATTGAACATTGGTTTCCCTGTGGTGCGGACGGACGGTCGGTCGCTCGGTCGGTCGGTCACGTGATTACCAAATTTTCTGGGATGGGTAGATTACCTTAGCTATGGGGCTCCGCCCACGCGCGCGCTTCGCGCGCGCGAGGAGCTCCGCTATAAACTTGTCGACGTATAAATTTTTTTTCGCGAAAGTATATTTGTTCAAAGAAAATCTCTCAGAGGGGTAGGGTGCAACAATGGCCAGCCAGTCGCGTTCAGCACAGGAGGCCCAAGCTCACGTTACGAGAAAAGGGTGCAATTAAAGTAATTTACATGCCATAACTAGCCTGCGTAGCAAGCGTTTCCAATCGAGTTATTGCGCGAAAGTTGGGGCGGGAGCAAAAAAAAAGGTGCAAGGAGGAGGGGAGAGGAGGAAACGCTTGCCCGCAAACCCCACGATTCTGGAAAACGCCCCCTTGATATATTTCGCTGTTCGGTTGATTTGTAAATTGACATCTCGTCAAAATAGAAGTATAACGAACAGGTTACCCCTGGATTACCAGATTTGTAAAATTACTTTGTTCTCTAATAGAACACGTTCCAGGCGAATGCAAAAACTGTAATAAAAAAGGCTTACGATAAAAGAAGATTAAAATTCTGGGTGATTGCAGCGGAATTTCTTGTTTTTTATTGTGTGGCTTTATCTCGTCTGAAACCTTGTCGAAACGTCAAGAACAATTCACTCCGCCGGCTATAAGTTTTGCAGAGCGGCTGCTCTTCAGCCCGTCTTGAAACGTTCTCTATAATACATGCCGCTAAATTTCCAATAAAAAAAATAATCCTTTCATTTCAAAAAGCTGATAAATCGCTTGTCCATGGTGGCTCTAGCTACGTATACATTGTTAGTGTGGAGTAGCGATGTTCTGATTTACGTTGATGTTATCTCCAACAAATAGTCCATTTTTTCCAGTCAGATCCGCAAGCCGGCAAGCATACCTGGTTTGATTGATGTTTCGAGTGCTAAGTAATCAACACTACCAGCACTGCGCCAATCAGAAACTGCTTTCGTGGGCGAACGCTGTTTTTCAAACTCGTGGGGTTTGCGGGCAAGTGTTTCCTTCATTCCCCTCGCCCGCCCCCGTCATTCCTTTTTTTGCTCTCGTCCCAACTTTGTCGACGAACTCGGGCGGAAACGCTTGCTACGCATGCTATGCCATAGCTGACAAGTGACCTTTGTGCTGAAAGCCGCCGGTTTCGTGTTACAGGCGACGGTTGAAAATAAGAGACTTTGAGATCTGCGAACGCAAAAAAAACGTTGAATTTAAACGTTTGTTCAAGGAAATGAATAAAAACGACTTAACTGTCATGTATTTCACTGTTTTGGTTTTTGTTTCTTTTTTCGCCACATGACAGTGGAAAAATACCACAAAAATCTTAAGTGCATCTTGAAAAACCATCGTGCACGAGCAAACGGAAATCACTGCTGGCGCCATTTTTTAAAAGTACAATTTTCTTGCAACAAACAGAACTTAACTACTACTGGTTTCCGTAATTGGGTCCAATAATCCTTCAAAAATACGTTTCACCCATGAAAAGTCAAATGTATTCACATACATTTCCACAGAAAGGAAAAACTTACCCACTGTCGAAAAACAATTGCCTAAACAATGGCGTCTTCATGAAAAGTAGCATACAAAGAAAGCTTCAGGAAAACAACTTAAGGCAACAATGACTTAAAGTTTTTATGCCTGTGGGTTCTTAAAAGGACAGAAAAGAAATGGACAGTAGGAAACTTACCTGAGAATAGCTTGAAATTTGAAAAAAATGCGATTGAAAATCCACAAAATGACCCTTGAAAGCACCGGTCAGAGATGTAACGAAGCGGATCGAAGCGATTTTTTGACTGGGGCTAAACATAATGGGAAGGCGTTTCAATCTTCCTTGGATAAAATAAAAAAGCCAAGTTTTCATAAAAATCATGACTACTCTTCCTCTAAACAACAGGGAGTAAGAAAGCTTTATAGCTAATACCCATTCTAATCTGTGAATTCGAAATGATTTACTCCTTCCTCTGTGTCTTCCTTCCCCCCCCCCCCTTTTTTTTTGTATTAGAACCAAGACGGTCGTTGTCCATTGGATTTTAAAACACAACCGCTCAAGGAGTTTCTAGGGTAGCTATAAACACTCCGCCGCAAAAAGAGTAAAGTTTAACTTTTTATTTAAAAAAAAGAAAGGACCAGTTAATACACTTGAAACTCGAGACGTTAATAGTAACTCCATTTTCCCGGTGCCAGGGTTTCCCCTTGAAATAGATTTCCCAGTTATATATGTGGTATATTTTTTGGGTTTGCAGATTGAGAATTAGCCTGCGTGCAGACCATAACTAAACTCTGATTAGTACCCTCTGCGAAGCACCGCAGAGATCCTTGTTCTGGACCCCCAACGGACTCAACGAATTACCGGAAGTGCGTTTCGAATTTTCCTTCAACCTGATTGGCGATCACGACAAACAAAACAAAGGCCTTTTTTGACTGGCCAATCGTGGCTCGTACTCAAATCTGGGTACACAGCTGGAAGTCCAGAACAAGGATTTCGGCGCTGTTTCACAGACGGAGTTAACCAGAGTTAAATTTCGTCTGCGCGCAGGCTAATTGAGAATGGGGGAATGAAATTGTTCCATCTCGAAAAAAACTGACCGATGCTCTTCTCATACATACACTTGCCTTGAATGAAAGTCATTCCAACTCCCTTTGCCTCTTTTTTTGCATAAAATTTATCTTGAACTGGATTCAATTGAATTTTCGGCACTTACTTTCGAGTTCACCTCCCTTAAAAATCAAGTTATCACTTTTATGTCTTTTATATTATTATTTTACCTTATTTTTTGTTCGCACCTATGACTGGAGTATGAGAATCATGATGATCATAGATTTTACACCACTAATCTTCCATTACAGGCGGAGTCGACTTCTAAGTCACATCATATAACTAGATATCTAAATTTCAAACACTTAGCTAAGATACTTCTTACGTTTTTTGTTCCAAAACCACTAGTGAGTCACTGTAATTATATATTTATGCTAGCCAGCTGGCTATTTAAGTCTGAAGTTATTCTTCTAAACACTGTAGATTCTCAAATGGTACGTCAGTTGTTTACAGATGATATTTTCGATGGCAGGCGAGCCTTGACGTGGACAGTAATCAGAAACAAATAATTGCAACTAATAATTTCTCGAAAATTACTCGACAACTTGGTACTAAAAAAACACAGATCTTTCCCACTGTTCCACATGCAAATGTTTGGCATAGGCTCACAAACATTATGAATTATAAGTTGTCCCTCAATTGTTTTAAACAATTATTGGATGAGGTTTTTGTAATCTCCGGAATAATCAATATAATATAACGATAATAATAAATTGAGAATTTATATTGCGCATTTTTCATAACGCGATGATCAACTGTGCATTACAACAATACATAGAAAAAATAGCTAATGATAGATAAGAATTACATCATGTGTTGTTTAATTTTCGAACATATTTTAAGTATTTTTGACCATGCAACTTTAAAAAAAATTATATCTCTGCTGCTATTTACAGTTCCATATCAAGCTATACCTCATTGGAAAGGGCAAAAATTAAACTTTCAGGAAAGAAATTTCAGTCTCAGGAAACCCATTATATTCCGCAAAAAAATAAACAAGGCATATTTCTAGATAATTGTTTTTAAAAAATTTTAAGAGTGTAATTTTGCCAGAAAAGTTATTTATTTTGTGTAATGCAGTACAAATAATTTTTTTTTCTTCAATATCTAAGTAGAACAGCCCAAATATCAGTCGAAAATATAGAGCGACTAACAATTTTCTACAAATTTATTTTGTGATCCTATCGGATTATGCCAAGGGAGAATGAGCTAAGAGAGCGAATCCCTGTGCCCTGTTCGCGCGCGTGCTGCGTAGGTTGTTTTTGTCAGTTGTTTCGGTGACAGGTCAAAGCTAATTAGCATAGGGAAACTAGATACGGTCAGTACAAAACACGGACTGCGGAATGCGGACCACGGACTGCGGACTGGGTATAAAACACGGACCAGGTATAAAACGCGGTCTACGAACTATGTATATAGGTAAAAATAAGAGAAACGGAAAGCGGGCTTGCATAAAACAGTAGTTCCAGCTCCTTGCCTCACACAAAAACATTCCGTAAGCCGGTCAAGCAGTCTATATTCTCCTCATGTGGAGAAGGAAAGCATACTGCACGGACAAGGAAGGTTATGCCGCCATTCAAGGCAACTGAAATTAAACTCTGAATTTTATTAAAAAGAAGGAGTTAGAAGAGAACCAATCAGAGAAGCACCGAATAAAATGAATAGTATTGGTGTTAGCCGAGTCAGAGTAAAATTCCTAAAGATGCCTCTATTCCGTTTCAAATAAAGCCTTGGGAATATGAGAAAATGAAGAACTCAGAAGAGAAGGTCAATATAGGGGCATTCCGCGAGGTAAAAAAAAGCAGTATTTGGGGGGGGGGGGGGGGGATTACTCACCTATACGTGAATAATAACCGAAATGAATCATCCAACCCAACGTTATATTCTACGCGATGATTATGATGACATGATTTACACCCTGTTCCTGAACCCCGGAAGGGTGTACTCCTAGGAATTTTTTGGTGGGGTTATGCCCCCTGGTTCTCTAAATCCTTACCCTGTTTCAGAATAAAAAATGTCATTTAATTTCCACACCACTTTTCAGACCTGATCTCTAAAATCCATACCCATTTTCAGACCTGGCCTAATTTAGCCTGTTCCAGGCTCTCAGATAAAGAGGAGACTACCCAGTTTCCTCTCGTTTTATTTTCGCGCTTTCTCAATTTAGCGGACCCAACTATCTCGGAGCCTGGAACAGGCTAGGCCTGATTAGGCAGAAATTATGTTATCATTATAAATTTATAGATTAGAGCACAACAGTAGATCATTCTCTCTAGAGCGCAAACAAAAAGTTCTTCAAATGCATTTCAAATTCGCATATTTCTATTTCGTTCTTATTCATTTACAACTGAAAACGATAAATACATTCGTACATGTACGCTCCCGTAGTTTCCTCGAAAACCATATCCGATTCCAAACCAAAATAGGCAAAGTGTTTTCAGACAACCAAAACGGCCCATAAACCCTACCCTTTAGGGTGGCAAATAAGTATATGGATTATATAAGAGAGTACCCCCCGGGGTCCTGACCCTTTTCATGATTGTTAGAGACCAAGACCATGTCTAAAATGGGTGAAGAAAATAACATTTTTGTCAGGCTCTTGATTCAGAGAACCTCCACCAAGAATTTCTATTTTATACTCAGTCCGAAGTCTGCAGTCCGCGTTTTATACCTAGTCCGTATTTTATACCCAGTCCGCAGTCCGCAGTCCGCAGTCCGCAGTCCATATTTTATACTGACCGGATAATATACCGTCACCCCGTGGCCCGATATTTAATTTCGAAAGACGCTTTATTTCTTAGTTTATCGGTGAAATATCGAGTTTAAAACAAGCAAACATGAATTCACTGATATAATTCATCAAAATAAGCACGGCTTTGAAGGCAAAAAGCTCAGCGGGACGGATTTCACTGCGTTTCAACAGAATGTGTGCCAGACTAGGCCTATACTCGGCGAATTTGAAGCAAAGATTCTTACTGTTTTCTTACCTCAATTTTCGCGTTTATTTTGCTTGCTATCCTCCAGGATCCTTCAAAAAAAATTGCTTGACTTGTATTTGGTCGAAATTCGTCGATACAAGCTTTCATTCTTCGCAAAACCCGCGACAAACGACAGCAGCGCCATTTTTCGAAAAATCGTTGCGTGAAGCTCAAAACTCCGCGGGGGCTGGAACTAGGCGCATAATTGGCTAAATCTATTAACTTCCTTTGGCCAAATTTGAAGGTAATCGGAAGTAACACAATTTTTTTTTGTGAGTATTTTTCGCGTTGTCGACCAAACTCGTTCCGAAGACAATGAGAAAGCCTAACTAAACATATAAAGCCTTACTGAAAGGTACGTCTTTGTTAGAAATAAATAAAAATTACATATTCGTATAAGTAGACCTAACTAAGAATGAATTTAGGCGCCGAAGCAACGAAAGCACGGTCGCCTTCTAATATTGGGATGAGACAGCAGTATTCCGTCGTTAGATCACAGTCTATATCTTGAGTTCAAGGCTTAACTTTAACAAGATCATTGATATAGGACGGTGATAATTCATGAATGGCTTTAAAAGTAAAATCTTAAAATTGATAGGAAATGTGACAGCAATCCAATGGAGGATGGAGCACTGGGGTAATTTGGAAAAATTTGCCCTGCATAACAACAAGCCTGGCGGCTGGGTTTTGAACTCTCTGTCAATTTGGCACTTAGGAACACCATATAATAGACTATTACAGTAGTCCATTCGGCGGCTAACAAGAGTGGATAAGAGTCGCAGCTACAACAAAGGTATATTGAAAGGCATTTTCTTATGCGTCTAATGTTGTGCAAGTGATAGGAAGCAGCACTGCATATTTTGCGGGTAATGTGTACACCCAAATTCTGCACAACAGACACTTTGCTTACATCGCAATCTCCTACCACAGACAGTGATCTAATTGCCTCATCTTGACTAAAAGCACAGCTTGGGTTGAACGATAACTGACCATTAATTACAATCTCTAATTAATTTTATCTCTCATTTGTAGCTTGCAGAAAAAAAAGTTTAGTATTTTTCATCGAGGCAATCGCTCAGACTTCTCCCCTGTGTACTTGTTTTCAGAGTTGGCTATAATAATCCCATATCCAACAAGCACGAGTCGAATAATTGTTTTATAAAAAACGCACACAAACTGATCGAGAATTATTCCCCACTTTATTTGTAAAAACAACCGATTTTCAGCTTGTTTTTAATTTTGAGCAGACGTGTACAGTTACCATATTTCGAGAGCATGGCTCGTATACCATGATGGCTAAGCCAATCAGAGCTCTAGAATTGCACTATCCAATGAGTCAGTTTTAATAAATACATATAAATTATGAATTAATGCATGGATATATGTAAGTCCAAGTATACGTTCAGCAACGATCGGTTTTAACCATCAAAAAAGGATGTAGCGGTGACTTTTTATTTTATTTTTATTTTTATTTTTTTTTTATTCTCACAAAGAAACATATAAAGATACTTCCGTAAAAATCCAAAGAATATGGCGATAACGATATCATAAGGGCTTCGTTAAGAAAATTAAGTAAATAGCTTTAAAAATGTTTATCCCTAAACCTCCATGAGATTAAGCTTCAGTCCTCCTGACATTGAACAGGAAAAGAAGAGTACGCTTCTGTAAAGGGAGGCGGCGCTCGTAAATTAAGTTGGATTCTTCACTAAAGTTGTTAATAACGTACAAATACAAAATCCCAAATTGTCCAGTGCAATGAGCACTAGGAACAACAAAACTGATTTTGGCAAAAACCAGATGCTCAAGACATTTATAAAGTTAGTAAAAAGAAAATTGCAAATTTTCATGTGCTTAAAGAGAAAGTTTAGAAAACGTATACCGGACTGATAAACAGTGAACCATCGTTTTAAAGAGGCCATTAAAAAAACATACCATGCTTAGAGCGACAAGTCAAAACTCGGAGAAACAAAAAAGAGCAAAATAGCGGTTTCTTAGTAAAAACACCGATATTCACCTGCTAATAAACTTGCTCTTGTGCTAAAAACAAATATCGGGAATCTTGGATGTTGTAAACTTTCTTTCCCTCTCAAGAGGTGCACTATATCAGACACCTTATCATACATCCATTGGAGCCGTGGTCTGTTTGACTAGTCTAAAATTAAATTAAACTCAGTTTTTAAAGATTATCTTCTACCTTACCTCAGCTGTTGAATTGTAAAACTATTCCCAGGGAGATCTTTGTTCTTGATGCCCAAAATGCGAGAGAAATGTATTTTACCCGCAATATCCACCCGATATCCCGTTACAGAGAAAGCCGCCGAAATATTATATTTAACCCAATAATTTTAAGTACGTGTACGTGAACCTTAATGCAACTAGAAGGAACCATTTTTTTTTTTTCTTTTTTATTTAATTAAGAAAGACTAATCGACTCATCCGTTTTTCATGACATATTGACATATTGAAATTCATCAGTGCAGTGCACGTGGGCACTAGGAACAACAAAACTGGTACTGGCAAAATCAGCTTAAGTTAAAACCAGATGCTTAAGATATAAACCAAGTTAGTAAATGATGAAAGTGAAAGTTTCGAAAACGTATACTGGACTGATAAACATGGAGCATCGTTTTAAAGAGGCCATACAAAAACACATACCCTGTTTACAACGACAAGTCAAAACTCGCAGAGCGGTTTCTAAGTAAAAACACGGATATTCACCTGCCAATAAACTTGCACCCGTGCTAAGACAGATATCGGGAATTTTGGATGTTGTTAAAACTGTCTTTCCCCATCAAGAGGTGTACTATATCAGGCACCTTATCATACATCCATCGGAGCCGTGGTCCGTTTGACTAATGTAAAGTTAAATTAAACTCAGTTGTTAAAGATTATCTTCTTCCTTTCTTCAGCTGTTGAATTGTAAAACTATTTCCAGGGAGATCCTTGAAACGTATTTTCGCCGCATTGGGTTATCATATCCACCCGATATCCCGTTACAAAGAAAGCCACCACCAGATTACATTTAAACCAAATGATGTTTTTACGTAAGTCAACGTGAACCTCAGCGCAATTAGAACGAACAAGTTTTTTTTTTAAATCAAGAAAAAAAAGAAATGAAATAAATGAATAGACAAAAGTGCTGATGACTAGAATCAGTGAAAAAAACTTTTTTTTCCTTCTTGCGTGTTCTCCTTTCGTTAGAGATATTTTATTACGCCAAAATACGATGCCTTTGTTAATTTATTTGTTAATAAGAAAGCAACTGACCCTTTCGAAAGAGGTTTTCATGAAATATCAAAACACAACGTTTACCGTCAATTTAATGGATACAAAAGGAATCCTAGACCTGTACACTAGATATTTTTTGCTGCAAGCCAGGGGCACAAAATTTCTATGTCCTTTGAACTGACTGTACTTAAAATGAACATTTGTCAAACATCTGCCTTTTACTAGTGTGTCATTTAAACCGCACTATATGTTTGTTCCTATCCATACCATTTAAGGCACCAGTAATTGTTGTTGTGTTGGCCGGTTTTTAATATGCCATATCCTTCTATTTTGACTGCTTAAGAGTGATTGTCTGTAAAATTCGAACTTTGGCCTGACACGGTACCTCATCGATTTGGCTGATTTTTGGCATGTAGTCTTTGAATGTTGTCCTAATACTGAATGCATATTCTTAGGTTCGAATTCTCTTTGGTTTCAAAGATACAGGAATGACAGTTTTGACGAGGCCTCGAGGGGCCGCCATGTTGGTGAACTGAAAGAGGTTTGCTATAATTAATTCTAGCCTTATCATTGAAATAACTTAATCGTGACTCATACAGTCACAAAGAACTATCCTTCCTCCTGTCATTTACCTACTCTTATCTGAAAATGGTTAAGCCTGAGCTACGAACGGCTATAACTTCTCACGGCACTTTTTCGGTACGTAAAAGGTACACAAATTTGGTAGAAGTTGGAAGGTCAATATCACCCATGCCACATCGATTTAAACTAAGCCATTTTAACTAAACATAGTTTGTTTATAGATAAGTTAGACTGCTGAATAAAATAATTGGGCAAATGTAATGTAGCTGAACTATAATTGCATGAATGCGCAATGGTTCAGCCATTTGGCCGCTAAAACTTCCAAACGAAATTCGGTGAATATTTGAAAAGAAAATTCTTAAAAATTGATCGTGCCTCTTAAAGCCTATCTATCGCTTAAAAAACCTTCACTTGTAATGTAAAATATGATCTTTTGTTTCTGATCTTGCGAAGAGCTTGAAATACGCGCTAAAATGAAAATTATGCATTTTGTTACACACAGTACTAGCTCAAGTTCGCTCTTCGATTTGCCAGACCAATCGGGAGCCGCTCGTGTGCACAGTTACAATTTTCTCTGTAGTATTTCGCTGTATAAAGCTACAACTTACATATTTTCTCAGGGAAAGATAACGTAAACTTTGTCAATTTTTGTCAAAAGGCTAGAAAAATAAACCGTGCACTGCGGCTTTACGCGAATTATATGGTATTCGATATTACACGTGTAAACAGGAACCTACTTTGCTTCTATGCACATTTGGCAGATCTTTCCGGCGTAAGATATAAAACTAGTACATGAAATGAAGTTAAAGAACTCATCAAGTCAAATTACGTGATCGTATCGTCATTACTGAATAAAAGTCGGAAAAATATGATATGGAATGATCGGTGGGAAACTTTGAAGCTATTTTTAGGAGGTCAAGCGCAACTGCACGCTGGAACGGAAGTGAAATGAACAACTTAATCCAATTCAGTCTTCTTGACTCTATTAAACGCGCGTTTCACCCGACTTTGAACACAAAGTTTTTTTCATTCTCTTTCTGCTTCTTGTGTGTATTCTGCATTTCTCTCAGTTTTTTCTCGTACCTTTTAAATTCCTAGCAAACTAGAACTGTTAAGAATTCCTTCCCCCACCCCCTCGCCCCCCTATTTGAGTGAACTTTCACTCAGTCTGATTCACAATAATTTTCGAACGGTCACAAAGTGAAATTTGAAATGAAATTTTATATTGGTATATTAAGCTCCTTCTTTTTTTTTCCCGATAGCCAGAAATGTTTTGAACGTAAAGGCTAAAGTGTCGGTGTTTTTCACTACTCGGATTATAGACTGACCTCACCACCAGTATTACACCACACGGACATAAATTCTGATTCCGGAGAGGATCAAAAAGTAACTGATGGGTCTCTGAAAAGCAAAATGCAATCACCTTGGGCGAGCAGGCTATATAGATGATGAACTCATTGTTTATATTAAACTCTATGACCGTATCCTAAAAGTCGAGCCAGCCCGGGGCGAGCGAACACAATTTTGGCGCCACTCCACGCCAGTATGTTTGGCGGGAAATTGGCTATGTACCTTTCCAAATATTGCCCTTCTAATCATTGTATAGTTAGGGCCTCCCTTAAGCATTTGCAACTATTCTGATTTCTATATAGAAGACTGTTTAACAGTTTCCATATCTTTAACGTCTCGTAAACAACACGTGGTACATGTTCTGATCTCTGCCCCCCCCACCTTCCCCATCCATAACAAAAAAATTTCAGATCAACACTGAAGGTACAAACAAAAAATGACCATCTCAAGGCAAGGTTCATCACTGTAACTTCACATAAAAGTATTTTCGTTGTTTGCCATCGACTGATTCTGTTCCGAATACTAAGATCCCATAAAAAACGGTAGCGTTTAGAATTAAAGAGCCCGCCCTTTTCAATCCAAGAAAACCCAAGTAGCAATTTCACCAACGGACATAAGCCGTAAAAAGAGGACCGCGTCAAATAGTTCATAAAAACACAAACGCCTCATGACACCTTTACTTCAGTCTTTCTTCAATAAACTAATTTCTTAAGGATAAATGACGCCAGAATGCGCGCACGATTACAAGCATAGTAGGCTTATGAATAGAAAATTTAACCAATGCACATGAAAGCGCTTAAGACTGGGACTATGGGAAATTGGGAACAACGTGCGTACCACTGGAAAAATATCAGCTAGTTCCCTGAATAGACACAATTAAAACCGTTTTTGTTCAGCAAGGAGCTGTTAGATCGGGGAAAGCGACATAAAGTAGATCACATCAGAATACGGCACAGGACTAAGCCTCAAAAATCGCAGCATAAGCATGCAAGATCAATCATAATGTAAAACAAAGAAAAATTCCTTGAGGGAAAAACTTATGGCTAGGGACTCGAAGGTAGAAAGTTAGGATCGTAGCTTCTTTTCAGGTAACATTACCTCAGGCCCGTACATGCGTAAAAAAATCTATAAAGGTTAACAAAAAACGATCTTCTCCCTGACTAAAAAAAAAATAATTGACTGGACAGTGCTCTAAAAATACAAACTGAGCAACGTTTTTTTTTTTTATATATATTTGAAAGAAAAGCTATAATGAATTCAGCCGAGCTCACATAAAGACCAAAGAAGCATATACCACTAAGGCACCAAGCCAAGAGAAAATAGAGCAAAAAGTTCCAATTTTTCAAATGACGAAAGCACTACCTTACCTGTTTGACACCAACGAACCTATGAAATCAAGGTTATCTTCCCAAGTGACAGAATATATCTTTCATTTTTTTTTCCAAGCAGTTACCGCAAATGATCGATTAAGCACCGCTTCTCGAATAAACGCCGCTACGGAATAGGCGCCGCAGCGCTAATTTCATTTACAAATAAACGTCCTACCTTTGTTACGGCGCGTGATATAAAAGATACCAAAACCATATCGCTTGACAAACAAGACCACGACCTACTAGTGAGTTCTAAAGTTTTAATGTACGGGAACTTTCGAAACCAGGTTTATATAGCAGTTCGATGTGTGCATATTTGTCCTTTTTCTTGCCGAAGTCTGAGTTCTCTCTATATTCCCCTTAGTGTTTTACCCGTAGTTGAAATAAGCGCCGCTCCCTAATAAGCGCCGCACCTTTAACATGGAAAATGCAATAGGTTATGTACGATGGGCACAGCTTGGTGGACGTCTTACTATTAAACAAGCACATTACTTCTACTTGTCTTCAGAGGCGCTTTGAGTTTACGAGAAGAGAAAAATAGGTTTTGACCGTTAGAAAATGAGGATGCCTTTTGTATGACGACGTCATCGTCCTACAGTAAAAAGCGTTCGTTTTTTACCACTGATATTATCAACCGGTACACTTATATTGTCGAAAGGTCCGTGAGCATGGTGAATTATTTTACATTAAAACTCATTGTCTTCAAACCGCTAGAGAATCGATCTTAACCGATCGATGACGCGAAAAAATCGCAAAAAATTGCGTTACCTCCGATTGCCTCCAAATTTGGCTCACAGGAAGTTAACCGATTTAGCCAATCACAGGGCGAGTTTCATGCCATATAAAGCATTGGGGTTGGCGTTAGAATTTTTTGAATGTGGGAGTAAAAATGGCGTCCGGTAGTAGGAGACCACGACAGCAATTTTCTAACACCGCGGAGGATGTTGAGGCAGTTTTTAACGCTGAAGACGACCCTGAAGGGATGTCAAGTGGAGAAGAAAGCGATTTGGACCACCAGCTTTACGATTTGAACGGCGATCAGAGGTAAGTGCTTCGTTGAAGTTCCATCACACTCGCTAAGCATGTGCTTAGTACGAAGAGCGTTGTCTTCAAAATGTCGGAATTTGCCGTTTAGATAAACCTTCTTGCGATCGAAACTTGTTGTTATAGTTGAAATAGATCTCCAAGTTTATATTTGTGTTGCTAAAGTTCGATTTATTGGGCCAACGGTATCCTTTTTTTTCAAGTTTTGTGATTTACTCGATGGGACGCGTAAGTCACGAGGGGACGCGAAGATTCACGTGGTGACGCGAACTTTGCGTGTTTCTCCTAGGCAACGGAATTCTTTCGGTTTTTTTCTTAGTAACGCGGCCGTTATCATTTTTTTTTTACCGTAACTCTAGTGTTATATAAAAGACCTTCCTATTTCTTTCTTTCTTTCATTTTTTGGCATAGTTTGAAATATTTCATATTTTTTTTTCACTTGTGTATTTGAGTTTTAGTGATGAGAAAATTTTTCTTCTTTTGCGTGTTTATTACCAGGTCGTTTTTATGAATAACAATTGTTTTATGTTTTCTTTATTTGATTCTCAAAGTGGTGAAGATGCTGGCAGTGATGATGATGATGCAGACACTCCATCTGTGGTGTTGCCCGCTCCTGCAACACCTGCACCTCTTGTTGTTCCAGCTGCTTCGGTAGCTCCCCCAGCTGCACCCTTGGTTGCAGAAGTAAATGAGATTCTTTCAGGTCAGTATTATTTAATTATCATTGTAAACAGTAATTACATACAGCCAGTAGTTTCTGTATGCTGTTATCGTTACTGAATCATAACTATAATTATGTCTGTTTTCTTTAGGTCCTCGTCCTACAAACATGTTCTATGGCCCAGCTCCTCCCCCTGCACGACGTGGTAAGTAATTAGTTCTATAGTTTATGGCATATACTTTTTTTAGGTAAAATGTTGTTTGTTTTTATCTATAATTGAAGTAGTCCGAAGTTAAAAAACATTGAAGTAACCAGCAGCCTGAGTACTGAAATGTGTGTTTCTTTGTGTAGCTCGCATTGCCTGTGCTGCAGATCGGCCTACTAACCGTGGTGCTGGTCGTAGCAGAGGCCGTGCTACTCATCGTCGCAGAGGTCGTGGTGGTGCTGCTGCTGGTCCAGTTCGTGAAGATTCAGATCATGAGGCTCCCTTCCTGAGTTATGATGATGATGATGTTTCCAATGTTCTTCCTTCGTTTGACTCATCTTGCGTTGGCTTTCAGCTCCCTGGCCATTATACAAGGGGGTCCCTAACTAAAGCTATAAATTTTTTTGATATGTTTTTTACTGATAATATGCTTAGTGAGATAGTTAGCCATACTAACAGTTATGCACAGGAGAAGATCTGTTTTGAGGTGGTGTCTTCGTATACCAAGTCTGATGGCAGCTGGAAGGATGTGACTGCCGATGAAATCAAAAGATTTATTGCACTTTTGATTCATTTCGGTGTTGTCCACGTCCGAGGTGATGTCCAGAGGAACTGGAGTACGAAGACTCTTTACCATGGTCTCTGGGCCCGTGCAATCCTTCCCCGGGAGAGGTTTTTTGCCATCTTAGCCTTTTTGCATGTAGTTGATCCAGCAACCGAAGACCCTGATAATAAGCTACGTAAAGTAGACTCTTTTATAAATCATTTTAAGCAAAGGTGTTCTGAATTGTACACGCCTAGGGAACATGTCGCTATTGATGAGCGCATGGTGAAGTCTAGGCACAGGTCAGGGTTTCGCCAATACATCAGGGATAAGCCCACCAAATGGGGAATCAAACTCTGGGTGCTGGCGGACAGCTCAAATGGCTATACCGTTGATTTTAACATCTACATCGGTAGAGCTGCAGGGCAGGAAGTCAGTGAAAATGGGCTTGGGTATGATGTAGTTATGCGTCTTATGGCCCCCTATCACAATTTAGGTTACCATCTCTTTGTGGACAATTTTTACTCAAGCCTTATCCTTTTTAGAGATCTATTTGCTAATGGGATCCTTGCCACGGGTACAATTTTAGACAGGAGACGTAGCTTCCCAGCCGCTCTTAAAAACACCAAAGAGTGGGCTAAGGGTAAGGAGCGGGGGAGTATGCGCTGGGTGAGGGACCCTCCCTGTTTAGTTTTACAGTGGGTGGATAATAAGGTCGTGTCCATGATTACAACTGTGGGCAATGCCAATGACCACGTCCAGGTGAGCCGGAAACAAAAGAATGCTGGAACATGGACAAACATACATGTTCGACAGCCTCAAATTTTTCAGACCTACAACCTGAAAATGAACGCAGTCGACAGGTCCGACCAAATCCTCTCCACATTCAACATCCAGCGTAAGTGTCTGCAATGGTGGAAAACTCTGTTTTTACATTTAATAGATATAGCAGTAGTGAATAGTTACATTTTGTTTTTGGAACATCAAGCTAAGAATCCAGATGATCTCAAAAGACCACGTGGCTATAACCAATGTGATTTCAGGGATGAAATTGTCCGTCAGATCTGTAATTTTGATGAATATGGTGATCCCCCCCTGCATATTAGTGGGAAACCCAGTGCTCCACCTTCTGTGTTTGAAACCGAACACATCCCTCGTGTTTCTGACATGAGGAGAAACTGTGTTGTCTGTTACAAACAGGAAAAAGTAGAGAGAAAGACCAATTTCTATTGCAGTGCACCACAATGTGACGGTAAACACATGCATGTAACAAAGGAGAGAAATTGTTTTGGAATCTTTCACAGCAAAGAATATCATAATCAGTAATTCTTTAGCTTTATGATGCATTGTTTAGTCAGTCTCTCAGGTACAATTTTCACAAAAGTGTAGGTAAAAAAAATTTAAAAATCCCCCCCCCCCCCCCCCCCCCCGAAAAACAAAAATTAGTATTTTACTTGTAATTGGGGTCCAAAAACAAAATGATTTACTTTTTGATAAGATTTTCTAAAGCTTTGTTTTGTTTCTTTATAGGTAGATGGAGAGGGCATTGTATTACATCAGGGAGTATATGAGTATTTGTATCTTTTTTTCAAAGGGGTGATAACACAGCCCCCCTTTAGATACGTAAACTAAACATCACAAATGTATAGTTGTAAATACATTTTTTATTGCACTTTGTTTATTTTTTATTTGTAGAATACATTCAACAACCTTTTCAGTAGCCTTCCAGCTGTTGGCAGGGGTGGTGGTGGGTTTTTTTTTTTTTTTTTTTTAATTTTTTTTTTAAATTCATCATTTCTAGTCATTTTTTGACCAAAAATAGTCAAAAACCTATTACTATGGGTTGTTAGGGGATTAGAAGGGCTTTTTACACCATTTTGATATCACCCCTACACCCCACCCCACCCCAAAAAAAATTTGGAAAAAATTTAAAAAAATTTTTTGGAATTTTTTTTTACTATGAGTAGATGTTACAAAAAAAATGGTAGAAAATTCTCTATTTGCTTTTTTTCAGGGATATTTGGCATGGACTTGGCCGGGAAATAAAGCAACAATTTCTTTTTTAACATCTCCTGCAAATACACTTCAGTGTGGACTACATGCCGTCCATCTTGAATTTTTTTCATAAATTATGCAAATTTTTTCACTTTTGGATTTTTCTGGGAAAACTGTATTGAATGTATTGAGAACAATTAATGTTTTTTATAGAGCTAATTTATCCCTCTTTCAAATGGGATATGGCTTAAAACACTGCTGTAAATACCTACAGAGATATAATAAAAATATGAAAGTCATCAATTTTAGCCTGATTTTTTGTAAGAAGACAATGAGTTTAAACTGCAGACACATCTTCAGTCACTCTGTGAAAGAACACCCTTACTATTCGCGATATCGGATAAACACTCTGGTCGCTAACTGAATTTTCTTTGCTGTTTCCTTTATTTAGAATTAGGACTCTCTTGAGTTATCCATACATGGACTAGCAATTTTAAGGTTTTTCAAGAAAACTAAAGTCTGGAATTGTCCCTAGGGTGGGGCATTTGCGCACAGTTTTGAAGCCCCTCGGTGGGGTGACTGGGGACTTTTCTTATCTCCTGTGATCATCTCTCATTCTTCTCAACCAATTTTCCTGTTTATCACAAAACACTTTATGGAAAGACCAAGATTCTCCTCAAAACAAGTTGCGTGATTGAAACAAAATAACTGAAACTGTTGTTAATGGTGTACAACACAGAATGAGTCTATTTATTACTTTGCTACGCCCAATTTGCAAAACCGGAAGTAATGATGTTTATTTCAAGGGCTCATGTCTCATGAGTTTTGACTGAATCTTCAAACGCTGTAAATACATGTAGCTGGAACTATCATCGCATCCTCGCTCACTAATAATGATAACTTATATCAATGCCATTATATATTTCCTGGCTACGATTTTCACGGATTCTTCAGTTCAGTTGTTTGAAACCAGGCGGTTTCACATGAGTTGTAACGCCATGCAAGGAACGTGACGATCGACCCGCGATATGCGTGGGAAAATATTACTTTTTTTCGATCAAGGTGGAAATTGGCATCTTTGTCGTTGAGTAAGGTAATACATTTCAATTTTCATTATTATGGTTAATTTTAAAAGCTCTGTTTTCGATAAAGGAACTGGAGGAAAATCAGGAAAATTCCAGTTTGACTGTGATGGCTGCATTTTACTTACGCATTGTAGCATAAATATAACAAATTCATTTTCCTTTTCCTCATACAATCTGCCTTTTTATACTGTTTTTCGCAGCAGAGCTATCGCTTATATTACAGAGGCTAATTTTGTTGTATAGACCACACAGATTTAGTGACAGAATTTCTATGATCGATTGTAATTTTGACAACACCTGGCGAGTAATCGGTGTAAAGCTCATTGACAAAGTCGCTGGAACACTCTTCCATTCATTACTTTTGTTTCTGCTCCATTAAATTTGCCCAATTTTTTTATTGACGAACTAGATTTAAATACAAACGATGAGTATTCAGGTTGAGTGGCAACCTTCAAAGCGATGTGGCAAGAGAGATATACGCCTTTGAATTTCTGTTAATTTTACGGGTGTAAAAAAATTCAAAATATATACCCACCAAAAGTTTAACCGATCGTTGCGAAAATGTTGTCAATTTCGAAGTAGTTTCTAAAAATACAATGAAGAGGGATAGTTCTTTCAATGTGTATCGGCAAAGGAAGATAAGCTTTGAAGACAGGGTTGTAGTCGAAGGCTCAAAAACATCTTCTATTAACCAATTTGGCGCCGGTCCGAAGCACCCCAAAACCGGCCGTGTCGGTAATTTCCGAAATAGGAGGAATTAGAACCTAAAGTTACCTATTCCTTATTAAAGACCCCAAATCAAGTCCACATGCCAATTTTTAGCCAATTCGGTGAGACAGTGTGGCAGCGACTTTTCAATATAGTTCGAATCTTACAGACAACTGCTCTTAATACTTAAAGTTGTCATTTAAAATTTTTAACGGGAAAGTATATTTGTGCAGAGAAAATTTCTGAGAGGGGTATGGTACAACAATGGCCAGACAGGTCGCGCTCAACACAGGCGACCGAAGCACACGTTATGAGGAAAGGGTGTAAAGTAATTTACATGCCATAGGTGACGAGTGGCCTTTGTGCTGGACGCAGCGGTGTCGTGCTACAGGCGACCGTTGAAAACCAGAGACTTTGTATGAGAAATACAATACCGAAATCTGCGAATGCTAAAATAAAAAACGTTGAATCTAAATTTTAGTTCAAGGAAATTAATATAAAAAGACTTACCTGCCACTGTGTTTTGGTGTTTTTTTATTTTTCCAATGGATTTTTAGGTTCAGTTGCATAACCACCGTAACTACCTTCATACGACGAAGTCAGGGCTGGTCATTAGGATCTGGCAGGGTCCTGGACCAGTCGCAACAAAACTGCCATTTTTTTCGCTGAAATTCGAATCAGCTGCGAAATTTTTCAGCTTCAGCCCAAGAAGGAGTTCCCCTCCCCCTTCCTTTCCGCCAGATCGGCTCGAAAAAAGCTTCAACATTTCCCCTCGAAATTGAGCCACTTTTGGCGGACTTCGAGGTCCTTCTGACCTTCCTCTAGTGCTGTGAACGCCTTTGCGACCTTTGCGCCTACCAACTAATTTGCATTGGGCAATTAACACTTACAAGACGGGTGCAAGGGCAAAAATGACCGACCCTTTAACCGTACCTGCTGCTTCACACATCACCGCTCTCTTGCACTCGTTGTGTGAGTGTCAATTGTCACCTGGCGAGGTTTCCAATTTCAAATGCAAATTAGTTGGTAGGAACAAATGCGTTCAAATCAGAGTCAGACGGGAAGTCTCATATATCTAAAAAATCTTAGTTGTCTGACTGTATGATCATCAGTTATTATTTAACAATTAGTCGCCGAAGGCGACGTGAATATCGGCGAATAATCACCGAGACGAAGTCGAGGTGACTATTCACCAATATTCACGTCGCCTGAGGCGACTAATTGTTTTAGTATAATTACATTGATGATTATTCGAGAAATAAAATTATTGATCAATTTCCGACCCCGAAACATCAAAAAATCTGGCTGCCATTTTGAAAACTGCTAGCCTTCAATGCTATAATCACCGCGCGGTGAATATAGCGGGAAAGAGCGAAGCTTTCTAGCCAATCACAGCGCTCTATTTTCGATAGTCATCGATGTAATTATACTAAAATTATTTAGGGGGAAGGGGGGTACGGTGAAATAGTTCCCATACTAAAACAATCGACCAGGTTGAAAAAGAAGTATGCTGTTAATCCTTTATGGAGATAGCTTCCATCCATGTCAAGGTAGCCTTAGAAAACAATTTTAATTCACTTGTTTGAAATTTTGTCACGACAGTACCACCTCTGGTTTTCCAGCGAAATGACATCTGAGGAAAGAGCGCAGAATTCCATACCGATGACTCGTCACTACCCAGCTCTGGGGTGCTTCTGATTGGATGAATGTAGAAATTTGGGTGATACCATAAGTCATTTGTCTAACGTAAGCCTCAGTGTCCACAGTGGTGGTGTTCATTGTTCAGTGTATTTGCGCGATGTAAGTGACATGACATATGACAGATACTACGAGTTGTTTCCTTATAACTACATGTAGCTTTATAAGCCTAGGCTAAAACCCTTTAAAACGCAACCTAAACTTAACGCGCGAGAAGCCTGGAAAATTTAACAGAAAGAGACTAGCTAAGATTTTTGGCCTTTTGGGACAGAAAAACATCATTGAGCTGAGATTCTCATTCTCATTCCCATTCTTTAGGACTCGAGCGCTTTCGGAAAAAAAAGGCCAAAAATAACGTCTTTTGAAATGCCGCTGGGGATACTGAGAGCGCTCAATTCGGATAATTTACAGCTGAGCCGGAACAATTGGACATACTGACGGTTTACAGGACTAGGGTAAGCAATCATCAGGCTATCGAAAATTGCGGAATTCTCAATCTCTCAAATCTCATGTGCAACCTCAATTAAAAAGTTAAACATTGATCGAAAGCACTTATTTATACCTGATTACTTCTAGTTTTACTTTCTTTTTTACTGTGTGCACATTTAAGCATAATCAGTCCGGGCCACAACCAGAACTGGATAAATGATTTCCTGTCATCTAATTGGCTTACGCAAAACCAAAACATTGCTTAGATCGCAAAAGGATAAAGGCCTAGAGAAATGGCGGCGATGTCGCGTCGAAAGCCACTCCAAAGATACTCATGATACGATAGAATCTTTGCGATCTATCAATCTCTCGACTTTTAGAACTTGCGGAAAATTCCATCGAAAAGTCGTTTTCTTTATTTTTCTTTACTGGAATTACGTGACTGACAGAAACTCGCGAACTATAAGCTTTAATCAGCAATCTTGTTTACGACTTCTTCGCACGAAGTAGGCCGCCTGATCTTCTCAATTCGGGAGAGCCTAGGAAAGTGAACGCTGCCTTAAAGCGTGCATATATACCCTAAAAAAGCATAATTTTGACCTTGATTTGTCTGATTTCACAAGGGCTGTTGAGGAAATGTAAATTTTTGCCGACATTCTGATTTCAATGTACACTTGGATAGTGAATATTACATCGTTTGAATAAGGGCAGTTTATTTCGTTTAGTTCTTTTTGTTTGAAGTGCTTCAGTTATTATCAGAAGATGATGTTTCAGGTGCCTTAAGCAAGTTCTTATAACATTTTCAGGGTGACCCAGATTGTATGAATTCCTTGCTTATAATAAGAAAGTAGGAAATAAACATGTGAATGTTTATTAATTGTTCAGTTTTAAAAATTGTATGTCACTACAGTTTTGATTTCTAAAAGAAACCATATAACATTTTAACATCCCCAGATACTTCTGCCCCTCTGTTTACAATACAGTTGTTGCAAGATTAATATTTTGTACACAAGCATAGGTTACAATCATTCCACTAAAGGTTAAGCAAATAACAACACTCAGTACAAAACAGTCACTTTATTATGGTTCCCCTATCGTATCACAACTGCATTTTCCTCTTTCGAAGTTTCATTGTCATAAGCTGCAAGAAAAAATAATTATGAAGTTAGTAAAATGATATATCATTTATTATATTATTGTGCCACTCGACACAAACCAACAGTCAGGATGGACACACGTTGATTTTAATGATAGCTTTATATTTTGACAGCTACATATATTTTTTTCATATCATAGGGAAGATATCACTATTTTTTTCAAAAGAAACCCCCATGCCAAATTCTCCGCATTTCCTCCTGCTATTTCCCTCTCAACAACTTGCGCAAAATAATTCCCCATAAGAGGTCAAGCAGATACTACCAAAATACTATAGAAAGAGGCTGCAGGGAGTTCAGAATATTAGTACCCATAAATGACTGGTCAAATAGATTTAGACAGATACAACAGACCAAAACAAAAGCTTCCAGATTTAAGTGCATTGAGGTTTTTGTTTAAAATAAGCAACAAAGATTAAGTTTTTAACCAAGTATTTTGTACTTACTCTTATTTCCATGTCTTGAAATCCATCAATGAAAGACCCCATGGACCTAATTAGTATGGATAATAACATGATTTGTAGTGATATGTTTTTTCCACTTCAGTGTGGTAGTGAGTTCTGAAGGTCACTTTGGTTGTTCAGTTCTTATTCTTAAAAGAAAATATAAATTTTTAGTTATTATTGATTTTAATTAGTTAATAGCCCGCGATATTAGTAAACCTCTGAGGCGCATGGGAATGATTGTAGATACAAGTGTAGGACCTGCGATCTTTATTGTTGTTGATTTTGTACTGAAATACATCTAGAGTGTTACTGTTAGCTGTAACTTCTGTGCTGAACGGCCTGAAAGTAGCTCTTATCTTCAGTAATATTGCTAAATTCCTTCTGTGTCTGACTAGAAAAAAAAACCTTTTAAAAAATAAAACAAACAGAATCTGTGAACGTGGAAATGATCCTCACAGTTAAATACTAGGGTTTTATTCTTACATGTATGTGTGTCTCCCAAACCTCCAAATGTAATATTATTACTGGAGAGAGGCATTGTAAGAGTTAAGTGTCTTGTCCAAGAACACAGCATGGTGAACTCCGCCAGGGCTAGCTCATTCCTGGAATGCTCGAAGTGGATTGAAGCCCACTGACCAACTAACCACAAGGCTATTGCTTTTCCAGCATATAGTTGCAGAAGAGCAACTATAAATTGTTTATTATTGTTATTACCAATTTTGGTAAGACTCTACTGCAACTGTACCATGTGTTAAAATTAATTCTATCTCGGGCAACAACATTTTACTTAACTACACATGAAAACACATCATTTCTCGCATGTGGTGAGGTTGTAAGTTTGACTTCTAGCAGCAATGTCCAGTCTTTCCTGGCATTTACCCTTTTGTTATGTAAATAATCTGAAATAATACAATCTGTCGTACTATAAAAGCAAAGTACACTTAGTCGTTCATCTGGTAGCAATACTTCAGAATACCAGGCCCGACTTTTTGGAGCTTAAGGTCGGTCCCACAGTAAGATCTGCTCGATCGGTCAAACAACAATCGAAACTACATTTCTGCATTGCTCCTTGGACCAACGTAATCTGGATCAGTTCGGGTTTTCGATAAAGTTTTGTCACCCGACCGGCATCTTTATGCCAAAAAACGACGTGCTTTACCACCACACTGCAACAGAACATAAAATGAACATGGCGTTACAAAACTTCGCACATGGCGCAACTCATTATTATTGCAAATTCAAACGCACAGCACTATGTGAAAATGCTTTGCACTACGACAATAAAACCACCATCTACAAGCAAATTTTATGTAGATTTCAAAAAAGTTTTTTCCAAAGATCAAAAAAATGAAAACACATCTTTCTATCTTCAGATGTTTTGCGCCTTGTCAGGTAGATCTTTGAGCTGAAACACTCCCGTTTTCAGCCGTTTTACTTCCAGAGAACACGCAACCTCGCCGGTTGCCATTTTTTCACACTCATGTGCTTCCTCATCAATCAAAGACGCAGCTCCTAAAGTACTGTGGGAAAAGGTCATTTCTAGGCGTAGAAATGACCTTTTGGATCGCTTCCCTTGGTTTGGGCGCCATGTTGAAAATTTGGGTGATGTCATCATATATCCAGTTCTCGTTGTGGCCCGGACTGATAATTAAGGGATGATAACTTTTTAAAAGGACTAAGAGTTCTAATAAGATGCTTGTCAGTATTTAAGATTTTGCCAACATTACTCAAACATTCAAGGAGAAACGGTAGCCAGACACCTAATTTGCTTTGCAACATGTTTTACAAGCTAAGCATTACAATATACTGTTAAGAGTAGCTTTGTTCAAATCTAACGTTATCATGAGAGATATGGAACAGAATACTTTCGCCAACGAAAAATGGTGTGTCAATCTGACATGTTACTGCATCAATTCAGATTGATGAATATGACTTTCGTATTTTATACGTACGTTATAAAATGAATTGTGCAAAGTAAACCAATTAATCGCCAAGCTAAAAAATGTTCTGTTTCTCTTGCAAAAATTGGACGCATCAGAAAGCGCCCACCCAATTTCGACAGTTGCATGATTGCATGCGCTTTTGTTCCTTTTCTTTTCTTCAAACGATAGAAATGTTAAAAAAATGCACATTTATTTTCACAATAATCGAATGTTTCCATTACAAAGAAAACTCAAGAGTGAGAGAGCATAAAAGAATTTCGTTGATTGAAAACGAACAGACTCAAATGTGAACGGCTTTTGCCGCACAGGTTAATTTAACCTCCAGCTGAAACAAGATTGCTGAAAAGTAATTTTCCGTAACTTGGACAACAGAAATCGTACTGGACATTGGACAATCGAACGGTGCTTTTGCCATGTTACGGTTTTCTTTGTGTCTTCAAAAGGACATGAAGTCCATGTTTTGATCTTTTTTAACTAACAAAAATGATAAAACGAATACCAAACAGTAAACGAAACCAGTTTTCAACATGAAACAAATACACTTCCTCTTTATCCTACCACTACTTATTCATATAGCCAAGATCCTTTAAAATTATAATAGCTTAATTCATAGCTCTTTTGTACAATACCTCAAGAGAACCGGGTTGTTACTTAGATTGTGATATCATATTTAATTGTAGTTGTAAACATCATTTAGACAAAAGAAAGAAGATACATGTAGTTTCATTTTAGACCACTGTACAAAGCGAGTT
The DNA here is from genome assembly GCA_038088405.1 of Porites divaricata. Lineage (NCBI taxonomy): Eukaryota > Metazoa > Cnidaria > Anthozoa > Scleractinia > Poritidae > Porites > Porites divaricata. Next base: position 22,503,327 of record JBBMOI010000005.1, on the reverse strand, counting down.
TGAAAAATATGAATATTTTTTTCTAGAACGCGTTTTAGCTATATATTTTGTCATGTCAGCTGCTGTTAAGAAACAAACATTGCTTTGAGTTTCAGGAACCAAAACATTTAGTTCTCATAGTAGACTTAGTTGAAATCAAAACAAATTAGTAAGGAGTTATTACGGAGTATTAATTTGATAACAGACTAGTCTCTTGAACAAGAAACTATTTATTAATTAGTAGATACGAATTTTGAACTTAGCAAATTTAAGTAATAAAACGTCAATTATTTATCATCGTAACAAAAGTAAACACATGAATATCGCAACTTTGATAACGAAGTGAAGATAAATTACTATATTTTGATTTATTCTCTACATTCAACTCCTTACGTTGAATAACCTAACAAATAGCGTAGTGCGACGAAGTAACCAAATTTTTTAGGCTATTTTCGTTTGCCATTAAAGTAAAACCAAAGCTTCAAATCATGGACGTATTTGATATATTTGAGGTTAATCAACAGTTGTAAATGAGCTGGGTATTTAAACACCTGTTGTGTTCGAATTAAGTAATATCATCCTTTGATCTCTTTGTCGTGAATAGTCGTCATATTCCACGCGCCAAACTGTGGCTTCTTATGCTGTTAACGATTTTAACACAAATCACTCCAAATAATCGCCAAAGAACTGCTAAAATGGGAATACCGTTATACATGCTCGTCCTTGTTGCGGTTTTCGTTAGTTGTTTTTGCACAGGGGGTAAGTGTGAGTTTTATGTGTGTTAACAGAGTTACCTAGTCAGCGAAAGTTAGAAGATAAAGTTATTAGGGCCGTTTAACGTAAGAAGCGTCGTACATAAAACGTGTCCTAAATAAGACTGAAACCATCCCGTGTAAACAGCGCATTTCGTTTGAAATTTAGCTAAGACGCGTCTTATCTAAGAACAGCCTTTGACACCTAATCTTCGATAAGACACGTCTTTGCTAAGTCGCGTACACCGTTTATACGGGATAGTTTGCGTCTTATTTAGGACGCGTCTTATTTTACTTGTATAAATGGCCCTATAGTGTCCATTTTAAGTTTTGAACGTTTGAACGTTTAGGGTGCATATTTTTTCTTTGTCACTATGAAAGATTAAATGAGATATCACAATGAACTAGCAACAAGGCAGAAAAAAGGACATATGAAATATCGTCGAGTCTGCCAAGAAGTAACTTTTATTTTTAAATAAGCTCATCACAGATTGGAAAACGTTTACAAGACAGCTGCAGGAAATCAAAAAAATGGAAATCATTAATTTATAGATATCACCAATTTTCATATTAGTGACTGTATTTCAAAAATTTTACTAATTCATTGCAGTGCTTTTCGATTTTCTATAATTAAAAATATTTCAAATGAATTGGTGCAACAGCTCAACAACAATGGCATTAATTATACGTTCAGACACCCAAACCGTAAAGCCAAGATACACTTCAGTGTCTATCGTCAGTGAACAGCCTTTTTACCAGAAAGTGCCCAATTAGCAACTTGTATATGGCAGTGGTGTTGTAATCAGCGTCGACGTGAGTGTTATAAGCCCTGGCGTTTTTCATCGCTGGTAACACTTACCAAGTCCTTGATAATTCCGGATGTCCAAAAAACCAATCTAATGCAGTTGAACCACCATCTGCGACCACCTCCCATAAGCAACTACAGATTAAACGCTAAAGCACCAAATCTTTCCTATATTCCATTCACAGCAACTGAACCTGTTTAATCCAACACTGAAAAACATAAACTGGAACACAGGTTTTCACACAGGATTAATGAAATTCAACATGCCTTGTAATTTGCACTAAATTTGCAGTCAACCTAAGACAATAATCATCTTTTAAAGATGTTTTAGCGTTGGGTTGAATGGGGCTTTAGACTGGTCATTACAGTCAGGAACCTCTTGTAAAAGGTCTCCCCTTGTTGGAACCCCTCGTTAACGACCTGAACCCCCCCCCCCCCCCCCCCCTCCGGCGCCCGTCCAAGCGACCACTACCGTGACCTCTTTTTACGATGCCGGTTATTGACCCTCTTGTAAGCGATCACTTGCGTGCAAAGTCTTATCTCTTTTTTCGGTGAATATACTACACTTTACAAACTATGTGAAGGACTTCTAGTCGCAACATCATGTGAAACTTTACATAATATGTAATGTAAAATTAAAATTGTCAAAGCTGAATTGAAGGTGAAGTAAGCGTTGCATGTTCGAACCACGAACAGCCGAATGAAGTTACTTTATTAGATGCTAAAATGTTTTATTTTCTCAACAGAGTGCAAAAACACTGCTTATTTTTCGAGAAGCACAGTTATGTCATCTTCCGAGCTTTCTCCTCAATTTTCCGCTGCGCATGCGTCTCTATCGTCTTCAACTGCATGGTGTCCACAAGAAAACTTTACTGACAATGAGTACTTACAGGTCAGCCTTAATAATGAGTATTTTATGGCTTTGCTTTTAACTTTAAGATGCGTTTTTGTTTAATATACAACTAATTGGCCACTCCAGACAATACCATAGCATACCATAATGCCTTTGGTTTGTCACCCCAAAATTTAGCATAAGCATTTTTTTCAGTTTCTCTTGGCTCCATTTTTACTCCCATGAGAAACTGAAAACAATGCTTACGCAAAATTTTGGGGTGACAATCAAAGAACATTATGGTATGTTATGGCATTTTCTGGAGTGGTCAATTCAATAAAGGTTGCCGTGGCAAGTGTCACGTGATCATTGGCAATTGGCCATTGCGCACTTGGGCATACGGAACCAACGGCAGTGATTTGCTTGACTGACCACCAAACTAAAACTTCTCAGTACGCAATTCCCCAATATACCAAAACAACCTTCATTGAATCAGAATATATACCTAATTCAAGGTTGCTTTGGCAATTGGGCATTAAGCATTGCAATGATTTTCACGAGAGCCCACCAGACAATTGATTTCCAGCGTGCAATTACCAATGCCCAAAGCAGCCTTTATAGAATCAGTTATATACCGTGTGGCATTAGATCTTCGCCGGTTCTAAATTGTTATGATGTTTATTTGCATATGGGCCCAAACAATTACAATACCTTTCTACGCAAACTGCTGAAAATTGAGAAAGTCAATTGCTAGCAAGAAAACCCTAGCAAGTCTTACCGGGTGAGCAAACGGCGAAGCGCACCCGTCAATTTTATTTTACTTTTAGTTTCGTTATCTTCTGGCGCCGTATTTCTTGCTATGCAGACTAGCAACATTAAGCTCCTGCACTAATTTCAAAAAATGCCCATGTACATGTACAAAATTAAACTCCCACAAAAACACACTTTAATACATTATCCTTCAATTTCACACAGAGAGGAACAAAACTATTCAGAATGAAAAAATTTGATCTGCTTTGTTCGTAAATTAAATACAGCGATAATTGGCAATGTTGGTTTAACCCATTGTTAGTTTCATCCCATAAGCCCCTTACCCATTTCCCATAATGCACCTTATTTCGCCCCCCCAAAAAATTTGTATAAGCATCGTTTTTCAATTTCTCTTGGGACACGGCTGTAATTGACCACTCCAGAAAATACCATAACATACCATAACACTCTTTGTTTGTAACCCAAAAATTTTGCATAAGCATTGTCTTCAGTTTCTCTTGGGAGTTAAAATGGCCCCAAGAGAAACTGAAAACAATGCTTATGCAAAATTTTGGGTTGACAAACAAAGAGCATTATGGTATGTTATGGTATTTCTGGAGTGGTCAATACCCAGGAGAAATGAAAAACAAAGGTTATGCAAAATTGGGGGGGGGGGTGGCGCAAATAAGCTGCATTATGGGAAATGCGGAAGTGGTGTATATAAATACCTGTATTAATCAATCTTGTCGAATTTTGTATTACATATGTATTCTCTGCGAGGGTGAGGGCGATCAAATCACTATAATGTTAATTGCCATAGAAAAAGCTAGTTCAGGATTTGTGGTCGTGGATGGTTGATGATAAAAGTTGTGTTTCGAGGAGATCAGGAACGTGACATGCTCATACGATGACCTATGAATGTGTCACGGCTGCATACGTCATTCTTTTTTATTTAAATTTTGAAACAATGTCCTTGATTCCTTGCTCCCATCCTTTTTTTGGATTATGGGAAGATAAAATTAGTCGACTGATTTTCGAATGAAATTCACTATCATTTGCGAGCAAATAATTTATTTATAGTTTTTACTAATTCATAACCCAGATTGACTTAGGAGGAACGAAAGTATTAAAGAGGATAAAAACTGCCGGTGAAGCCAGTCCAGCCGTCAACCAAACTGCAAGAAACGTGACAAAGTTTCTGATTAAAGTCAGTGCTGACGGCGTTACATATGAGGACTTTGATGCGGTAAGGGGCTCTTAAGCTGACACAGATGGTTATAACGTCAGTTTTAATGTCATGATATTGCTGGTTTAATTTGCGCATGACGAAATGGCAGCATGTTGTGGTAAAGAACAAAGCATTGCTCTCCTTTGGGATCTAAACATTTTTTCATGTAAAGAATTCCCTTGAATTGACCGCCAACATGGACACCTTGTCACGTGGTTGCAAACCAGGAATGTATACTGTAGTTTCTCGTGTAAGCTTATGGACCTTATTTGGTCTTATTTGACCTTGTGGCTGTAAGAAAAAGGGCATCAGGCGCTCAGTCGAACCAAACTAAGAGCTATGTTCACACGGCATCCCTCAATTTTTCGATCGGTTGCCAAAAAATTCGTACTCTTAGGTAATCTGTTCACACGCTAACCGTACGAAAAATTTAGACGCCTTGCCACTCAAAAATTTGATCGTCAAAATCTGGGTTAAATTTTTAATGAGATAGGTCGAAAAATTGACCGGAGTGGTCAACGGTCACCATAACCGTCTAAAGTTTTCTACAGCAAATCAAAGGCGCGGCTGCATGATACTTGGTAACTCAGCTGAAAGTCGTCATTTTGGATTTGCTAAAGTAGCGTTCTGCGCATGGGCAGATGCTAAAACTAGTTATTTAAATGACAAATCCGCCAATCTCGTTCCCAGAGGCCGCGATCCTTCCGTGTGAAAAGAGCGAAAATATGTCTCCGTATGAGCAATGTGTTCTGTCAAATTTTTCTGCCGGAGGAAACTTCTTTCACTGCCTCGGGATCGTAGCCCAACTAAATCAAAACTTTCAGGTCTGGGTGTTTTTTCAAAGAAATTGATACTTCAATTAATATTTTCCATCTTTCAAACCAAAGGAAAAATGTTGAGGCACATGTCTGCTTTATTAGGAATTAAACAAGCAATTTGGGGCCAGCTTTCCGAATTTTTTTCTCGAAGGTTTGTTTGTTTTTGTTTTGTTTTGAGAGATTTTATGAAGCACAATCGTGTATTGGTGAAGAACAACTTAATTTTGCATGGTCTTTTAAAAGCTTAAAAGCTTAAAAATTTTGCAACATCTTATTACTGATAGTATCTTAACAGTTCCATCTTCGTCAAAACTTTTTAACAAAGTGAAAAATCATTGGCGAAAATCACTTCCAGTTTTAAAATTTACAGGTTGTTTCTGGATCCCAAATTTATTAACGGTCTGTCTATCTTAAAGAGCTTTGGAAATATTTTGAATGAAAAAATTATTAAACCAATGTTGCTGATAAACATAACTATGCAAATGTACACGTTTGGGTATCTAAAAAAAAATTCGAAACATTTATACTACTCATACTACATGTATCAATTTACTCATAACATGATTCTTTTTCGTTATGACAAACATCACATTCAGTCAGTCAGTTAGAGCGTGTACAAATGATAAGGTGAAAAGAAAACGTAATTGGTCATTTCAAAATAATAAACCATGTACTCTATTTTTATCATCTAGTTTACACAGGATGATTTTACGCTTGAAATCAGGACACAATACCTTCGCATAGTGCCGCTGGATTTTGTTGGATTTCCTTGCATGAGGATCGAAATCTATGGTTGCAAAGGTATTAAATGAGCGTATAATTGAATAAAATAAAAAAAGAAAAGCTGGCTAAATCAGAACAGTTGTAAATTTTTTGGCCGATTTATATTTTGATATAAATAAGTAAATGTAACAGCTACACATAGCATCTGGAATGGGGGATCCTGATCTCATATTTTCTCTCCCGAGATTGTCTTGTCACTATCGTCTTCCTTCCCAGTTCCCCATTCTGTGCCAAAATTTTGGCGAATGCCAAAAATCCCGAAAGAGAGTACCCCTTTAACCCTTCTACAAAATGTGCACTGTATTTTGGTCAAATCTCGGGATCCCAAAAATACCCTTAATTCCGGGCCCGAAGAACAAGAAATTAAGGAGAAATATCCCTACCCCACAAAAAAACATTATTGCAGACAATTAATAGCATTTTCCAAGTTCCAACTATGTAGATATTTTTAAATATCGTGTACTCGCAGTCAAGTGATCAGTGACTAGTTTGATAAGAGCGATATCTACTGCAAAAAGAAAAATAGTTCTGACTATTATTTGTAGGTTGATTCATTATATGACCGGCCCCGTATAATGTGGCGCATGATTTCAATTCAGTTTGAGATAAACAATGCAACACTTTAATTTCTCTTTGAACCACCCTGGTGCAAATCAGTGACGGATACAGGGGAGGGGCCCGGGGGGGGGGCGTCCTCCCCCCTTATTTTTAGACCAAGCTGAGGCCGAAAGGGCCAAAAAAGGTTTTTTTTGAGAACGCCCTCCAACTCTCTCCCCCCTCCCCCCCCCCCCCCCCCCTCCCACAACCTTATCTGAAGGTCTGGCTTGTGCATAAAGATAACACTATAAAGTTTGACCTGGTGCGAGGAAGGCCTGCAACGAGGAACGTACAAATCACCTGAACAGACCATAAACAAAAGAGGAAAATTAATATTCCATCACCCCAAACCACGGCCAATATTTTCTGAAGCTTTCCAAATGATTTCCCAACCGAAGTTTCCGGTTATCCGATGTAAATGGTAAGTACACCTTATATTTTCAACTTGTTGAACGTCCCTAGCTCGTCTGACGATATAACTAAATCGTAAAATCCTTTGTATTCGTTTTCTTTTCTTTTTTTGTAGCAAAGAAACCAAAATTGTGCAGCGTCGATAATGGTGGATGTTCTCAACAATGTATTCAGCATTCTAAGTACTGCATTTTTGGGAAATGTTTCTTTAGCTGCAGCATCGATTCTCTTTGCACAAAGTGGGTGGAATGCAAGTGTGATCCTGGATACAAACTGCTGGAGGACAAAACAAACTGTGCAGGTAATGACGGCTTCGATGTTCAGTATCGTGGTATACTATTAGAGTCTAAAAGCAGTGATATTGTGACACTAATACTGTAAGTAATAGCGTCGCAGGCTAGTCAAGTTAGTGAATGACACTTACGGATTTTTACTTGTGGATTTTTTTTGGCCTTTTTCGATAGACGTGAACGAGTGTAGCAACAATAATGGGGGCTGTGATCAGATCTGTAACAATACAAAAGGAAGTTATGAGTGCAAGTGCCGGAGTGGTTTCTCGCTTTCTAGTGATAAACACAAATGCAACGGTGAGTCAAAAAAATAGGGACACAACAGCAATACCTGGTGCACTAGCTTGTGGCACAATCTATCCCCTATGTCTTCCTATATCGAACAAGAAGGGGCACCTAACGACAATGTCCTGCCAAATACATTGAAAACATTTTTTAGACTATCCAGAGTACTTCTAGATCTCTAAAACCGCATTCTAAGCGGCGCTATAAAATTAGTATCTGTTCGGTCATCCTCGAGTCTCTTCAAAATTACTAGCCAGGGCTTCACTATTATTTTTACGAAAATTTGAGAGAAAATTAAATTACGAAACTGGGAATTTTTCTGATTTCTCTTTCCTCTTCTCTCTAGGTTTCCTTTTCTCTACGAAAAATAGCCTAACCTAGGGAATGAAATGTGAAAAATTAAACTTCAGAAAATCGTAGGGAATTTATTAGATAAGCTTCGAAAATTGTTCAAAAATAGAACGGCCATCTAGAAATTTTTAAGCCGTCCTCAAGTAAAAGAAAGTTCTAGGTTATAACATTTGCTTCTCCGAACAGACATTTTACAGAGAACAATTGTTGGGTGCCCCTGAACAATGCCTGAGGAACAAAAGTGTATCAGCTTCGTACATGTATGTAGTGTTAAAAGCCTCCAGAAACCTACTCTTGAGTACTTTTCATCGTCTTATGGCAGGGAAAGATTTCCCCTAAAAAATTGTGTGAGAAAGTCTTTGCGTAAGCAGTCTTATTCTAGGAAACATCCAAACAGTCTTTAGTTCGGAAACTCATTCAAAATAAATGGAATTAAAAGCACAGCTAATGGTAAAATATGGAAGACTATAGGCAAAATCGTGATCGATGAAATAATACAGGCGGTTATAATAACTGAGAGTGTGAATTAAAGAAAACCCACCCTCGCCTTGTTCCCTCTAGAATTCAATAATACGTGTAAATAATTGTCAATTCGCTTTTGATTAAACAATAGCACCAGAAAATCATAAGAAACAAATAGTTGAGAATCATCCTGCAAAAGCAATGCATGCATCACAAGGCAGTCCGTAGTCACAAGGACATAAGCCTCGTTCCATGCAATCAGTACAAACACGTGACAGTTTAGAATATCAAATACCATGGGTAAAAGGGAGTGGCAAGGAAAGATCAGTCTTTATTTGAACTCCTAGCTGTAGGATAAGCACCACAGTTCAGTAGTCTTTTATTTACGTGCATCTGTTCAGTACATGTCATATGTTTTATTGTTTTTTATTTTTTTTTTAATTTTTACCATTCTTTTTTTATACTTGCTTGCGGCATAGTACAGATGTGGATAAGTGCAGCGTTAAAAAAGGCAGCTGTAACTAGTATTGCCATAATACCTTTGGAAGTTGTTATTGCTCGTGTAAAAATGGCTACAATCTTTCAGCACACAATCATACCTGTAAGGGTAAAGTCATGCTCAAAATTGTCTCCTTTTAATTTACTTTAAACTCACATTCTTTAGATATCAACGAATGCGCGGTGAGTAATGGCGGATGTAGCCATGGCTGCCAAAATCTGCAAGGAACCTATCAGTGTACATGTCCAAAGGGATTTGAACTTGACGCAATGAAAAAGAACTGCACGGGTAAGACAATAGTTAGTCTAACACCTATAAAAAGAAAAGCACATCGTTCATCGTCACTGTACCCTTTGAGAAGGTAATAAAACATTTTTAATAGCAGAGATTCTAAAGAGCACAGCACTCGGCGGTCGCGAACTCTTTTACAATTACTTTATTACTCTCTTTTGTGTTTCAACTGGTATTACGCTATGCTCAACTTGGCTTCGATTACCACCAAGAATATGTAAAGAAATTGTGCTAAAAAATCTATTCAATAATTTTGAAAATCATATATCTTTATAGTGCGGTAAATGATCAAAATAAAAGCAAATTAAATGATCACGAATACCGTATATTTGAACCTGCGTAATGAGGAAATAAATTTAAAGAAGGCCAATAGCAGAAATTGCATCGATTCCTTTTCTACAAAGTGGGTGGAATGCAAGTGTGATCCTAGCTACAAACTGCTGAAGGATAAAACGGACTGTGCACGTAATGTAGGCTTCGATTTTAAGTACCGTGGAATAATAATGATAGAGTCTAAAAGCAGTGACGGATATCACATATACTTTAATTTGTGATAATTTAATTATAATACATTAAAGTGCTACTATGATCAAAATTTTGGTTGTCCTTTTCTTTTCAGCTTTCGAAAGTAGAAGTGATAAATACTTACCTCGCCAAATTTCAAGTCAAAATTCCATTGGGAAGACCACTTATTTTAAACGTAAAGTTCAGGTTTTCTTTGCCGCCATTACTCGATTCAAAAAGTGGCCGAGAACAACATAAAGATCTGGAACTAGTTGGAACAAGAGACATGTGACGTCAGACCCGTATCATGGCTTGCTTTCGTGGCCAGGCAAAAAAAGCAATTTCATTTTAATTTAGCAGAGCAAAGGGCTGACTTCACAGCAGAGATGAGTTCGAGATATCTCATAGTGTTTTTTTGTGCATTCATTGTTCGAAACAAGCTCAACAGGTTCAATTTCTTCGTACAAATCGTCCTCTCTTGCGAGATCTCCAGGCACACGAAACGAAGCTTGTTGCTGACTTCGAGGAAACTTAAACGCTATAAAGAACCACTTAATACTGCTAGAGCGACTAGGCTTTTTTCCCGAGGTAAAGGTGAGAGACTGATTAAAATACTGAAAGCGAAGGTAATCGGAAATAAGTTGTTTTCGTGATTGTGCGAAGCAAGCGATTGGCGTGGTTGCATGTTTGTGGTAGACTGGTACCAACATTCTATTTTGCTAAACGTAAGTAAGATTTTAATTTGTAATGTCTACAAATACATATTAAACAATTGTGATTTTAGTAGAATTTTTGAGACAATGAGTTGACACTTGTATGTTAGCTATATACATAGACAGTATCTACGACTGAGTGGCTTATTTGCTTTTTGCACTAGGATTTATACATCCCTACATAAGCGATAGAACAAAACAGAGGGGGAGAACTTAGGAAAATAATACTTGACTAGAAAAAAAACACAGCGGCTACAAGATGTTAGGCTACTCCTCATTTTTTCATTTATTGAAAAATTTGTTGTAGAACAAGCCGAGCAAGGAAGTGATATATATATATATACCTGTTTAAATAAATAAAATAAAGTTAACATAAATATGAGAATTTTACTGGTAGCTGGAACTGTAATTTAGAAAGTTGGTTTGAGAGGAAATGATGGAGAAAAGGAGAAAACTGGAGTACCAATTGCAAGTTAAAAACCTTTTGTTGGAGCAAGGACGAGAACTCACACAATTTTGGTCACGTCAAAGCTTCATTGAACTATTTTTTAAGTATAGAGTGTTTTCACATGACGTCACGGCGGCCATATTGGTGTCCCAAAACAATGAAACGGCGGCCATGTTGGTGTCCCAAACCAGTCTTGTGGGAGTTAACTCTTTTCTTATGCAAACGTTTTCTTTTGTTCTAATAAATTTGCATAGATGCTGGCCACGTGAGTGAAAACACTCTATACATGTATGCTCATGCAATTTTCACAATTCTTAATACATGCGACAATAATGCATGTGACAATTTAGAGTAAAAATTATTATAAGCATAATCAGCTGTATTATAATGGAGCTTGGATCGAATGGATAATTTGTCATTTCAATGGCACTGCCAACAACGGCAGGGATCTGTTTACTCAGTAAGACCAAACGCTGAACACTAGGAAAATAAAACAATTTGTCTACTTTACGATGTGTTTTGGTCCTTTGACCGTCGAGGCTTGAATGAGTAGTTTGGAGCGTCTTCTTCACTGACATATTAACTCCAAATCTTCAGGTGAATCCAAGTTCCTCGTTAAACTTTCTCCAGATATTCCCGTCTAAGCGGATGACAGATTACGGGACACGCTTGCCTATCTACTTAATTTAGGATCTCTTTCTGAGAAAGCTCTATCGCACGCGATCTTCGATGTGAGTCTGACGTCACAAAGAGGCACATGCGACAAACCCTTTGCTTCAGTTTGTGGACTGAGAAATGGCGAAAGGGTTTTGGCCGGTTTTCGGCAGCTAATTAGCAGCTTCAGTGAGCATATATTCATGTAATTCCTAGCTATTTATGCAATTATAAACTCAATGAATATATTGAAGCGTCAAACGGAGAAAAATAAGAACAAAATTTTGTGAATACACTAATGAACACTTTGAATTTTTTGCCCTTTACGATAGACGTGAACGAGTGTGGCACCAATAACGGAGGCTGCGATCAGATCTGTAACAATACAAAAGGGAGTTATGAGTGCAAGTGTAGCAGTGGTTTCTCGCTTTCTAGTGACAAACACAAATGCAACGGTAAGTCAAAAAAATAGGGTACAACAGCAATACCTGCTACATTTGTGGCACGATCTATCTCCCATATCCTCCTATATCAAACAATGTCTGAGGAACAAAAAAGTGTGGGCCTCGTATGTAGTGGTGAAAACCTCCGCAGTTCGGTAGTTTCGATACAAAATCGTTTCGATACGAACTCAAGCAGTCATATTGCACAAAAATTTCGATCACTTCAGACCTTCAGACGCCTACTCTTGACTACTTTTCATCGTCTTGAGATGGCAGGGAAAGATTTGCCCTAAAAAATCGTGTGACAGAGTCTTTGCGTAAGCAGTCTGATTCTAGGAAACATTCAAACAGTCATGTTTGAATCAGTCTGGAATCTCATTCAAAATAAATGGCATACAAATCAAAATTGGACCATTCAACGGTAAAACATGGAAGACTATAGGCAGAATCCTGATCTATGAAATAATCCAGAAGGTTATAGCAACCGAGTTAGAGTGAGTGAGGGAAAAGACAACAGCGCCTTGTTCCCTCTAGAATTCAATAACAATTGTCAATTCAGTTTTAAGTGCACAATAGCACCAATCAATCACAAGAAACAAATAGTTGATAACTATCCTGCAAAAAGTAATCCATTCATTACGAGTCAGTCCGCGATCACGAGGACATATTAAGTCTTGTTCCAATACAAACACTTGACAGTTTAGAATAACAAATACCATGTGTAAAAAGGAGTGGCATGTAAAGATAAGTCTTCATATGAACTCCTAGCTGTAGGGCAATAGTCTTTTATTTACATGTCATATATTTTATTTTTTCACTATTTTGTTAATTTTTACCATTCTTTTTTTATACCTACTTGCGGCATGGCACAGATGTGGATGAGTGTAGCGTTAATAAAGGCGGCTGTAACCAGTTTTGCCATAATACCTTTGGAAGTTATTATTGCTCGTGCAAAAATGGCTACAAGCTTTCAGCAGACAATCAAACCTGCAATGGTAAGGTTATACTCAGTATTGAAGTTAGTGGTAGTGTGAAAATTTTGGACAGCTGTCATATTGTGCATTTCTTAGTTGGTATCACTTTCAATAAAACTATTGATGGTATTTAGCAATTTTAACCAGTACACTTTCCAAATTCGTATAATTTTCAAGGCATGGTTGTTCATAAGGTGAATAGTACTTTGTGGTGCACTCTCGCAGTGCGGTGAAATAGACGTTGCACTGTTCTATATCGATCGTAGCTGCATCGATATACTATAAGTGCTCATCGAAGCTATGACTAAGAGGTTGTTGTTAGAGGTGAAAAAAATACATCGCTTATTCAATAAACAGTTTCAGTTCTAAAGGATTTGTTAATAAACGTTATCTCTCTTTTTTTGCGGACAAACGCCTTCTTCTTCTTCTTGAAAAAGAAGGGGAAAACCTTAACCCTTTAAACCCCTAGAGTGATCAGTGTCTAAATTCTCCTTGTGATATAAATGCTTTTTAGAACAGATTGGTGATGAGAATTAAGGAGATGATCACACAAGATACTATGAGTTGATACTTCAACAACTTCTCGTTACTACTTTTATAGGAAACATATATAGGGACAGCAAATGGGGATTTGAATTTTGATATTTGGGCTTAATTAAAGGGTTTTAAAGCAAATGTGTCTCATTCACTACTCCTCATCATTATTTTCGATTTGAGAAAAGGAGAGTGTTGCCTTCTTTTAATTTACTTTAACTTACATTCTTTAGATATCGACGAATGCGCGGTAAGTAATGGCGGATGTGGCCATGGCTGCCAAAATCTGCAAGGAACCTATCTGTGTACATGCCCAAAGGGATTTGAACTGGACGCAATGAAAAAGAACTGCACGGGTAAGACAATAGTCTAACAACAGTAAAGAAAAAGCACATCGTTCAATTCGTCACTGTACCCTTTGAGAAGGTTATAAAACATTTTTAATAGCAGAAATTCTAAACAGTCGTTTAGAGCACGGCACTCAGCAGTCGCGAACTCTTTTACAATTATTTTAACACTCTCTCTTGTGTTTCTACTGATATTACGATATGCTCAACTTGGCTTCGATTAGTACCCAGAACATGTCAAAATATTACGATAAAAAAAACTATTCAATGATTTTGAAAATCACATATCTTTATTATGTCGTAAATGATCAAAATAAAAAAAAAATAAATGATCACGAATGTCGTATATTTGAACCTGCAAAATGAAGAAATAAATATAAAGAAGGCCAATATTAGAAAAAATTGCCCTTTAAAAATGTGTTTTCCTTTACTCACAGATACAAATGAATGCTCGCTTGCGAACGGTGGCTGTCAAACTCATTGTACCAACACTCACGGTAGCTATTATTGCTCCTGTTTACTTGGATTTGAGATATACGATACATTCAGCTGCAGAGGTAAGACAATAGGCGTATAAAAGTTGTATCTTTTAAGGAAATCTCTGAAAGACCAACACCATTACACAAAAAGAGCCATGTCAGAAAAATAGCCCTGTTCTTTCACAAAAGCTTTACTTGAAAAATCAGAGAAATAATCCATTGTCGTAATATATACCTCCCATACAGGGTAACTTGTCTCACCGCATCGTAAAGGAAATCTTTAGGGCTAGGGCCAAATGTTAACCTTTATTGCTTGACGAACCAAACAGGCTGGAGCAGTGTCATGGCGGTATAGTTCATTTTTATGATTTAACAATTGTTGGACGAGGTTAAACAAAATATCCTGATTTGTCAGTGGCGAGCAGATCAAATAATTGATCTGCGAGACACTTACAAACCGAGTTCAATAATTGTTTTACCATTCGCTCACCAACTTTTTTATTAATGAATATCTTCGGGAAGCGAAGCGATCTGCCATTTTTCACGCCAGAGCGATCACAACAAGGAGAAAAGCGTGGTTCGTTTACGTATGAGTAGAATATCATTTGCAGCCAAACACAGTTGGACGATATTGCGCATGAGCAGATCATTATTTGTAGGCAGTTATTTGCGGGTCACGTGGTGGGCTTTCGGCCAGTGTAAAGGACAAAACATTTGAATCGAATGATAATGCCAATTATGCGTTCTTATTCACTGTTGAGGGAATTAGTTAATTGGACCTCTTTGTTTATAAATGTCCCTTCTTTTAACGTTTGAGTGGTTGTTTTCATACATCACTCAATTTGGCGACAGTTCCCGATGTTACATGACACAGCTCCTTTAACTAAGCCAGAAAAATCATACTTGTACGGGAGTGGACCCTTCACCACTGCGATACCATCGCAGCGCTCTTCCAATTGAGCTAACAAGCCAATTGGGAGCAGCTCATTGAGTTGCTTTGTTACAAACGCATGAAAGGATGACGATGAGGTAACAAATATACGTTTACTTTATGATTAGTTCAACGTTTTTCCCAGATTAATTTTAATTCCTTAGAATGAATTTTGACCGACAAACATGATCTGTCCGTCTTCCAGTTTAGACTTTAAAAGCACTCAGCTATAGAAAGATATCAGGTTTGATGACACTATTTTATTTTTAGACATAGACGAATGCTCTCATAACAGCGACAACTGCAGCCGATCATCAACTGACTGCCAAAACTTTCAAGGAGGGTACGAGTGCAGATGCAAGTCGGGCTACAAATACATTCAAGGAGATGAATTTAACTGTGAACGTAAGCATGCTATGCTTTTTTAGTGACTAAAACAGGTAAAGAGTCCTTATATTACGGCGGTAACTCGTGTCATCATGTCATCATCTGGGCCCAGTTGTTCGAAGGCGGATTAGCGCTTAACCCGGGGTTAAATTTAACCCTGGTTTCTTTTTCTTGTGTTCAAAAGCAGTTTCTCGGATAATTTTCTCTCTTATTTTATAGCTTCCAACTTCATAAACTTGTCGACAAAAAGAATTAAAACTTAAATGCTTTTTAAGTTTTCAAATCTTGACTCAAATCTTGCACTAACCCTGGGTTATCTTAACCCAGCTTTGAACAACTCGGCCCTGAGTAACAAACGTGAGGTCGACGGTGTGCTTCACACCTGGAGATGGAACATGGAACCGCTCGCACCAATCCTTGCTCTTAATAGAAAGGAGAAGTCGTTACGTCATGTTGCCATGGTAGCAAAATGTTTGGACGACAATAAATCGAAAATTCACTTAAAAAGCAAATTCGCACTGTTTCAAACTTCGTCGGTCTTTTTCAATTTCGTTTAATTTGTCAAATGTTGGCGAGATTTTCTGGATTAAATCCGAAAGGACCGTTACGTTATCTGAGTTTTAGAAAAAGAAAAAGAAATTTTTGTGATGTGTTCACCTACTCCTTAAAGCGGACGGGTGAAATTAGAACGTTTCATGTCACAGTCGTGCAACATAGCTAAAAATGTGCAAAAAGCATATCGGCATGTGCAAAGTTGTTGTTTTAGTAATATATAACTTATTGGTTTTTTTTTTTGCCGTTCTCGTTGCCGTCGCCGTCGTTGTTTCCTAAGCTCCCTTTTTGTTGTGATATAAATTTTTTGCTACCATGGTGACGTGACGTCACAATTCTCTTCTCTTTTCTCTTCTCTAGTGACTTTGACCTCATTACATTTTTTAACAAACAAATCATTCGTTATTTATTTATTTACTTATAGTTCTGTCTTGTCCACCCCTGGTGGAAGTAGCGGGAACTTCTATCAGCCCGAAAGATTGTTTGGTAGTTGGTGGAAGGAACGTTAATGACACCTGTACATTCAGTTGTAAGGAGGGGTACAAGCTTCCAGACCCCAATCAACCTACCTTGACCTGCCTGGATACTGGGGCCTGGGATAAGGCTATTATAAACTGTCAACGTGAGTAGTGAAAAGGAAAATATTTACTTATTTAATTTGCGGGAGTTGAGATGCACGTTGTCTGAGTATATACAAGCTAAACCGTGTAATATCATAAAATATTTCTTAAGAATATATTCTGTTAGCAAAAATTCAAACCTTATTGTAAACAATGAGTATACAAGCAAAAACATACAAGCATACTTTCTAATACTCTGAATGGTTAAAAGAGGGAATGATAAGTACATTTAAAGAAAAGTAAAACAATAATCGGAATATCCGTCTCTCTTAATGGTGCTCTTTTTTCTGCTTAAGAATTCAATTTCAGATTCTTTTACCTATTGGTTTATTGGTTTGTTTGCCATAAAATGTACAAAGCAAAAGAAAAAAATTTATTTAAGTTGTCATGGCGAGGAAGCCTAAGAGAAGCCACCGGGCTTATAAGCAATGGGCTCCCTCAGTTAAATAGTTGCAACAAAATATTATCATAATTACAAATCAATGGCAGAGCTACAGTAAATCTTATAATAAATACATTAGATAGTCGTACTAATTATAGTTCTAGGCTAAAAAAAAGCGAAAGTGGCAAAAAAAAGAAAAAATATTACTATTTATGATAAGAGGAATGCTTTCAGCTTACAGCAAAAGGAAGGGGTACTTATTGCATTTCGAATTTCAAAACTAAGAGAGTTAAAAAAATTTAGGACCTTGGAAACTGATTGAGAACTTTCTTATATTAGTCCTACATTGAGGTAAATAAAAAAGCTCCGAACTTCTAGTGCCATAAGAATGGACCTGGCGTGTCATCAAAAACATGTTATTGAAGCTATAAGGAAGTAAGCCAGATTTGTATTGACACATAAATTTTCCTATTTGAAGTTTGTAGATATCCTCAAAATTCAGAATTTTTAAATTTTTAAAAAAAGGTGTCAGTGTGAGCATCGAAAGCACGCCTCGAAATTATTCTTACGACCCGTTTTTGAAGCGTGACTAATCTTATGAGTTTTGATGGGTAGGTCGATGCCCAGACACTCACGCAGTAGAATAAGTAAGGGTAGATAAGGCTAAAATAAAGCATCCGTAAGGAGGAATTATTAAGGCAAAAACTTGATTTATAAATTATACCTATGGCTTTAGACACTTTCCGAGCAACATTATGAATATGTGATTTCCATGTTAAGCGTTCATCCAAAATTACACCAAGAAAGGTAGCTTCCTTGACACGATCAATCGAATAATTACTAATATTAAAAGCTAGATCAAGTGTTTGCCTCGGTCTGAATATGATAAAATTAGATTTCTTAACATTAATAGAAAGCTTATTTGTATAAAACCAACACGTTATCTTTTTCAATTCTGTTACGAAAAACTATATTGCGTGACCAGCGTGACTTTCTAGAAGCTTCGAGAGAGTTCATAATTTGTTTATCTTAGTACCTTGTGTAAGTGTTTCCAAAGCGGTATATTTTGTAATCTTTCTATAATTAGGCTATTTAGATAGTTCTAGAATATTATTGTAAAAGTATATAAGTAAGCGAGTTCGAGGTTTAACTAGTTTTCACAAGCGAAGAGAGTTTGACGTTAGTCGTGTTTAGTCAAGTGTGACGGAAGCAGTGTTTATTCAAGTTGGCAGAGGCCGTGCAAGTTTATTCAAGTTGGCGGAGGCCGTGTAAGTTTAACGAGTTACGTGCTGTTGTGGAGTTTTACTTCGTGGAAACTACGTTCATCTTTGGAATAAATCTTCTTGTTGCTGTTCCGACAACCCTGCGTTCAGTTTAGTTTGCAAGCTACCCGTCCTCTAAAAGATTACCCGCGTAACAAATTCTAAATTTACATTTGTGTCATCAGCAAATAGTATCATCTCTAAGACCTTTGACACATTACATAGATCATTTATATATACTAAGAATAACAGGGGACCTAAGATAGATCCCTGAGGGCCTCCGCAAGTGCTATCTAATGATGAAGAGTTGTAACCATTATATTGCACAAATTGTTTTCGACAAGAAAGGTAACTTTCAAATCATTGTATCAATAATGTAAGTTTGGCATTTGATCCCGGACATTAAGGATCCAAATGATTAAATGTATTTCTGAGCTTTATTTCACCATTTTCTAGGCAAGAGCTGCCCTGCATTACCTCCAATTCAACATGGAGTACTTATCCCAGCCTTCTGTGCGGTGACTGGGAATTTTTTTAGTCAGTCCTGTCAGTACTCTTGCAATCAAGGTTACAGTCTAAATGGAATCTCTTCTAGGACCTGCCAGGCTAACGGTCAATGGAATGTTAAGGCAATTCCTAAGTGCGATAAAGGTAAAATAGACCTTGTCACGGTTTTGGACGCCATCTTGACGAGTAGGCAAACGTGGGAGAAATTACAGTGTATGTATGAGAATCTGATGCATGTCGAATAATTACTGTAAAACGGCTGTTCTGAATAAAATATGACTTGTAAACTTAAGCTTCAAAACAAAGGAATGTACTAAAAACAATTTGGGGCGTACCTGTGCTTAAATTTCTCCAGGGGCTTGCTTTAGATTTTCCATATATTTGTCTGTAATTTTTCCGGGACTTTCTTACAGACAAATGTATAGAAAATTTTAAAAAGTGGTTCTAGGTCTTCCAGCGCATGTAACGCCCTTAATTTTTTTTGCATTATAATCCTTAGGAGTGAAGCTTTAGTTTAGAATTGATATATTTTTCAGAAAAGTCGTTCTACGGAACTTATTCGACTTTAGATTCTCATACAAACGGCACTGTAATTTCTCACTCATTTGCCTACTCGTCAAGATGGCGTCGAAAACCGTGACACGACTGGACGCTAAATGGGTTATTTGTTCAACTTAAGAAAATTCAACACCGTTAAGAATAAATAAGAGGAGCATGATCGCCCGGGTGTGCGTAGTCGTGAATAGGAATGTTGTTGACAGTCATTGTCAACAATAGTCCTATTCTGGGCTATGCTCACCCGGGTGATCATGTTACACAAGTGTAGGGGCCGTCCACCTTTAGAGTATTTACATGTAAGTTTTTACCCTGATAAATGGATCATTTAAGCTCTACAGATCTTTCGATCGATACTGTACATCCAGCCTCTTGAGCGTTGTAAAATTCCATAGTCTTTTTCCAAATGTCAATTTACATGTACCTTTGTTTACTATACGACATTTTCTCCTCGGCATCGTTTATTTCAAGCATGTTAATTAACATATGGCACTTGCTTTGGCACGAAACCACCGCGTAGATGAATTTTTTTCCCTGGTAGACGCGGAAAACCCTTTTTTTTTTGTAAGCTAAAAGTCCTATAGTTGTGACTTAAAGATCATGACGAACAAAGAGCATGAGATGAATGGCCTGACTTCCGTCCTCCTGAGAGGGCACAACATGCAATACGGCGTTTGGCGAAAAGTTGAGTTGACCCGCTGCATGACGTTTGGAAAGGAATTAGCTAAAATTATCTCAGGTTTCAATCCAACGGTAGTTTAGCTGTAGGTCAACATTCAGAGACAAAGTTATCAAGGCAAAAAAGATCACTGAGTGACTCACTCAGTTTTTTGACCATTCATTGGTTCGTCTGATTCATTTTATTTTACACTATTTACATTACAGTTTAACAATTACAGATTCTCTAGAATACATCATTAGTTATTGCTGTATGGAATGTGTGTGATGACCAAAGTATCATCGGCTTTCGAGTTGGCCACCACCTACTTTTGAATGAATTAACGTAAACGATGTTGAACACACTGTATTATGAACGAAATCTCCTCTAATTCTTTTCCAGTGTACCCGAAGCCTTGGATCTCATGCCCTGGCGATGTTATCGTCGATCTTGCTCCAAATAAGAATACTTATGACATTACTGCACTGCTCGGGAAACCTCAGTCTAATGTGCAGAATATTCAGTTGTTTCCAGAAGAGCACCGTAATAGCCTGGTTTTTCCATACGGTCTAACCGTACTCACATACGTCGCCAGTAATGAAGTGGGTACTACTGCAAATTGTACGACTAATATTATTGTTCAAGGTAAGGATGGGCCAAAAAGATAACTATCCGAAAAGGGTGCAAGGCCTTCAAATGATTTTGGAGAACTGCTGCAAACCAATTCACATCCTTATTAATAAGTGTTTGCTGTTTTAGCCATAGTATCAGTCGTTCACGTTCCAAAATGGATAATGTGCGAGGTTTTTTTATGATAGAGTTTAAACTGGCTGTATTACCTTGTTGCACATGACGTTCTATGCTCAAACTGTTTAAGGGCTTAACTCTGCCTTCTTTCACATTCCATGACCCCAACCTTTTTAACCTTATATCTCGTAGGGTACTTTCCATGATTAATAGCTCAAGTAAATTAAGGCATGGGACATTGCAACAGCTATTTTCCTGTAAAAATTAAGGGGGTGGTCTAAAATATGAACTGTTTTTCATGAAGCACAAAATACCCAAAAATATTATAAACCACAAAAAATTATATTGTAGAACACACAAATTTATGCAAATTAGGTCACGTGACCTCACAGCTCCACAAAGTCTCAAAACATTTAGCAAGAGTTACTTTACTTAACTGGTTCAAAAAAAGTACAAAATATAAGCCTCTACAAATCTGCGCTTGGCAACTTAAAACTGAATATCTCGTTTATTTTGAAAATAGACGGGTCTTCTGACTAGTACCCAGTCTCCCAATACAAGTCTATCATCATAACTTGCTTTCTCGTCAATGCATCCTAAACATACTAGAATGTTAGGATGCCAAACAAAATAGACTATTGTAGCCATCTTATAACCAAGAATTTTCTAAATAGCTGTTTATTCCGGAAGGTCGGAGATGTCCACATCCAGTTCGTACTTTTACCAGTTATCAAAAACCAAAATTTCCAAATTCCAACTCGACCAGGAATCAGGTAGACGAAGAACCACTTTGTGGATGTGCTTCCTCCAAATCATTATTTATTTATTTATTCCGTTGTGACACACACTGGTCTTGTTTTGTCCTTCATTGCTTCATCGTAACTTATCTTACTTCGCTTTTCATAGCATTTTCTCCTTGCACATTGACAACTTCACCTCTTACGTTTGTCTTATTTAGATAAGCAGCCACCCAGCGTTGTCTATTGTCCAGATAACATTTATCAGTTGATAGTGGGTTCGAGCGGAAGTGTAACGTGGAAACTGCCAGAATTTTCAGACAATGTTAAAGTTGTTAAAGTCACATCAACAAAAAAACCCGGAGATTCCTTCCCACTGGGATCCACCAACGTTAAATATGATGCTCTTGATGAAAGCGGCAATACCGTGAGCTGTACATTTTCTGTGACGCTCAAAGGTGAATGCTCTGATATTTTTCTCTTCTTAAATCGCTATGTAATGAGAGCAGTAGTTCAATGTTTTTTTAAAAAAATAAACAGCAACAAACCAAACACATATGATTCACTCTAAGATGGATGGACAGAATTAGCAATAAAACTAGAAACTAGGATAGTCATAGATCCTTTACAAGTCTATAAGTATTAAATTCAACGCATGATACACCATAATCAGAGAAAATAATGTTCTCTATTTCTTAATTCCTTTGTTTGTGGAGGCTCGTGGCCAAGTGGTTACGTCTTTAGCTTGATTCGAGACTGAATCGTACCGTGACACAGTGTTTCACTATACAGTTCGACAGTCCTTTTAATGTAACGCACACTCTCTTTAGTGAACCCCCCCCCCCCTTTTTTTAGCCTTCAGTGACCTTTATAAAACCTCGTTTGAACTCTCCGACCAGCTTCATTTTCGGACATTTGTTTCTTCTTCTCATAGGGTGTCCGCGTCAAGGAGTTTTAACTTTAAATCAAAAAAACTTTACTTCATAAGTATAATGCGTCGCTCTCTACAAAGGCCATGTCCACCCTTGGTGTTTTCGACAATCCCTGTTTTATTTATTTATTCATTTATTTAATATTCATGTATGTTTTTTGTTTATTTTTATTTTTATTTTTTTTTTTTTAAAAAAAAGCATCAAAAGCTCCACGTTGGGGCATGAATTTTTTAGTTTAACGTCAACGTGCCGTTGAACAGGGTATGATTCCGGGGTCTCTCTGGAACTGAAGCCTTGAATGGGGTGTTGACGTGGCCGATGCGCCGTTTAAATTTGCGGTACCAACAATATTTTCAACAATCCAGTTCTATCATACAAAGGGGAAATAAAACGGCTTCATTTTCTGCATAACTATTTATTTTTTATTTGCTTTTTGTTTGTTTGTTTGATTGATTGTTTTTTGTTTCAACAGCTAAAAAGTGCCAGAGACCGGCAAATCCAGATAACGGAGTACTCAATTGCCAAGAATTTGGGCAAATTATGTTTTGTACAACTACCTGCAATCTTGGTAAACAACCATTCCAATACACATTTGGCTCAACCTGCAGTCAGGTAACTTTAGAATGGCAGCCGATACCAGATTGTGTGGGTGAGTATGGTTAAGTGAGCGAACAATAATTATTAGCGGCCATTGCATTTAGTGCCACTAGCCAAGGCAGATGTAGTGGACGATTTAATGGTTGGCATTGAACAACGAATCTTTTTTTGAATATTTTATAGACGCTGTTCTTCAGCCTAACAGCGGAGTCTGTCCAAATGGAAAAATTAAGCAAGGCACCTTAACCTCAGTGGAAAACTTTGTCAAATATTGCGGTGGGTAACAAACCATCTGGTCCCTCAAAGAAGTGTCTTTTGCTACCCGAAAGGGTGTGGTTTTGGTCACTATAATACACTCATATTGCATTCTGCCTATTTTGCAGTAAGCTGTCCTCCTGGAATGAAATATGATAATGCGCTGAAAGATTGCGTAGTATGTCCCGTAGGCTACTTTAGTCAACAGGAATCTAGTTCAAACTGCACCAGGTGCCCGCCACAAACCAGCACCAAAACGAATGGCTCAAAAGCTTGCACAGGTGAGCAGCTACATATGTTCTTAAGAATCCAATGAAAAAAACCCACCGGTTTCAATTAAAACCAGAAGATATGAAAATAACACAATGTTCAGAAATGCACTATTAGAGAAAGTCTTTGAGCTCTGATCTGATGAAGCTAAACGTTAGTGAGATGCTGAGGTAGTTATTCCACCTACCTGGATTTTGTCACAAATTCAGCGTTGAAAAGCAACTTTTTCACTAAACTACTTTCATTTTTTAATTTGCAATATTCAGAATTGAAATTTTTAAGTTGAACTATGACAAACACCTTACTATTTTGTTGGGAGTATTTCATCGAGAAAGAGACACCAAATTTAGGAACTCAAAAAACCTTTATTTCGATTTCCAGTAACGAAGCACAAATTTTTGTCTCATTTTTCAATTTATTGCATTTTCAGATTTGTGCGATAAAGGAAAGTCATCTGCCGATGGATTTGACAATCCTAACCATGACGCCTGCAAACTGTGCTCCGTGGGTTTCTATCAGGATCAGTATGGTGCTACGAGCTGCATGCAATGCCCCAGTGGATTAACAACCTTAACAAAGGGATCCATCACTCCGAACGATTGTGGAAGTATGTGTCGATATGCCATTCTTGAGCTTTTTTGCACTTTAAGCGTATTTATTTTTAGTTTTCTGAGTCTACGGGGAAGGGGAGCAAATCCTCTGCCCACCCCTACCACCACCTACATTCCTAAATTCTAATATGACTTATTATTATATGGCTGAGTCTGTTTTCGCCATGCGATTGGTCAATTTGCGGTCCGTAACTTGCTATACGGATCAAAATTTCAACGAAAATTCTCATTTCGGAGCTCTAAATCTCTTTACCGCGGAAAAAAGGTTGAAATTAAAAGACGTCTATCAACCTTGAGGACTTAGATTTTGACTTTGTCCTTCAACATTTTAAACTGTGTTTATTTGTGAACGAAGGCGATGAAGAAACTAACTCGTAATCTTATCGAAGACGATTCTAGATTCTAGTACACAGTTGAGAAGACGAAAATCGACTGGCAGAGATTCGAGATGTTTTGCCTAAGAGAAAATGAGTAATTCCTTCGACAAATATGATAACAAACAGGCCTGCACCCGATCATCTTGACGAGCTTCTTTGTCATTTGCAGTGTTTTTCCAAAGACCAACGAAAGAAAGATAGAAGCGACTCCGAGCCAGACAAAAGACTCCAGCGTCACGTTGGCGAGTGAATACTTACAATGCTCCTAGTTTTGACCGAATATACTTAAAAATATGTCTGTAAACCCTGAGGACTGGGATGTTGACTTTCCCTTTCCAGATTTTAACCTAGCTTTGTTTGAACGAGAAGGAAGCTGATATTTAACAATTAGTCGCCGAAGGCGACGTGAATATCGGCGAATAGTCACCGAGACGAAGTCGAGGTGACTATTCGCCAATATTCACGTCGCCTGAGGCGACTAATTGTTTTAGTATAATTGCATTGATGATTATTCGAGAAAATAAAATTATTGATCAATTTCCAACCCCGAAACATCAAAAAACCTGGCTGCCATTTTGAAAACTGCTAGCCTTCAATGCTATAATCACCGCGCGGTGATTATAGCGGGATAGTGCGAAGCTCCTAGCCAATCACAGCGCTCCATTTTCGATAGTCATCAATGTAATTATACTAAAGAAACTGAATCGTAACCTTTCCTTCGAGGAAAATATGGTCCGTGTTTGAAAATTTTAACGCAGATCACGCTTGAAGACGAGAATGAACTGGCAGAAATTCGAGAGGTTTTCCCAGAAAAATTAACGAGCGAATCCTTCGACAATGACAACAAACTTACCTTGAAAGCTTCTTTGCCTTTATCAGTGTTTTATTTTTTACAAGGACCAAAGGAGGAAAGATGGAAACGACTTCGAGAAAGACACAGTGCCGGGTTTCCAAAATACTCCAGCGTTACATTAAAGAGGGAAACTTACAGCGCTCTTAGTTTTCACCAAATAAACTTTTTCAACACGGCGAATTTGTTTTGACTTTCTCGGAAACCCTTTGTTGTGTGCTATTGTTTTCGTGAGCCAATAAAAACTTTCTTCCTTGACGCCTGTCAAATGATTGTCAAATCGCGTGTCCTGTACTTGTTTCCGGTCCCCTAAACTGGAAGAAGCCATATAATAAACATCTTATTAGCCTCGTTTTTTTGGGTCCGCACTGTAAATTACGGATCCTCGTTTTTTTCCATCGACTTATGGCCCGCGCGCTTCGGCTAATAAGAGGTATTTATCCATGTTGGAGCCGGGTTCATCTCGGTCCATAAAGAATAAAGAGAACTTCGCCAATAGCCAGCCATCTTGGTGCAGTTTTTCTCGCGCAAACAAAGGGGGCCAGATAGGCCCATCTTGCGTGCTCGAATGGCCAATCAGAATAAATTATTCTCTTTAACTTGCCCGCTTGAGGAGACAGCAGTCAAGCAATAAAACGTCTAAATTTAACCAACCTTTAACAACCAGGCTTTAAGTTTTGTATGCACCAAGATATTTGCATGTCATTCTTCAATCGTTTTCTTCTTAACTCTCCTTGACTAAAACAGACAGTTCTGTAAAACCAACATTAATATTGACTGCCAGGCCAACAGGTGCCTGGCAGGATTAAACTCACTTCTGTTTAGCGAACTCATGATCAGGCAGATGAGTTACTAGACAAATTTCTGTATGCACCGACTGACTCCCTGTTTACCTTTCTAACTGCCTAACTATGGATTCCTTATTTGCCCAAAGCCATTCCGTCAGTGTCTTCTTTTGGACCACCTTCCATGGCAGTCAACGTGAGTGAGAACCACAGAGCGGAGTTTGTGTGCATGGGATCTGGACCCCCGGCACCCACCTTCCTGGTGAAAAAAGTGAGACCAGTACCAGGTAAGTTTATTTATCTATTTATTTATTTATTTTCATTTATCGCGTATAGTTAAGCATCTTTTATACTGTAACAAGAAACCTGTAGGCAAAGTTAGATGGGGACAAGACCGCCAGATGGTAAAACCATAACCACACAGCAACTAGGTTGTCCTTCGCAAGAACTTCCCCCAATGTCAGTCTGTACAAGTTCCATCAGGAGCTGCATGTAACTAGGAGGAGATAGTATTTACCAACTTCTTTATGTTAATCCATAAGCCTAGTAGGGGTGGCGAATGGTACCTCGAAAAAAGTGGGTCTCGGAAAATTTTGGCTGGAGCTCGGAATCTCGGAAGCGTTTTTGATAAGTCTCGAAGTCTCGTTTTTGTATGGTTTGTTTTTACTTTTTTTGAGTCTCGAAACTTTTTACCAAAGAGTCTCGGGCTCGGATTTCTAACTAGGATCTCGGCGTCTCGGAGAGTCTCGGATTTTACCATTCGCCACCCCTCCTAGTAGTTTGAATTCTGGGATCTTGTCCAAGAGACGTACTTTCCGATACACACGAAGTGACGTTTAATCATCATGTTAATTAACCAAAAAAAAAAATTTCAAAATTTCTTAATTTTTCCTTTCAGATGGGTTCGGTGGACCTCTGAAAGTAGATGAAATAAAGTCGGGTAATGTTGTGACAGGCATACGCTACGCCATACTCAGCACGACAGAACACGATAAAGGACTGTACTCCTGCACGGTTACTAATACGTTTGGCTCTGATACCAAGTATCTTAACTTGTATGTGCATTTGGATTTCGGTGGGAATGGTTCTGGTTCAGGTAAGGGTGGGATAAATGTACGTGTTTATTACTGTAGCAACGGGGTGTTCCCAGAAGCAACGAGGATGCTCGTCGGAAAATTAGAATTGAACCCAACAACGACCAATCTGGGCATGGCTTAGGCTTTACTCTGCAACTTCCTTTCCTCAGTTCACTTTCTTGTAGGAGTCCCAAAGCAAAACATTACATTGGGATTCATGTACGACTAAGAAACGTTCTACACGTCAATTCGGTACAAGAAGACTTGATTCTCGACTTACCAAGATTAATTTCTGTCACTTTACTCGGTACATTCTTCTGTATTCTTTTCAACGATATATTATGTCTGTGTAAGGTTATTTTTTGAAAAAACTAAGCGTCCTTAGTTCCCGTCTTCTTCGTCTCAGTGCTGAGAATAAAAGGGCCGAGAATTCTGGTCTTTGAGTGCTAATGGTATTCAAGTGGGATTTGTTATACAATGTCTTCATTTTAAAAGAAAAGCCTAAACAGAAGAGTTTTTCACAGTAGCTTCACGGCTTTTGAATATATCCACTTTTTCTGTCAAATTATTCTTTCAAGGTCGAGTAGAAAATGAACCTTTTGAGATGGGTGGCTTAGGATATGTGATATAGAAACTGTACGAATAGCATTGATTTTAACTGCATGTGTGCTTTCTTTATAGGTGCTGGGCAGTAGGCAAAAATAACGATGAACCATATCGTGGAAGGATTAAATTATTTGGGATATTTACATTAGACATTCCACTTTACCGAAGTACAGTACTCTAGAAACGAGGAAGGCAGTGCGTAAGCCGTCAAGGTTGTAAATGATCGGAAAAGATAGTCGAGGAATAAAATGCAACTAGACCGAATACTGAAAACTCAGTGTTATTTTTATGCTTTCCAAATAAATGAAATTAGAAATGTACTTGGCCACTTGAATGCAACTGTGCTTTTTTTCTTATGAGAATCTAGTAGAACGCAACAAAGAGCTGATGCGGATCGAAATGCCAAAGACTAAGTGGCCCGATGTGTTAATCTAGACAGCCAATGTAAAAGGAAGAGACCTTTACTAAAACGCACCCAAAGCAAGCAATTTCTCAACCGCTCCTCCTGAGACTGTGCCATAAAAACACGTCATCATAGGAAGAGAAGGAAACTGGAGCGAAAATAGCGTGTTAGTAAATTTGAAAATAACAATCTACAATACACTGAGCAGTGCCGCTTAGTCAACGAGATGGTCAAAACTGCTAAAGAAACCTACTTTGCCACCATTATTGAGATTAGCAAGGGCGACACCAGCAGCTTGTTCGATTGACCATCTCTTGAAGGTAAAGCTGTTCCCTGTTTTCCATTAGGTTCCTCCGACCCAGAACTTGCTGAATTTCTTCACAGACAAAATTAAGTCCATCCGTGCGCTTGTTATCGTTGAGACACCGCCTCCCAGTTTAAAGATTTTTTTCGGACGATAATCATCCTCATGAATTTACCAATTTTCGACCGTTATCGCCCAAGAAAATATCAGATCTTATTAGCTTAAACAAATTAGAAATCGTTCTCTGGCCACAGGCTTCATACCTCAGTGTCTCAAAGCTGCACACAAATTCGACGGTTGCTCAAAAACAGGGGCACCCAACGAGAGTATAGTCGACAACCACTTAAACATACCATTGTTGAACGTATTTTTAATTAGTATTTAAACGGTGAATATAGGCATATTTTTATCCCCTGAAAATTTTTCATCTGTTCGGATTTCCTAGCTGAAAGTCTAGTGATCCGAAAATTATAGGGATCAAAACTTACCTTTTCGAAATTTCAGCCAGAAAAATGGCTCCCAAAAATTCTAGGTGACCTTTTTAGGGTAAAAATCCGTTAAAAATGGGCAATTATACCATTTTTTAGCTGTTGGAAAATCCTAGGAGAGGCAGGCAAGCAAGAAATTTTACAACAAATGTTCCGAAAATTCTAGATCTCAAATCGTCTTCCGAACAGATGTTTTCCGAAAATTGTCGTTGGGTGCCCCTGCAAAAAGAGTATTCTGGACTCAAAAACCTTAGACCAATGTCTTCCGTTCATTTCTAAAGTCATTGAGGAAGCTATCTGCTTTCAGCCTGCCAACCGATTATATTGAATAAAACCTAGTCATCCTTCTATCAACTTCACAATGGAGCTTGAAGAAAATGGCAGACTCCCCTTTCTGGGAATGGATATCATCAGAAATGGATGCCATTTGAACACAAAGGTGTACCGAAAGCCTACGGACACTGGGCTATTGTTACATTATCATAGCCATGTGGATGAAAGATATAAACGGTCACTGCTGAGCACCATGCTTAATCGTGCTTTTAAGCTGTCCTCTTCATGGAAACTATTTCACCAAGAGTGTGAACGCCTCAAAGTGACCTTTTCCCGTCTGTGCTACCCAGAAGAACTTGTGCAGTCTACCATCCATCGATTTATTGAGTCAAAAATGTCCGAAGATGCAATTACCCAACAACAAGAGCTTAAGAAACAAGACCCAGTCAGAATCGTGCTGCCTTTTAAAGATCAGAAGTCTGCAAACTCAGTGCGCAGACAACTAGGAGACCTCAGCCGTAAGATCAATGTAGACATCAGCCCCGTGTACACGAGTCGGAAAATCAAGGATGAAGTCAAAGTGAGGGAAAACAAGCCACCCCTTGTGAATCAACAATGCGTTGTGTATAATTTTCAGTGTAACCTGTGTGATGCAGGGTATGTCGGCTATACGTGCCGACATCTTCACCAACGGATTGAAGAACACAAGGGATCGGCCATTGGAAATCACCTCAAGGAGGAACACGATATAGCCCCAGTTGACATTGCGCAGTTTTTTAAAATTTTAAAAAAGTGTCAGAGCAAGTTTGATTGCCTTATTTTTGAAATGTTTTTTATCAAAGAACTGAAACCAACTCTAAACAAACAATGCGATTCCATCCGCGCAAAATTATTTGTTTAGGTCGGTTTTAATTACTTTTTAATTGTTTCCGTAGAATATTTTGTTACTTATTTTTACTTATTTACATATTTTATCGCATTTTAGCGTTCCTGACAATTTTTCCTGTTTTTACCGTTTTTAATATATTCATGCTAATTTCATATTTTACTAGCACTTGAAAATGGCCTCGGAGAGGTCGAAACGTCGTGACTTTTTATCGTTAAGTTTTATAACAAAATTAAAACCTATGAATCGGCTTATAAGAGTCTTCCCAACACGGAAACAACCCTACTTAGAGGTCATGATGATATCTTGAGAGCGATTAATAACAGCAGATCTGTTGCCTTGTTACTACTCGATCTCTTGGCTGCCTTTGATCAAGTCGACCATGGAATTTTGCTACATCGTCTTGAATTCTACTTTGGTATTAAAGGCAGTGCCCCTCTTCACACGCGAGAAAAACTCTCTGTACCCAGGGTACATCAAACAACGCATTGTCTTCAAAATCTTGGTAACTACATACAAAGCACTGAATGGACTCTCATCTGGTTAC
>JBBMOI010000005.1:22455000-22467500 GCA_038088405.1 Porites divaricata | reverse complement strand
TCTACTTAAATTATAAAGTTAGCACTGAAATTCAAGGACTTTCCAGCACTGACCGCAATTTGCAAGGACTTTCAAAGCAAAATTCAAGGATTTTTAAGGACTTTCAAGGTGTGTGCGAACCCTGCCCTAACCCGGGTTTAGGCTCTATTTTTGTTTCGCTTTGAAAATAACATTCCGGCGGGTAAGGCAAAATGAAAATAGAGAATGTATGAAAACTGCTAAAATTGGGTCTGATATCAGGTTACTTTAACCCCCACCCTCTGCTATTGAGGGCATTTGAAGTTTACCCTTTCAAAGATTTAAATTTTTATTACCCTAAAGAAAACAGAGAATCAAAGTTCTAACATATTTCTCCCTTCAGAAATGGCCCTTTAAATTCTCACCATATGGATTTCTTTATCTCTCAGTAGACGGTCTGGGCAGTCAGTTGGAAAAGGATCACTCTTTCCCTTGCTTTTGGCATGCAAATAAGGGATTTATAACAATGGGTTCACAGTGCCCTTATGACGTCATGACTCCACAGAAATGCCTCTGAACATTTTTGCAGGCCTAATCGTAGCTTTTATCTCTTTTCATTGATACGGGGGTTCTTGGAATTTCAAGTGTGAGCGAAAAAAGATAATAATAAATAAAATCCGAAAAAAGGTGAAAACTACAAAAGTGTTAAACTTACTGTAAGAGCCTTGGGCAGGCGTCTTGACTTTTTTTCCCGCCCTTTTTGGCTTTGCTTGAGGTTGTCTTCGATCCTCTGTTCGAGGCGCTGGTTGAACTCTTCCTGTTTCCGCATAAATGATTTCAGGTGGTCAAGAATTTCCACCGGTACTTGACCTCCTTGCACACTTTCATCGGCGTTCATGTCCAGCAATGGCGCGAGAACACGATTGATTCGGCCGCCCTCGCTTGTGGGCCTTGTTGGAACTATCGGCGTACTAGCGCTCGACTGTGAGTTTATCGATTCAGCTGTCGATTGTAAGGGTTGCGGGGTGGTTGTGGCTGAGGAGCCACAAGGAGATACTGATGAACTTGCGGCCGAAGGAGACGTTCTTGGTACGTTTGAACCGCCACCATTCGATGTTGAGGACGACCTTCCAGGCGATGTTCCGTTGGCGTTCCTCATACCCGATGTCTCCTCCACTCGACGTCTGCTTTCTCGGTCTGGGCGCTTTCTGGCCATGGAAAATAAACTGGTACTTAACGTAACGAATAAAGAAGGGATCGATCGAACGGCAAGAACAAGTCTCTGAAGGAAGAGATGAAAATGACGCTCAAAGTTTGAATACGTAATTCGACACCGCTGCTCTGCTACGTTGACTATTGGCTGAAACAGCACTGACGTCCACTGGACGTAAGAGGCGGATGTTCGGGAGAACCTGGTGACGACATTGTACTGCTCACTCGTGAGCCGTGTGTGGGATTGTGATTTTATCATGGCATCCAAAAGAAAATTTTGCGAGCACTGTGAGGAATATGTAACGTTAAGAACTCACAGGCTTCATGTTGATCTTTATTGTCATAAAACTAGCGAAGAAGTATATTCTTCAGAAGAGGAGGAAATTGCAGGTGATGATTTCGAAGATGTTAACGTTGACAGAAATATGGGGCAGGAGGCTGAGGATCAGGGAATCGAAGCAACATCGCAAGGTACAAAAACGTGGTGGACAAACTTCCTATGCATACTAGCAATTAAATGTAATTTATCTAACCATTTTGTCGTTTTACCCATATTTTACCCTAAGACAGTCTTGTATTCTGGATTCCAATCCTTGGATTTCGGATCCAGGCACTGGATTTGTTTCTTTGTAATTGGAGCTTGGATTCTGGAAATGAGATTTCAGATTCCTTGTGCCAAATCTCTTATTCTAAAGTGCAGGATTCTGGATACATAAATGTATTATATAGCAATCAAAATCAATAATTCTAATTTACAGGACCATCAGGCACAAATGTTCAAGACCTTGAAGAGGAGGATGCAGTACTAGTGCATGATATTTTGTCTCCTGAAAGTGATGCTGACATGCTTTACCATGAGCGAGTGGGACCAGAACTGACTCGTCAAGTTTGGAACTTGACCGATGAAGATATTGATGGAGATTTCCCAATTATTCCTGAACAATATCCTTCAGTCTATGTCAACCCTGCTCAGGGGTTACAAGACAGTTTTAACTGCATCATTCAGTGGATCTTACTGGTTCTGTGCTTGTGGTCTTCCTTCTGTGTTATTTCAGATAATGCCATGGAAATACTTCTCGAATTTTTAAGAGCTGTTTTTGACTCACTAGCCATAGTTGTTCCCGGTATTGGGAGTTTTGCTGCATTATTCCCAAAATCATTGCATTTATTAAAGAAACAACTTGGAATTGATCAGGATAAGTTCATTAAATATGTTGTATGTCCAAAGTGTGACACTTTGTACAACTTTGATGACTGTTACGAGTTACAAAATAGAAAGCGAGTTTCAAAGAAATGCACCTTTATAGAATTTCCAAATCATCGGCAGCATTTTCGCAGGACCCAGTGTGGTGAGCAACTTCTGCGAGAAGTCACATTGAAAAGTGGCCAGACACGACTTTATCCCTTCAAAGTCTACTGCTATCAGAGTGTTAGAGACACTCTCCGACGATTTCTTCAGAGGCCTGGCTTTGCACTGAGAACCAATCAGATTTCATAATTGGCAAGAATGGTATTAATTTTTTTCAGACTAGCAAAATGGATAAATCAAACACTATGGAGAATGAGAAACAGGCACATAAAGATGCCTCAGTTTCTGCAGATCAACCAGTGTCACATGTAAAGAGAAGTCATCTCAGTCATGTGAAAGATCCAAGTGGTTCTACTGACCAACCTCTGTTACTGGGATGTGGTGTCTTTGGACGTGTCTATAAAATGTATTACAGAGGGATTTCAGTTGCTGTTAAACAATTTAACACACACCTGTCATCAGAGTCCAGTGTTATCAAAGAAGCATCACTGATGAAACAGTTAGATCACCCATGTTTTCCCTACATTTATGGTATTTGTCTACAAACCAAACCTTACCTGTTAGTACTTCAGTTTTGCAATGTGGAAGGCAAAGCATACACTCTTCACAGGACTTTACACAGCCGTACCTTGGTTTTAAAACCTCAAGAGTGGTTTGATGTCATTTTGCAACTTCTAGAAGCACTCAAAGTGTTGCACAACTCTGGACTGATTCATCAGGATATAAAAGGTGATAACATCCTGCTTACATACAAAAATTCACTGTTTGTGCCAGTAATCATTGATTTTGGAAAGTGCATTAGAAAACAGGAAGCCAGTACAAAAGTTTTGTCCAAACAAGAACAAGAGACATACAAACAGAAGTACACACATGTTGCCCCTGAAGTTGTTGCAGGAACTCACCCTCCATCTTATGCAAGTGATGTATATGCCCTTGGCCGTCTGTTAAGGCAGATTGCAACCAAGATTGGTTGCAAGCCACTTCTCTCCCTTAGTGAATGCAGCTTAAAGAATGACCCAAATGCTAGGGCTTCTTTGGATCACCTCTTGGTCAGTGTCAAGTCTCTGTCATCATGATTAGGTTCTTGATATTAAATAGAGAGGAGAAGTCGTTATGTCAAATTTCTTGATAACAGCAAAGTGAAAAGGTCACTTAAAAAGTGAATTCACCTTGTTTCAAACTTATCGATCTTATTCAGTTTCTGTTAATTTGTAAAATCCTGGCGAAATTATTTTCTGTGGTTGAATCCAAAAGGACCATATCTGACTTTAGAAAAAGAAAAAGAAAATTCTTGTGCTGTGTTCACCAACTCCATAAACCAGTTATGTGAAATGAGGAAGTTTCAAGTTGCAGACTTGCAACGATGGATAAGAAATGTACAAAAACACGTGATGCACGTGCAAAGTTGTTGTTTTGCTAACATAAATAGAGGATATTAAATGGCTATGCGGAGATAAGAAATTTCTCTACAAGTGTTGAACGAGAAGAGAAATTTCTTATCTCCAAGCGGCCATGTAATGTTCTATTGTTTTATTATGTAAACACCAATGAAATACCAAACCATTTCACTTTAACAGTTTTTTGGTGTTAAAGGCGCGATTTATTATCTAGCCATAGCGAAGGTGATATTTTCACATGTGAAGATAACCTGTTATTTTCACCTGTGAAGATATCACGTTTTCGCAAGAAAGCTCATCTAGTATTTCATTGTTGTTTATATAATAAACTGATTTCTTTTTTGCCAATCGTTGCGGTCGCTGTGGTTGTTGCTTAAGCACCCTGTGACTGTTGTGATCCAGAAATGTTGCTAGCATGGTAAAGTGACATCATACTCCTTCTCTCTATTTGTTGTCATATCACCACTAACTAAAACTGTATAAGTCAAGGACACTGTGGCAGGGCTACAAACCCTTTAAGTCCCAAGAGTCACCCAAAACATTTTTCTCCTCACAACATCATTACTTCATTGAAGGAAAAGATTATGACAACAAAATAAACACCACAAGGAGAAGGATTTCATATTTCAGCAAATTAATTCTCTCTACTAATTTGTGGAGATTATTAGGGAAATTTTGTATTTGGATATTGGGGCTTTTAAAAAGGGTAAAAGTGTTTTAATGATGTTGATATTGTGAC
Organism: Porites divaricata; assembly: GCA_038088405.1. Lineage (NCBI taxonomy): Eukaryota > Metazoa > Cnidaria > Anthozoa > Scleractinia > Poritidae > Porites > Porites divaricata. The sequence goes on along the minus strand of JBBMOI010000005.1, from coordinate 22,462,885 downwards.
CTTTATTTTTTAAAAAAATAGCTTTCTAATAAAATTACTGATAAGTTACTGAAGTTTTGCTTTAGGTTGACTGAAAGCCAAGTCCACTCTGTCCGATCTTAGGTTATTTTTCTCCTGTTTTTAAAATGACCTGGCTATGAATTTAAATTTATAATGTGGATTTGACTATTGTATGACATATTTTACTGCACAAGTAAGGATTTCACATTCTGTAGGAGAATAATTATTGTTATTTACTTCAGGCTCAATTGAAAGCCAAAACCACTGTTTCTGTTCGTACTACCAGGGTTTCTTTTTTCAAATGACCTCCTTTGCAAGCTTGGAACTACAGAAAAGTGATGGTGAAATATTTACCTTTAATTCGGTTTCCTTACAGAGTAGGTGGAAGCTTGTAGTTGCCCAGATGTTTTCATCTTTAGGCAGCGCACCGGAAACGGGACAGGACAGATGTTTCATCTGTTAAGTTAGCGGAAGCTTCCCTTGTAAGGTAAATTCCATGATTGGCGGAGGTATTAATTTTTCCAGACTCACTGTATGAAATCATCATGATTAGAAAGGTAAATACCAAAGGCTAAACGCAACTTTGTTCAATCACTTAAATTTCACAAGTGCGTGTTCACTGCAGAGTAGGTGGAAGCTTGTAGTTGCCCAGATGTTTTCATCTTTAGGCAGTGCACCGGAGACGGGACAGGACAGATGTTTCATCTGTTAAGTTAGCCAAAGCAAACTTTGTAGTGAATACAAATAATGGGCGACAAGTTTTGGTTATGGATGGACCGTGCTATTTCTGCAGTAAATACCATTCCCTTGTGGGTCATTTGAAAGAGAAGCTCTGGATCCCAAAATATATGATGGAGAGTGGATCTGGTTCTATTTCTTTTAATCTCTGCTGAACATTGCTGTACTTATTTAAAATGGCAGTGAAATGAGGTGTCAAGACCTGATGGTGAATGCCTAGTGTATAAGCAGTCACAAAGTAGATAACTTTCTTGTATTGGGATCAGTTTTGGTTTAGACTGGGAGACTTCTAACAAAGGATTCAGCATGTTGTGCTTTTATGATTTTCTTCTTTTAAGATTTAGGCCATGGCAACAGTAGCACTACATGAACACTGTAGTTATTATTTTTTAATAAGTGAGTTAATAAACTCTTCTCTAGGGGTAAGGGGACCAGGAGAGAAGCCCTCCTGGGGGGAGACAAGATTGAGTGGTACCGGGGGTAGCCACCCTGGACAGGAGTCCTGGTAGTCTCTGGGGGTGAGGCCCATATCCCCCAGTCACTAGGAGCTGAGGGGAAGCAGAAGGGGTGGCCATCCTGGGTGGAGTACAGATCAGGTGTGACCGGGGGCTCCACACCCTGGAGTGGACAGTTTTCCAGACCTGTCTCCAAAGGCTAAGCCTTACTGTGGGGTAAAGTGCAGCCAGGGGTTGCACTTCCCTTCCACTACTTTTATTGGGAAGCATTAGACAGTAGTTTCACATCCCAGGAACTTAATGAAGGAACAAGACCTAGTCCAGTATAACACCATAATATAAATGATTAATCTTTAACATACATTTAGATGTAGAAGAATAAAATAATGATCTGCTTGAAGTACGTTCTGGTCATGCTAAATATATAGTGAACATAATTAATAATTGAAAGAGCTAAACAAAGGTTCCAGTCAGAACAAAGGGTGGGTGGGAAGGAAAAAACGCTGTTGTGAATGAACCGAAGCCCTAAAAGAACTGACTGGGAAAGGACAGTGTACGGCAAATAGAGGAGCTCATGTGCATGATGAGCATGTGGTAATATGAATGGAACCTTTGTGGAGTCTAGTAAATATATCATGCTAAGTTACAGTGGACTTTGCCAAAGGAGAAGGATACATTGTAATCAAACAACTTGTTACAGTTCATTGTTCTTTCTTGTACCTTGAGCTAGAACCATTACTTAGTACAAAAGCTTATTCAAATGTTGAATTTTGTGTGACAAAAGAACAGAGACATGACTCTTGCTAGTACGTCAATAAGTGTGGTTTCATAGGGCATAATTCCCAGGTTTATTAACATCAGTTTATGCTACCATAAACTTGAATTTATCTTTATTTTTTTAGTAGTTCGTTGAAATTTAGTAAAACTTCGCTATCTTGCTGACGTGCTTTCTACGTTTTGGAAACAAAAATTGTTTGAATGGCTTACCCAATGTCACTCTTTTTCATTGTAATGCAGCGTTTTTTAAAGAAAATACAAGACAAGACTAATAAAAGCCAGTGGAAAAATTTGGCGGTGACATTGCTCAAACCGATTCTTTAAAAAACCGTCAACTATGACATGGTTTAATTGACCTTATGTAAAATAGTGTTAATTGGAAATAAAGTTTATGCTTTCAGGGGGGATCTTTATCCACCCCATGACTTGTTTTCATTATACACACTTTAGATTACCCTTCTTTCCTTTTTTATTACCTTCGAATCGAAATGCCTCAGTTCATGGTCAAAATTTGTTAAGGGGTTAGTTTTCCTTTAAAGTGGACTGATGCTGTGTCGGTTGCGGAGTGGAAGTTGGAAAATTGTTTAGTCAACTTGGTTGACATTGTCACCTCAAAAAGATGGCGTTTCGAACGTTCATCCCTCATCAGAACGAATACTATCAGTATACCGAAAGCAAATGTGAGGAAACACTCGCAAATCTGGTTATTTTTAAGTAATGCAAATTTTGTCCAAAAGTAAATATTTGCACATGTTACATGAGTAAAACGCGCGCGAAAGTTTTTGGATGTAGTTTGGGTAAACGTTGGAAAACAGTGATGCATACATATAGATTTGCAACATGTTTACTTAGTTCTTTGCAGTAAGCAAACATTATTTTTCCACAGAGAGCAAATCCGGAGTAAATGTACACCGGACTTGTTGATTTGCGGAGGTATCAAATACAAAGCAAATGTAAAGTAAATTTCAGGTTTACGTCGTATTTGCACGCAATTTCAACGGAATAAACATCCGTGTTTGCATCATAATTACTTCTGGTGATAATTTTGGTCAAATTTAGAGGGCTAAATTTGCATCATATTTACTTCTGTTGCAATCCTGTTTAAATCCGTTTTTTCGTGCAGTGTACATTACCGACCTTCTTGACAGATGTCCCTGGCGATCCCTACGATCCTCTAATCAGTTGTTCACTGAACGTTCCAGGTAGAAACACCGTTTCCTTTGGAGACCGTGCATTCAGTGTTGCAGCGCCAAAACGGGGGAATTCTGCTCCATTTGAAATAAGATCTGCCGGAAACCTATAAACTGGAAACTACTTATTTTGCATTGCTTATTTTTAACGTTATGTGGACCTGACGCTATTGCACTTTTTTATTCTTTAGTACGTATTTTGTTTCTAGCATTTAGGATCTTTGATTTTTTTTCAGATTCTATATTTCTTTTATTTTTTACAGTTCCATAATTTCTTGTTAAGAGCTTTAGAGCCATTTATAAAGCGCTATATAAATAATAAAAACAAATTGCTATATACAAGGTAAAAGTAAGTAAAAGAAAAGAAATAAACTATTGAAACCTATTTCAACAGTGTTTACATAATGGCTCCCTCCTGGGTTTCAACGTCAATATCAATGTTCTTAAAGCCACAAAAGGCTTTCCTTCTAGCTCTTGAACCTCTTAGGCAGATTAGTGCGGATCTTAGTAAAGCGAAGGATGTCCTTGCTCTTATCCAGGAGATTGTTTTAGCATAATGTTCTCCTTTCTTGATGGAGATCAGCTGCGCCAGTCTGGAATGGTATTGCAAGCACTCGTTTCCCATGCCGCCGGTTGACGTGAAAATAAGGGGTGTAAAAGTTCCTTGTTCGATATCCAAAACCCTCCTCGCGTAAAGGCGCTTCTTCTCGTTCTCATGATTGCGGTATATTTGTTGGAGCTCTAGGTCCCTATACGAATCAGCATTAGGGTGACAAACCCTCACGTCAAAGAATGCTGATCGTTAGTTCTCCCAGAACCCGCGCGCATGAATATCCAATCTTGCATCTGGAGTTCGATTAGAACCTCTTCCCAGCTGTTCACCCGAGATATCTTGCAGGACAGGCTCAATCTCAACATCGGTACAAACCATATTCAGGAGTTCAGCTTCTAAGTCCCTCAGCTCATTGTGACGTTGGGTAACGAACCCACCTCTCTTGCATATCATTGCGTTGTCCACTGTAAAAGCATCACCGCATACACAGGTGGAGGGGATATCATCAACCGGCCAATCGTAGCGCAGTTTGATTGCATCGCGGAACTCTCTTTTATTTAGATTGAAACCTATTTCACGAAGGGGGAGTACCGTCAGCCAACCAGATGACCCTTTTTCCGCAACAAGGTCAAGTGCCCTGTAGCCACGAGAGACTACGAGTTTTTTCCTGTTCTGTGTTTTCTCATGTTTTGCGTTGCGTAAAGTTAGTTTAGTTTAGTACCTTTGTTATCACGCTTGGAGTAGTCTTTTGTTAGCCATTTTTCATATGCATAATCTTTCTGTAATTCTAGTCTCGGCGTTGCGTTATGTAATCGCTATTGTCAATTTTTGTACGTTCATTAGGTTTATTGTTTTCAGTCCAGTTTAGTATAAAGTTTTATTTTTTGGTCTATGTAAATCAGTCGCCTAGTTGTATCCGGAGGTGCCGTACAGATCTTGTAAGTATAGTTTTTCCCGTATTTTTTGCTCGTTTTCTTAGTCATTTGTTGTACTTTAAGATATTTTTTGGAAGGTTTTCGGTCCGCGTTTCATTAATTCTGTATTTTCCTTTTTTTTTTTTTTGCTGTAATTGTTTTAGTGAATCGAGAAGTAAAAAGTCGAATTTCAAACTGTACGAGAGTGTTCTCTACATGCCCGTTGGACTTTCTGTGGGGCTACCCCTCTGATATACTCTGCCCTGTCTTGGAGTACCGTTGCTCTCTCACTCCTCATTGCCTGTTGTAATGGCTTGACCAAAGAATCATCCGGCATCTATATAAATAATGAATTATTATTATTATTATTATTATTATTGTCCTCACATAATGTTTGCTTAGAGTCTCTAGGGCCGGGATCAAACCATGATCCTGGGGCACTAGGGGATAGCCAGTTTTTAGATTGATAGCACCCTCCTCAGAATGTGTGCTGTACCTAGCAAGGTTATCTTTTGTAGTTCACTGATGCTTAATTGGCCGGGGATTCTTCCAAGATAAGCTTCTAGTCCCTTTTTGATAGCTCCAAGTGCTCCAATGATAACTGGTATCGTTTCCGTTCTCATGCCCCACATTCGGCTTGTTTCAATTTCCAAGTCCTTGTATTTGGATAGTTTTTCAGTAACTTTCACGGATGTGTTTCTGTCCGATGGTACTGCCATGTCAATGAATTTACAGGTTTTCGTTTTGTGGTCTTTGATCACTATATCGGGTCTGTTGGCTGTTATTTTCCTGTCTGTGTGTATTGGCATGTCCCATAATATTGTGACATCCTCGTTTTCTGTAACTGTTTGTGGCTCATGGTCATACCACTTTTCTGATGTCTTGATATTATAGTTGTGACAGACTTTCCAGTGTATATACGCGGCTGCTTTATCGTGTCTGTGAGTATATTCTGTTTTCGCAAGTTCAGGACACCCAGACACGATATGGTCGATTGTTTCGTCATATTTGTTACACATCCTGCATAGGGGGCTAGTACCGTCTTTGATAATGTTGGCGTGGTATGATCTGGTAGCTAGGCTTTGGTCTTGGGCTGCGACTATGAATCCTTCCGTTTCTGCCTTCGGTCCACTGCTTTTGAGCCACTGGTTGGTTTTGTGGTGTTCAACATCTGCTTCCTTTATTCTCTTTGGGTATCTTCCATGTAGGGCTTTGTCCTCCCACTGCTTTGTTAATTTTTCTTGGGTCTTATTTCGTGCCATTTGTTTGATTCTCTTTGCATATTTGATGGTTATTTCTTCTGCTTGTTTATCTGGTGTTGTTAAGTCTAGTTCTTGTTTGAATTGTTCTGCTTGCCTTTGTATAGAGTACAATTTCTTTCTGCCGTCATGTTCTTGCACTAGCTCGATTAGGGCATCATCTGTGTTCTTTAGGTATGTGTCGAGCCCTATCGTGGTTGTTTTGTAAGAGGCTTCTAATTGGATAAGACCCCTCCCACCAGCATTTCTTGGGAGGTAGAGTCTGTCTACATCTGCTTTTGTGTGATGCATTTTTGATAGGGTGAGTAGTTTTCTTGTTTTTGTGTCTAACCTCTTGATTTCACTCATCTTCCAGTCGATTATGTTAAAACTGTAGGTCACCACTGGGATAGCTAAGGTGTTAATTGCCTCAAATCTATTGGCAACATTGAGCTCAGTTTTTAGGACCATCCTTACTCTGCGGTAGTATTCCTTCCTCACCCTTTCTTTCATCTTGGCATGCTGTATACCGTCACCTTCATCCACGCCAAGGTATTTATATGTGTCCTCTTGGTCTAGTTCTTTGATACAGGTGTCAATGTCAAGCTGTAAATCGGAAGTTTCTGTCAGCTTTCCTCTTTTGAATGTGGCTTTAGCGCATTTATCCAACCCAAATTCCACCTTAATATCATTGCTGAATGTCTTTACAATGTTGAGTAGGCCGGTTTGCTGGCTGTCGCTTTTTGCATATGTTTTTAGGTCGTCCATATAAAAGAGGTGGCTGATTGTTCTACCCTGGGTTTCATAACCATAAGTGGTTGCCTTTAGTAATGAGCTCAGTGGAGCAAGGGCAAGACAAAACAGAAGTGGAGAGAGAGAGTCTCCTTGAAAGATTCCACTTTTGATACTGATAGGCCTTGATGTCATTGACCCTTGAGCATGGTTGAGGCGTAAAGTTGTCTTCCAACATTTCATGCTTTCTGTGATAAAGTTGACAGTCACAGGGCAGATCTTATAGATTTCCATGCACTTTATCATCCACGTATGAGGTACACTATCAAATGCTTTCTTATAGTCTATCCAGGCTGTGGATAGATTCTTTTTCTTGGTCTTACAGTCCTCCAGGATCATCTTGTTTATCAGGAGTTGGTCTTTGCATCCGTAGCTCCCTCTCTTACAGCCTTTCTGCTCTGATGGTAGGAGCTGGTGTTCATTCAAGAAAGTATATGTTCGTTCTGCTATGATGGATGTCAGAATCTTATACATCGTGGGAAGACAAGTAATTGGTCTATAGTTCTTTGGGTTTTTTGTTTCTTTTGTTTTTGGTAGTAGATATGTAATACCCTCAGTAAGCCATTCTGGTGCTTCTTCGGGGTGTTCAATGACCTTTGTGTAGGCTTTTGCTAGGTCTTCATGTAAGATGACGAGATGTTTGAGCCAGAAATTAGAAACTTTATCATTTCCAGGTGATTTCCAGTTACTGCTTTTGTTGATAGCACAGGTGGTCTCTTCAACATTTATTGCTCTCCATGATTGGGCCTTAAGGTCTTTATGTAGGTCTTCTTGCCCTTTTATCCATGCAGAGTCTTTATGTGATTTTTCTTTCTCCCAGATGTTACTCCAGAAATCTACAACTTATTATTATTATTATTTTTATTATTATTGTCAGTCTAACACCTGTGCAGGGCGGGATTGGGATTCCGGATCTTAAGCGCGAAAGCTTGGAGCAGTTCAATGTCTCGCTTGATATAACAGCACCTCACGTCAATTCTATTGTGTCTCAAAGCTCCATCACTCCAGCACGAGAGCTGATGGAGGAAAGGAAGTGTGAAATCAATGCTAAAAGGAGAGCCGTTGCAAAGTCCCGGATTGAGAGGATTGACGAATCGTTATCTCCTGATCTACTCCAAGCTGTGCAGCAGACAAGGGATAAGGGAGCCAGCTCTTGGCTGAACGCTATTCCAATCGAAGAACACGGACTGGCTTTGAACAAGCTGGAGTTTAGGGACTCCCTTTGCCT
>JBBMOI010000005.1:22372500-22447500 GCA_038088405.1 Porites divaricata | reverse complement strand
ACGGAATTAGGCTCAACGGAATATTAGAAACCTGAATAGACAATAGCCTCGAAACGTGAGTTTTTTCCTCATCAAAAGTGTACGTTTCAGTTTGCTCTTTGTATTTGGCCCTGAAGCCTAGTCTCTACTCTTTTTATGGGAAAGTTGAATAAACAAACACAAACTGGTACTGTTTCAGAAATTCTCATCCGTACTTGTGTACATTGCACTCAGATAAAACAAACGAATTGAATTAAATTAATTGCGTTGGATACTAGGAAACCAAAACCTACTCTGTTCGAGGTTCAGTCTGTGAATAACCCTTATGGATAATTATACGCTGATTTGCTGCTATAGAAAATCTTAGTTAATATCGTAATAAATATCTGATAGCTTCCTGGGGCGTAGCCAGGCATTTTTCGTTTTTTTTAATTAACCCCAGGGGTTAATAAAAATGATAATAATGATTATTATTATTATTATTATTATTATTATTATTATTATTATTATTATTATTATTGCTATATTAATAATGATGATGATAGTTAACATTTGGTTTGACACTTTTATATGACACAAAATTTAACACAAGAACTTAAACAGCACAGCATGCGCTAAATAAATGAAGAATTTTTAAATAAAAACTAAAAATAGAAAAAAATTTAGGTGCGCCAATAAAGGGCTTCGATAAATAGATCCCACACGAAACAGGTTTGTAAAGTTAAAGAGAAGCAATTCCAATTTTTAATGTTAAAACGGAACTAAAATACTACTTTTGATAAAATCAACTTTTCACTTGTCAATGTCCAACGTAAAAGGTAACTTGCAAAATCTGTCTATGACAACGTAAAAGTGCACATTTTTTAGAACGTTAGTACAAAGAAGGAAATACAATATGAACATGTCAAGTCCTTTTCCGAAAAAAGAATGCCATTATCTGTATGCTTGCAAGGAATGCTTGAGGGTCAGTATTAATTATCTACTATCCGTTGATAAAATGCAAGTATACCAGGCTTTTTTGTACAGACGTCTCTGATGACTCTTTTTCGTGAGCCAATAGTCATCTCTTTATATGCATGCAAGAGGGCGGGCTAAAGATGGTAGTCAATCTGTTGGCATCGATGATCGCATGTAGGCTTTTTACCCTCCTTGTGGTGCTCAATAATGATCTTTGGCTTCGCTTGCTTTGGCTTCACAAGCGTCTCTGTAAATTATTTATTAAACCAGAAAGCATGTGGAAAGAAAAGCAGAGTGCCCGGAGCAGACGTTCTAAGCAAGGGGGCCTGGGAACTGCTCATAGACAGCGAAAAAATAACACATCGGAACAAAGTTAGTTCACGCAATTTTGGTAGAGATTCAGTGTGGAAAAAGTAAACTGTTCACTGCGAACAGCAGGCATTTGGTTCTGAAATAACCTATTTTTAGTTCGATCAACTATTTTAAGAACCCGTGATAACCTACACTTATTTTTGGACCTTTTTGCTCAAATTCTTGTGCCCGCGCTTAATGGCTTAAAGGCAGTCAACCATTCCAGTTACGACCTGGATCACTTAAGTACAACATTGGACTTTGGAAGTGTAAGAGTCCCCAAAAGACTTAATCATTAAACTGCTTGTGTGAGAAAACGTTCATCAAAAACGTCCCTATTACGTTAGGTTCAACCCAAACGCTCTATATATCTCCCCGATAGTTCATTCGTTGGATAGCGCTATTCACAAGATAAACGTCTATCCAGCGGATAACGCAATGATTGTTTACCGCAATACTTATACGCTGCTGGATAGTGATTTATCCGGTGGATAGCGCTATCCGACGTTTGAGCAACCGGATCCTGATGGGTAAGCTATATAAAAACGTATTTATTAAGGCAAATGGCCAAATAGTCAGAAATTGTCAAGAGAAGGTTTGTACTTGTTGGTTTCATCACTCTTTTGACATCGGCCGTTTTTATGCTAGAGACACTAAGGGCGTTGAGACTCATTTAACGTCTGAGAAGTTGAAGTCGACTGGTGTAAAAACAAGACTCACAAAAAATAGACGTGAGCAGTGAAAAAAAAGGAAATTTTTTTCTAAAAAAAAAAAGACAGAACACTTACTCTTACCAATTATTTCTGAACTGGTTGGGCATACAGATTCTTGTTTTTTATGACTAAACGTCCCTTGGCTGAGACGTTAAAGTCGTCTGTCAAGTGCGACAGAACGACGCGCAAAGAAGAAGACGTCAGACGATAAATGCGTCTGTCGTATTGACAGTTTTTACAATGGACGTTAAAGAACGACTTAAACGTCCCACCGTCGACTTAACATCTCTAGCATAAAAACGGCCATTATTATCAATATACGCGGCCAAATTGAAAACCGCCCTCTTGAAAACACGCGCTTTGCGGGCCGCAAATGACTCCTAGCGGACCGTTAATGTATTAACGGCCCTGCAGCTGATTGGTTCTCGGTTCATCATCGGATGAATATTAACCAATCAGGTTACGTTTATTGACGCGGGAATACCATTCAGGTGCGAACAGCTTGCGTAGTGAACGTTTGCCGTTTGGAAATTTCATTTTAAAATGGAAGAACTCCCAAATTTTCAGCTTTTTTCTAGTCAAAACTCGGACTTAGACAACGAGCAACTGGATGAGATTGAGCAAAAAGCTCAAGCGAAAAACACCAAGAGAGCAACTGAGTGGGGAGTAAAAAAGTTCGAGAAATGGTGTGAGAAAAGAAAAATTACAGTGGATCTCAAAACAGTAAGTGCAACGGACTTGAGTGAAATTCTGCGAAAGTTCTTCGCTGAAGTTTCATGCTACATCTCTGTTAAACATTTTTTTCTTATTAAATGAGTTTGTACGATTTGGCCTTGTGTATTGATAATAATGATAATCGCATGACTTTTGTCGGTCATATAGTTTATTTGTGTCCCTCGTAACATCATTTGCGCCCTTGCGCTTCGCGCTCGGCCGCAAATGATGCTACTCGGGCCACAAATAAACTATATGCCCTCCAAAAGTCAGGTGATTGTCCTATTATCGTGACCTAAAAAGAAGAGAGCATGAAAGGAGCGTTCAGTTCTGATGTAGATCTAAGAAACGGAGAAGGACGCGTAGACGGAAACGAAGGACGGTATAACGAAGATTTGTTGTTGTTGTTTTTTTTTTTTCTGTATTTGTTTTTGCTTTAGTTGAGTTTACGTAGTTTACTACTTGTGTAAGCAAAACCTTAGGGGCGTTGCTCCCTCGCAAGCATCGCTTATTTCGAGCTCCATTATATTTGTCACTCAGGATAGGGGATAAAGTACTCGTCCTACTCTATACAGTCTACACCTAAACATCACCGAGCAAATTGACCACTAAGCATTGTTACACTAAAATGTTTCTAAGAGAGTCATACTGATATCTGGAATCTTACCTCAAGAAAATGTAGCAGGTTAATAAGCTTCCTTTGTAGCCTGTGCCAGTCCCTCTGGCAGTGCAGGCAAGCGAAAAAGGTGGGCGAGCAGCGCAAAAGCGAGCAAGCGTTCATCTCTCTCCAGCTCCGGGCTGGCGGTTTTCGTGCAACTCTTCTCGATCTCCTTCCCTACTGTCTTGAAGCCTGGAACATGCTTCCTTCTACCGCGCTTATATGTACTTATTAGTTAAATATGACAATTGTCATTTTCCCTCCGTTTACAGTGCATTCGGAAAAAGTTGAACACGTCTGCTCCGAGTACCACTTTGACTTCCTTCAACATAACTGGGAAGAGGCTGAGAGTTACTGCAAGAAAACACTGAAGTATGATGGTCTGGTCTCCATGCAAACCGAGAGGGAATGGGTGTATTTTAAAAACATTACAACCAACATTACACCAGAGCAAAAGAAAGCACTTAAAAAGAAACGATGGTTCATTGGCTTACGGTATTTTTCGCAAAAATGGTGCTGGTCTGGTGATACAAAAGCCTGTATAAACCAGAGAACAAATGACGCAGGAAACTGGCGTTGGTATGCTGGAGAACCAAACAACCTTCTTACTGAGGATTGTGTTGAGATGCGCCAGGGCGGAAAGTACAACAACATTAAATGCACAGAAAGTTTTAGCTACATAGGGTTCATTTGTGAAAAAAAAGTTGGTATGTAAAGTCACGCTAAATAATTTTACATAGCAAATCAAATTTTTAGAGAGTTTCGTTTGACTGCGAACCTCAATAAAGAAGTTCTCTGTTAAGCGGTCACTCATCAAATTCCCAGAATTTTCTTCCCATATTTACTGTAAATATGACCTCTACTGAGAAATCACCTCTACTAAACGGGCGCTGACGCCGTTCAAACTTAGATAACAGTGTGTTGTTTTGACACAACGTCCCATGCCCACTTTCTTCAAACAGCTCATAAAAACTTAGATATAGACAACGAACGAACGCTGTGTTGGGCGGATATTCCCACATGGTTGCGATCCGTTTAGCAAACGAAGCGCATGTCCACAACCTTTCATTAATTTTGTATGACCAGTTTACAATGCAGCCCGCCAACCCGACAAAGAACTGTCCGCTTTGGACCAAAGTAACTCGTATCCCTGTGATAAGAACTTTTCAATTCTTCATATAGACCTCTTTAGAAAGCTCATGACAAATAAATTAGCCAACATTGAACAAAAGTCAACGCGAGCCCACTAAGTTCTTGACATCAACAGCGTTCACTATTTTTGTTGTTGTCAGTTGTTGTTAGTGTTTTCATTTTATTACAATTTTTCCCATTATATAGACGATTTTGTAACGTTTATCCGAGAGTAACCGCTTCGTAGAGGTTTCTTATAGGTTTGCCTGTAGTTCTGGAGTGGCCAGTTAGATTGAGACACGAAATTTGACGCTTCTATAAGGCGGGATTTGTTCAAAATATTTTGAGATGGCTCCGTCATTAATACAGGCGCAATGAGCGATGAGACGAACTTTTCGTCATTACTTTTTCGTTTTTAACGTGGTGAAAGTCTTGCAAAGAACAACAGATGGAGGAGGGGGGTCTGTCGTACCCCGTTTACGCGGTAACTGTGAGCGGACCATGGAGATATCCCTATTAATGCCAAACTCAGAAAACCCGCGTGAAAACCTGAAAAATTTTCAGTAATGTTGATTTTGACCAACACAATAATGTTCAGGACAGGCGAGCAAAAATCAAAATCACAAACTAAATAACGTTGCTATTAAGGTTTAGTTTTCTCACGCCTTATAAGCTTTTTCCTAGCAACACAATAACTTATAATTATTTCTGGTGTTCAAGGTTTTTCGAGTTTCTCAGTAATCCCATAAAGCGGGTTTCGATTCAAAATATCGCTCCAAATATTCATTGGTCTCTAAAACCTTTTCGTCTCTCGCAGGTTAATTTTAATCTATTGCAGTCTTGTATTGTTTCAAATCTTTCTATACCTTTTTTTGTGCATTTTTTAGCTTGTAGCAACGTTTCCGAAAAGTACTTTTTCAGAAGTCCTAAGACAACAGACAGGCCTTTTGCGAGAGAGGACAAACATCAGAGCAGTATGGCCAAGCCATCGACCGTCTTCACGGAATCAACAATCCAATCGTATCAGTCAACAGATGGGAGTCATGGTAAGCTTACCTTTTCTTTTTCAGTCCATAGATTTTCTATTACCAGGTTTAAAACACAGCAGCTCATGTTCTTTTCAAATTTTCCTCCTTCGTCAAAGAACGCCTACTGCGTTTTTTACTGGAAATACTCTGCAATATTTTTCGCAGTTACTTAACATCAGTTCAGGCCACAAAATGCTTCAAAAGCAGCTGTTATCTTAATCATGCCTTGATCCAAATATAATTACTTGATTTACTAAAATAAGCGCTATGACAATCATTACTAACAGTTTTACTTTTGGTACGGAACACAATCGCGAGTAAAGCTTGCAATCAAGGGCCTCCTATGAGCCAACTCATGTGTAGAATCTCTGATAAATAAACAGCTCGAATATGGACACGGATTGAACCACAAAAGAAAGTACTTTAATTAACATGGCCAACCTACCTGCTTACCAGCCTCATACATCATGTTACAGTGCACAAAGTACACAATTATGAAACTCCGCTCAATGTATAATCTACACGAAATATCCTATCATGAATTGCTCATACTGGGCAAATGTTTTCTATGATAATCATTCTAAACTCTCAGAATACACACACAAAAAAAGACAAAAACTGGGACCCCCCAGGTAGGTGTGGTAACCCCCTTTAGGTCCGTGGTTGGGTAATCCGCCTGTCCATATAATCTCTCATTTCAATTTGATCGCGTTTACTTGATAGGTGGAGTGACCCGCCTATGTGGGTTACCAGGTAACTCTCTTAGCCAAAATCAACTTCTGCCAACTTTTCAAGGTGGGGTATGCGCCTTACCAAGGTCGAATTCGGGTATCAAATTCGTTGACTGAACAACTTTGCTTGCCATGGTAGAGGCTTCGCATCTGCATTCATAAAAAGTGACAATAGAAGGCCACAACACACACTGCCACTACCACTACCACTGTTTTTTCGCCATTCAGTGTTGTTTGCTTGCTTAGTGAGCATTCAATAATATAATCCCTAATAGGCCGGAGGACCCTGGGAGGTATATAGACACTCTTATTTGTACTACCGAGAAAAGCATCCCCGGCTTTGTTAAAATAAAATGAAAGTGTCGTTGAACCAGACAAAAAAAAAGGTAATGTATAGTGTTCAAACGATGAGAAACTAAACAGCTGATTTCGCGTTTCTTTTGTTGTTGGTTTTTTGTTGTTTAGTTTTGTTTGTGTGTTTGTTTGTTTGTTTGTTCTTTTCCTGATCACCAAGTTCCAGGGCCACTAAAAAAAGTTTTACCCCAGGTAAATCCGTTGAAAATACCGAGCGTTTAAACTAAGTGACAGTAATTGACGAACGCATGTGTTTAAAGAAAATGTAAAAGAAACCTTTTAAAGAAAACGATTTCTAAAATAAGTTAAAATTATAATTATAATGCCATGATAATTGAGAGTCCAACTACAAAAGAAGAAACACATGTACTCCGTCAAATATAAAACTCACCACATAGCCACTTTCATTGTACCCTGAAATAAAAAATAAGCTTTGAGACAATCTCAAGGCTAGACTACAGAATGTTGTTTTCTCCATTCTTATTTTCCAAGACCATCAAGGTTCACGGCCACTAATACAAAAAGTTCTTAGCAAAGTAAATTCGTAGACAAGTCAAATGCAATTGTGTTATAGAATAATTCATAAAATAAAGAGCATTCTAGAGAAAACTAGAGAAAAAGAAACAGGAAAATGACCCCTTCATGCTATGATATAAATAAGAGAAGAAACCTCTAAAGATCTGGAAAGTACAGCTACTGCTATTTTTTCTGTATTCTTTTTTTACAGAATCGCCAAGTTTCAAGGCCACTACAAAACGTTCTACGCAAGGTAAATTCAAAGACCCTTAGACCCATGAACAATAAAACAAATTGAAACAATTTAGCAAATAGATTCCGAGATTGTTTTTTGGATTGGAATAGTTTTCAATTCTCAAAAACGACAACTGAACAGGCATGCACAGTTTAAATAACAGTGGAGGTTGTACTGAGTAAAGAACGAGTGAAAGGCATACCATAGACTCATTGTCTTCCGGGGTCGCAAAAATCGGAGCTTGAGGAACGGTGAGGTCATCACATTTGCAAAAAATCGCGTTACTTCCGATTGCTCCCAAATTTGGCCCACAGGAATTTAATAAGCCAATTATGTGCCTAGTTCCAGCCGTTAACCTGACCTAGTACTCAAAACGATTTGGGAAGCCGTTCCTTTAATGAGAAGACGACTAATGCATCCACATCCAATTGTGACAATACAAGTACATTGTTGTAAAAGAATATTAAACTTTCCTTAGTAAAGGACCCTGGCTTCTTAACTTGTAGAGAAACTACTACAAGCCGTGTTTCCTTCTGATCGCCCCAATAAGGGAGCAAATATCACTGTCATCGTGTCCACAACTCTAGCTGCGTTGCTGGTGGTCCTGCTAACTGTCTTAGGATTCATTCTTTGGCGAAGGAGATTCCATAAAAACAAAGGTAAAAAATATCCTGTAAACGTTGAATATTCCAGTGCTCTTGAGCAGTAGAACTTTCGGTCGGGTCACTCTTGTCAAAAATGTTATTAATATGTTTACAAGGTTTAATCTACATAAAGGCTAATTACTGTCTATCTGAATTTTATAAACCATGCCCACTAAGTTTTGCTTGAACGCTGGCACCGCCCATGTTAAGCTTGGGTAGCCAGAACAAACCGGGAGGGGGCTAACTGTCTAGCCCGCGGACAGTGGGAGGCTGCCAGCTCTGTGTCAAAAAGTAGAGGGGTGGAGAGGGAGCTTTTCACATTTTGATTAGCGTTTTTAGTGAGAGAGCAGTGCAAAGTCTCCCAACGAGAATTGTATTGTTAATAGCATATCTCTAGGGGAGGGATTGTCTGTCATGGGTAGAGAGGGTGAGTACTTGGTTTGTGGACTTGGCTCTCTAGAGACTGCAGACACCTTGCACCAGAACCAATAAGACAATTAGTCAGACATCTTGTACAAATTTTTCACTTCCTCCTTTTGTTGCCCCTTTCTGCATTACATCCTTACATGTATTTTATCCCTTCGCCTTTTCTCTTTAATACTTAACAGCTCCCTGTCATCTTTGCTTTCTCTGTCCTTGCTTTTTATGTTTCCCTAGAATAGTCCGGTATTTTTTTTTTGTACTGAGAACACGAATTACAACTCGCTTTAGACAATAATTTTCGGGTTTCGTTGTGTTGCGGTATTTTCCAACATTAAAAGATGCACTCCCTTCGGTTTACTCATTTTCTAGATTTTACACTCCCAATGTCCCTATTATTCTTGGAATAAATAGGCGGGACTATTATTCATTTTGAGTTCGCTTGAGTAAAAAGAATCTGATGTATAGTATCTGATCTTATAGGCTTAATAGATTTTTCAATGGCTATTCTGGTTTACTGTACCGTTAACTGTAATTCGAACTCAAGAAAGAAATAGTCGCGGGATACTCATCGTATTTTAATCATTTTTTGTTATAGGGGATCGGCAAGAAAACAATGAAGTTGACAACAGCACACGAGAGACATCTGTACCAAGGCAAACCTCGTACAATGAAACCTATTTTCTTCCGAACGCGATTTCTAGTTCTTTACCGGATGAGACAACAATAGAAGGGCCTCACCTCTACGCAGTTATCGACAAGACTGGTAATAAAGACGGTCATAGTTCAAGCAACATGTCGATGCCTTGCCAAACAATGCCACACAGTGACGAACATGTCCTCACATTCTGCCCGACATTGGAACCTTTGTTGAAGGCTAAAGAACACATTTATGAAAATACAACACGGAAAGAGTCGAAACGAAAGCCACCGTCATACCCCACACCATATTGTGCAAGATACAAGAAGCCTCAGGAGCATTTAGACGACACAGAGTACGTGTATGCGGTTGTTGACGAAACCAGGGCCAAGAAAACTAACGATGAGGTAATTGCAGAGATCGTTATGTTTCGTAGTTGTGTGCAATTGTATTTCCACGGAATTTGACCTTGGGAAAATTTATCAATTGTTACTGTGTTACTGCCAGTAAAAAAATACAAAAGTTCTAAATTTCCGTTTTGTATAATGTTGAATTACAAGAAGTGCCGTGTGAAAATACTGCCAACAAGGTTTTATTTGAATGGTCAGGAGAGGTTAATTATTCTACTAAAAAAAAAAGTTATTTTGGCTTCTATTTTCTATTTTATTTTCGTTCCGTTTTTACCCTTAACCCTCTCTCTGCCAGAGTGGATGATAGGGCCCATCTCGTCGTAAGGTGATTCTGAGTTGAGTCTGTGGACAAAATCCTATGTTGTGACATTCAATGGTTTGGTAAATAATACGCGTGAACTTTTTGCTCATTGTTAATTAACGTCATTCTCACAGACGGGATCAGGATTTTTCTAAAAAATATTACCAACAAATAGAAGCCAATTGTAAAATATATATATTTTTTTGTAGTAGAATAATAAACCTCTTATTTGATGGTTTAGCATATAATACGAGCGGAAAACCGCCGCCCGGTTAGCTCAGTTGGATAAGCGCAGGTCTGCCGAGCGGGAGGCTGCTGGTTCAAGTCCCGGCCGGACCAACACTCAGGGTCTTTAAATAACTGAGGAGAAAGTGCTGCCTTTGTAAAGACATCGGCAAACGGTTAGATTTTCTAGTCTTCTCGGATAAGGACGATAAACCGTAGGCCCCGTCTCACAACCCTTGCATATATAAAATTCTGTGGGACGTTAAAGAACCCACACACTGTTCGTAAAGAGTAGGGGACGTAGTCCCCGGTGTGGTGGTCTATCTCTCATAGGGGGGGGGGCAGTTACGGGCCCGCAGTAATTGGCGTCATGCTGGTGCGGTGACCCTGCCAATAATTGGCGAATCTAATAAAATAAAATAAACATTTTACTCATTTCTCGTATTACTGATATGCTAAGCCATCGAATAAGGTGTATTATAATTATTCATTCAAAATATTTCCCCGATCCTCATCGGCTAAAAGCACACGCATAATTCACCATCGCTACCGATGACCAAACTTGGAGGAATTTTGCGATTAATTAACCGATGAAGTCAAAAGGGCAGCTTCCCTTCAGATTAATGCACCGTTAACCGAAAAGACCTGGGAACGAGGTTGAGTTGTTTGGCTTGTGACCAATAAACGCCTCCCTCGAATAAGCTCTCTATTTGGCGTACTCAACTGATAAATTAAAGTCAATTTGCCAAAGTAAAAAGATTGAAAACCTTAAGTTTCGTGCGCTACGTTATCCTACAATCTGTCTGGCAATAGAAAAGTGTGACGTCACGTTACCACGGTAGTACTATTTCTGGATGACAACAAAACCAACGACGACGGCGACGGCAAGGAGATTGGCTAAAAATAATATATTTTTATATTAACAAACAACAACGTTGCACGTGCACGTGAATCACACTATTTTGTACATTTCTTTGCCGTCGTTGCACAACTACGACATGAACCTTGCTAATTTCAAAAGCCCGCCTTATGGAATAGGTAAACACAACCACAAAAATTGTCGCTTTCTTTTTCTAAACATAGATAACGATAGATACGGTCCCAAAGAAAAATTTCTTTTTGCCTGTGGAATCCGTAATCCGGCATCCTGGGCTAACAAAGAATAAAATCCGGAATCCATAGCGTGGAATCCAGAATCCAAGACTGCCTTGAATTCCCTCACATGGGGTGAAAAAAACACCGAAATGAACGTTTCTTGAAGCACTTGCGCATGCCTCATATTAGCGTTGCGAGAAGTAAACGTTGCGACATATGGCGATTTCAGGGGATGTTACTAGGAAATTGTGTTGCAACGAAATTGCAAGACAAGTTGCCAGAGAAATTGCCCTCTGTAGCGGGGACCTAATTAACCTGTGTTCTTTCCATCAGAAGACTTGCGGTCTCGTGTATACAGAACTTGAATTGAAGCCTACACACGAAACTGAAGTAACAGCCAAAGGGTGTGTCACCATTTACTCTAGTATACAAGAGCAACACTAAAGATGGAACTAATTACTGAAGACAGGAGATCTCATTAGAAATTGCACGCCCAGTAATGATTAATTTCAAATATCATTTGCTGGTATTCGCATATAAAAAGTAACCATGCTTATAGTTCTTTCCTACAGCTGTAGGTCAATAGACCTCATTAGCTTGTGTTTTGTTTTCCCAATACAAGTCACGTGATAATACCCTAGGGAACCGTTTCTTTCAAATTTCGTCTTATTTACATGCACATCTACGCATAAATTGTGAAAAGACAATGGGTCAAGTTCCCCTGGGACCTCTATTGGGAAAACAAAACGTACAAGCTAAACAGCTTTATTGAGCTATGCTTCAGACATACAATGAAATTGATGTCACTAGATTTTCTTACACACGCTGAGCTGCTAAGCTGTGTATCTATTGTCAACAATATATAGAGTGTGACACTAGAAACTATTTTGACAACAAATCTTAAAAGTAAAACTCTATAAATTTACTGCTTGTTTAATAAATGAATTATATTGATATTGAATTTGATTGTTTGAATAATAGTTTAATAAGTGTACAGATTTTATTTCAGAGTACTTTATAGTTTTTGTCTATTAGCTGGACTATTCCGCCTGTGATGTTTGTTCAATTTGATCGGTCTCATTTCTCATTATCTATACAATATTCAATGGCAAAGAGCCTTCAGTTGATTAATTGTGGAAACCAGGTTGCTGCGTTATCTTATCTGCTAGCAGATAACTGGACACTCTGCTGGTTGTGAGGGCAATGCATGATATACCAGTTAAGTCAGTTAAAAAAATAATATTATATCAAAAGCGGTCTATGGTATGAAAGGAATTCAAAATTCCATTTTTTTCTTTCAAGCAACTGACTATGGGTGAACAAAACAACTGGTACAAAAAGTATTCCGCGTGACCATTTTTTTTTTTTAATTCATGTGATGTAACTTAATTGCTGCCGTTGTTGTTTGCCAAACAATCATACTCACTCTCTACAATACGAGCAACCAAATGACGATTTAAATTTTATACAAGTGGCCTTCCCTAACTTATCAAAGATAGTCAATGCCATGTAAATTTAAGTGTATTACTGACCTTTGAAGGCGTAAAAGACTATCGAGGCTTATAACAGAGGCTAGCGACATAAGAAGGGGGTCTTTTCACAAGGCAGTACGTACGTAATGAAACGCTTACAGTATCATCAAACGATGCCCAGTATAATGCATGCCAATTTCAATTTTCGCATCTATTCGTGACAAATAATCTACAAAAGATTAAGCAACAGAATTGACAGATTCTTAAAAGCTGCCACAGGAGAGAAAACAAAATGACAAGAACAAACACTACAGGAAGTGTTCCTATGATTATTACTTCAGCTACGTTTAACACCACTAAACATATGCGGTCCTGTTCTGAAATTGTTCCACCATTGAGAGAGAAAGTAAGTTCCACCATGTTGATAACCACCAAGACGAGAAGGGCGGTTAACGAGGCTGTCTCTCCACGGTTTACGCAAGGCTCTTTGAATGGTCTTTTCCACAGGTGATGTACGAGAATAAAAGCACACGCGATGCTTAAGCAAACCATCCGGATGAAGGGAAACACGATGAAAGTGTGCAGGGAAATCAGCACCAGACGGCGGGCAATGAGAACACTCTCCCAAAACACTGCTCCTGGATCCTGGTCGTCGATACATTCCTTAAAGGGTCCATAAATAACTTTCGCTGTTGAATCCTGGACGGGTGTATCGTTTCTTGAGGAACGTGGAGGTAGCAAAGGCAGTTGCTCATCACTAACTTGATGGGTCTCTGCATTAGTAGGGGGAATCTTCTTGCAAAAAACCATCCACCAAACGGCGAACGGCAAAGGACACAAACAAGCATACAAGAACCGCTTCGTGGAAATTTCTTTACTATAGAGCAGTTTAGATCCGCTATACAAAACTAAAACAAACGGAACAATGTACATGAAGATAAAGACCCCACATAGTTTCTGCCACCAAGTCCAGCACTGGATATTCCCATCGTAGAAGAACCGTGATGTTGATTGAATGGGAACGCAATTCAGCGCCTTAAGAGCCGTTAGCGCTAATGTTGAGTAACTTAGCAGCAAACAGTCTACTGTGGCAGCTAGGTATTGATCAGAGGGAGGGAAGACAGGACATTTTCGTTGTAATTTTCTAGTAGCTCCATTCACGACGAAAATGAGAAGGACACCAAAGAGCACGGCAAACACTTGAGAGGCCTGCAAAAAGATCTTTGAAACAACTGTTAGTCCGAGAAATGGGCAAACCAAACCGCCTTTTAAGCCAATTGCTTTAAAATCGAACCACCCCATTACAGGGAGTAACAAGTAGTTTTCTGCCAGATGCATCTCACTGTCTTTAGATACAAATACTAAACCAGCAACTTGGTAGAAGTAGAAAATCACCTTGATGTATCCACTGCCATCTGATGTCAAATCACTGATAACTGCTCTCTTTCGGGCCCATGGTAAAATCCGTCGGGCATAACCTATGATTGAAGACTTTCGAAGAAGGAAGAAGCTAAACGCAAAACTGTATAACAAAACGACTGGCCAGAACCAATAATCTTTGCAGTTGTTGTTCTCTCGACACTTGGCAGAAAAGAGCGTTTCTGTATAACCAGATTTACATTGTCCACAAAGGAAACCATTGCGATTTCCAGAACACCCCCTCACCAAATATCTTTGGTTTTCGTACTTGCAGCTAACATTTCGATATGGACAACAGTAGTCAACAGGACATCGTCGAAAGCTAATTGATCCGCGGTCACCAAGTGAAGGAAATCCCCAAAATGTTGGGCTGGCGGCGATGTTCCTTGTGCAATTACCACCATAAGGGCAGGGCCGACAACTTTTACCAGATGGTTCAACACTGTAGTATCCAGGAGGACATCGTTTACAAGAGTAGGTGAAGGATTGAGATATCGTCTCGTATACTGTGGGTATGCAGTAAGCATTTGAATTCAGACGAGGGTGCGTGAAGTTCCTCAAGGATAGTAACGTTCCAGTGGGACACTGAACGGTCGACGACTTATCAATATTTGCTGAGTTTGAGCCAGTTACCATAAAGTACGAGTCAATATCCTGAAATGCTTTGGCTTTCAGAGTCGTATTTTTCAGTTTTATAGGCCCACTGCTTGCATAGTATATGAATCCTCTAAAAGTCTCCTTCCATTGTGAACTTTTGTGAAAAGAGGTGTCTGTAAGTTCAAGACTGGTAGAGCTTTCCCCAACAAAAACAGTGTAAGGGGCTTTATTGTCAACAAGCCGGCATTTGCTTAAAACGTTCCAACCACTTTCTAATCGTATAATAGAGGGATTTATGGCTTTGTTCTCGCGGAATAAGACGTTATTCAATCGAACTTCATTTTTGTAATCATAACAATACTTATGACACTCCGCATGATCTACATTATCAGGAGGCAATTGAAAGAGTACTGTTTCTCCTGGCGTTGTATTGTTCTCAAAGATGGCATCTTCAAGCGTTACCTTATTCCCACGAACGAGAGAGTGGAAGAAAAATATTGATGCATTTGTGTGTGAGTTCCCTTTGAATGACATGTTTTTCATTTGTAGCAACGATTTTCCTCCAGTGTTGAAATATATTGAAAATAGTTCGTTATCTTCAAAGTGTGCGTTCGTTACTGAAAGACTACTGGAATTGACAGCTCTGAATTCGTTAACTTTAATATTTATCCCGCTCCCTTTGTTGTTCGTGTACTGCAAGCCATTGATATTTATTTCCGCCTGAGTCCTAGAGTGTATCGATAAAACAAACGGTCTACCTTTCAAAGCGTTCTTATCTGCAAAGCGTTCTGCATAATTTTCAGAAATGAGAGTTCTAATGATGAACAAACAGAGGTAATATGAAGAAATACATGTATGGGCGACACTGGTCCATCCGTAAGAAATTCGTTCATCTTGGAGCGAGTTCCCAATAAAAAAAGAATCTACAATAGTAATGTTTATGGTTTCCCCAGCGTCCGAGCGCAAAACTGAACACCCATTGTTTGCTGAATTGTACATAAATGAAACTTCTTCCAAAAGAACTGTCATATTGTTGCAATATGGACAGTCAATTGCAAGTGCCCCTCCATAAAAGCTAGGATCATGAACTCTAATAACGTTTCCCATGAACAAAGTTTTTCTAACGAGAACTGAATACACCTCTGATGGACTTGTAAGAGATAAGTATAAACTACATATCGCAGAGCCGCAGCTTTCGGCACTATTCTTGACAAATTCACTGTCGATGACATTTAAGAACTGCCCAACCTCGTAAAAGAAAATGGCACCACCGAAGGAGGGAGAGCTGTTATTAAAAAAACTACACTTTGCAATTAATGTGTTAACGCGGTTAAGAGTAATGAAAGTAATCGCTCGTCCAAAGTTGTTCGAAAACGTGCCTTCACTAATAGAAACCAAAAGTTGCCCTGTTGCAGTTGATTGCCTAGGGAAGAGCGGGGGTGATGTAGTGTTCGCATTTTTAATCGATGTCCTGTTTTTGCGATGCTGTGGAAAATGCCTGCCTTTTGTTTCTCCAGAGATGATTCCCTCCATATGAAGACATCCTCCTAATGGCGCTTTGTTTTCCACGAATGATATACTGGTTAACGAAACAGATATCCCTGGATATTTTAAGTGTTCGGTTGGAAAAAGTACCATAAAAATACTCAGATCAATCCAGTTAAATATTGCGCTTCTTCCATTGGCAGTATTGTTGATAAACGCTGTTTCGTAAATTTCGATCTTCGGTCTGCTTCCTAGGACGTAGATGCATGGAAAACCATTGTTGAAAAATTTTGACCGCCCTACCCTTAAGGAAAGGTCATGTTCATCAAATGATTCAAAATGAACTACACCTGTTGCGTTTGGAAAAGACATGGCATCTTTGAAATGACAACTATCTACATACAGCGAGCAATTCTGTACAGTAACGTGGCTATTCAAAAACGTAAGGCCAGAAAACCGAATAACAACATTTCTAGTTAAATTCCTGCCATCAAACAACATTTGCCTTGAAGAGGAGCACTGAAGGATTGCCTCATTTTCCCCATATCGTTCAAACGATAGGCTCATGTTGATGTAAATTTGCTCCGGATCTGATGTACCCGATGAGCAAGGATAGGGATCACGAGATGTTCCAGTGCCATCAATGCAAATGGTGTCGTTCCATTGCGCCTGCATAACAGCACGACCAATGGTTTTACAAGCTGTTTCGATCGTTTCGCCACAGGAAAGGACGTCTTTACCAGAGTAACGAGAAACATAGATCTGTTTCCCCTTCACTACAGCAAAAAATAAAAAAGCAATTACTCAATAAGTTTTATTACAACGAGTGGACCACGTTACATTCTGCTCTTATAATCAATATCATGCCAAGCAGTCATTTCCCAAGTAGTTAATTAAAGTGGAATGGTTGGGAAACTCTTTGTCATGCGTTCTTGTTAGCTTTTTTGGACCTGACCGGGCACAACATTCAATAGCATTCCTATCATTCTGAACTTACTGACAAATAGAAACATTTCATTAATTTATTCAATCACAATTAATGAACAAAAAACAAAGAATTGTGCGCGGTCAGGGAGCTTCACATCACCATTGTTTTCAACTTTAATGCTTGCCGGTTTTTCTAACCAGTCTCCTCCACTAACTATGGTCCTCACTAAGGCTGAACAAGACACAAGTATCAAGGGATGTCTTTCCTATAGATCTTTTCTACTCACGTGGTCACCAATTATATAACTTTCTCGGAACAAAAGAAAGTGTTTATATGGTCTACCCTATGGTTATAAAAGTATTTTAAAATATAATTTTGACCAACTGGTCGTTAATGAAATCGCGTGATGGCTACTCATTGTTTTTGTTTGGTACCATACCTAAAAACTAAAATGAACAGTATCATTTAGGGACCAGTCACTATTTATGAAACGGGGGAGGGAGAAATCATAGGGGGGTAGGGTAGGTCATTATTAAAATATAGAATGACAGGGGTGGGTTGGAATTTTTTTTTTTCATAAGGAGCCCCATAAAGAAACCAGGTGATCTGTGACGTCACTTCGGGGGCCTGGGGAAAGAAATTTTAATGCCGTATCCCATAAACCAAAGCTGACGGGAACAGATTGAATTAAATTGAATTGGCGCGCGCGTTGGTTTATGGGATATGGCATTAAAATTTCTTTCCCCAGGCCCCCGCAATGACGTCACAGATCACCTGGAAGAGAAATAATGGTCATTTTGAATATATTACAATGGATTTTTGGTTTTCCTTTCTTTAAAAAAGGTCAGTATACAGGATAATCTTTGAGTAAGATTTTAATCATCTATTAAGGCAAACATAGAGAAAAACCAACAACAGCAACAAAAATAAGCATGAAGGTCTTAGTATATCAACTAAACAAAAAAGGGCACAACAGAAATACTTAATTGTCATTCTCCAAAACCAAGGTTGGTTACTTGCTCTAGACTGCTTAACAATCTGATATGAATTATTGGCTAGAAATACCACTGAAAGACTTGAACTAGTATTTTTACCTTCTTGTCTTTCAGTGGTACTTCCAACCAATTCATGACAGTCCAATACAAAACAGCCTTGGTTTCCAAAAATAACTAGTATTTTGGCTGCTGTTTTCTAGTGTAATAGTTGTTATAAGAACTTCTTGTTTACCTCATCCTCACAAAGGGCATATTCAGGGCATAGGGTATGTGTGGGGGGAGGGGGGGGGGGGTTCATAGCCTAAAAATAACATTTAAGGGGTGGGTCAAGATATAAAAGTTACTATCATTCAATGCAAACGTTTCTTCCTTTTCATTGGCCGAGAGCCCACCACATGGCCTGCAAATGACTGCCTACAAAAATAAACCACTTTCCGAAAATATTAATTATTAATAAACAAACTCAGTGATCGAATGATAAAACAATTATTGAACTCGGTTATCGCAAAATATCATGATTTGTCAGTGTCTCGCAGATCAATTATTTGCCTCAGCCTTCTGCTTCAGCAAATAATTGATCTGCTCACCACTGACAAATCACGATATTTTGCTCAACCTCGTCCAATAATTGTTAATTGATGAAAAAAATTCCTTCCCCCCTTACAAAAATAATGACTGGTCCCTTATGCAAGCTAAGGACAGCCTTACCAGATAACATTATTCAAGATTAGGAATTAAATGACCACAGAGTAGAATTCTGATTTCCCTAGGAACCAACGGTTTTTTGCATCACCAATAATAGAAATACAACTTAATTCCACACCGCTTTCCCATTGAAACATTAGTTTTTAAGAAAAAGACTTCATGAATTTTCATTTCAGAGCACTCTTTTATCTGTCAGTCACCACTAAAATTGGCTTTCCATCTCTGTCATGCAAGCCATATCAAACCTACAAACTGTATTCCCACCAGGCATTTTGAAGCTTCCAGGGATTGGGAGAAGGGTCTTTTTACATGTAAGCCCATCTCACATAACTTTAAAATTGTTTTCGATACAGCCACTGGTTACAAAGGATACCGTACTCATCATTCAACTCAATAAAAGTATCATTAGATTATCTTGATGATGCAATTATATGCGATGTCACTAGAACATCACATAATTAAGTTTACTTGGTAAACCAGTCTTTCATTATTGTGTTCCACTGAGATATAGGCAATGTGGATGTTTAATCAAACAACTTAACCTAAGGACTGTGTCAGACAGATTTATAAAACTGGACGACACTTTGACTGTGATTAACAATTGGCTGTAGTATAATGACATCATAAGAAAAATGAACTTGAACTTCTTGTGTCCTTCATACAACTTCACTATTTGGTGTCTTCAACTGGGTGTCCTTTTGAACCAAAAGCCTTTAAAAGAGTCTGAAGGTTGACTGAGTGGTACCAACAATTTTGTGTTTTTAAATCTAATTACACATGATGTTAGTTTTTTAAAAATACTTAATGCTGTGGACAATACGAAATGACTTGTCTTAAACAGGGCCTGTAACAAAATCAACAATTTTTGTCTTAAACAGGGTAAGGGTTTGAAGGGCTCTAGGGCACACCTTTACCCTATTAACCTTGCAATCCTCCAGGAAAACTAAAAATAAATTAATAAGAGGTTTAACACAGACCCACAACCATCTCCTATGACCAAGCACAAAATGACTATGTTGGAGTTTTAAAATTTTTTTATCTCAGGTAATTTTTGGTTTTCTTTTGTTTTGGGGTATGGTAATGTCTGCTACTGAAGTTGAAAAAAAAGAAAAATAAACATTTCCTGAGACAAAAAATTAACTACAACATATATCTGTCTGGATTTATGAAAACATGGCTTCAGTGAGTGTCCAAAGGTCCTACCCTAAGTGTGTCCTTGGTACCAAGACTTTGACCCTCCCCACCCAGGACAATGGGTGACTGTCTACACCTCCCACTGAGCTCTGCAATTATCATGATAATCATTCTCAGCAGAGGCCTGATTCAGCTGGCTAGGGCAAATTAAGACCAAGGTAGCTGGCCCTCGAGGCCTGTACTGAAGGGGTTGTGTCAAAACAGCCCCCTCCCTACATACCCCACTAGCTTTGATCCGCGGGCCTAATCCACTCACCAGCTGTTAGGGCAGTCCCTGGGCTATGCAGCTGTACCAACCAAGATGCCAAGCCCCCTACTATTTTGGATGCAGGGCTGGCCTGGACCCGGGCTTCGCCCGGAGCCAGGCGAAAACTTAGTGACCACATTTTAACGAAATCAGACAGATATATATGTACAGTAATACATGACTTGTGTCTATTTTATAGCTGAATCTGTGAGCAAACAAGAGGATCGAAACAAATCCTCAGTGTTCTGCTTGGCTACCAGGGTGGGCAGCCCACTCCACATTTCCAATGTCAGGGGCATAGCGTCCATATACGTACATATGCCAGTAAGTACATGCCCAGCTGACATGTGGAAAAAATATGTAATTTATTTTCTGAAAAAGCAAATTTTATCATTAAATCAGAATGGCTGATAGATTTTTTTCACAATATTGGTGTCTTTGTGTTAGTATCTCCTTATAGGTGTCTCGTGGTCGGCACCAATGAAGGAGCTCTCGAATGGAGCTCCTTTTCTAGACCAATTTTCTGTGATATTTGTGTGTTATATTTTTGCTTCTATTTTATTTGTCATCAGTGCATAAAAGATATCATTTTATAGCCAGGTGCTACCAGAAAAATGTATGTTCATTTAGTTCCTAGACATTTTTGTTCTCATAATGCATATAATTTTATGTAACAATTTCTTCTTTTCTTTTCATTAGCCATCAAAACATGTAAGAGTCTCTAGCTGGATGCAATAATAAAGATTGTTGTTGTTGTTGCTTGCTTACCAGCAGCTGTTCAAGACAATAAGCCCAAACTCATACTCCCAGAAGAGGGAAGGATCAAAGACTGGACACAGGAGATGGCGGAAATCAAGCTTAGACTTTCTTTATCCTTTTACGATACCTTTCCGATAACACTAGAGATGGGTAAAATAAACAACTAACTGCATCTGTTCCGCATTTTCATTCAAATTGATTTGCTGAAAATGTCCTGAGGAAAATGCTGGAAATCAGAGACCCTAAATTTAAGAATAAATTCCCCTCCCCCCCCCCCCCCCCCCCACCCCACCCCCTTAGCTCGGGCCACCTTGGGTGCTACAAATTTTCTTCCCCATGTGTGTAATATGTTGTTGTTCAGTTTTATCCTTGGTTTAAATTTTATTTCCTTTTGTCTTAAACCCATATCATTTATTACCATACCCAAAAACAAAGGGAAATAAAATTGACACATGCAGCAAGGACAAAATTGAACTGCAACATAATACATGTACACCTTCAAAATCTCACGCTATGCCCCTGAATGTTGATTCCACAAGAAAAAGTTTCTTTTACGCCATATAATGGATCCCTTATTGGCCAAGTATATTTGGTCAAGATGGCTGGAAATTGCATCTCACCCCAATAAAAACTTGACCAATATCTAGCCAACTCGGCCTCATGCTTGGTCTTGTTCCACACAAGACGGTCAAAAGTATAGATTGCCATAATACAGTGTGTCATGATTATTATGCTTGGAAGCATATCCATCAATCACTCAGCAATAAAAATTAACCAAAGTTTTTCATCGAGCAGACCCCAACCCTACAACATGGAAATTAACCGCTAACAGCGGTCAGCACTCTAGTTCAGGAAATGAGCCCGTCCTCCTCCCCCGAGAGAGAGGGAAATCGAACCTTTCAAAAACAAACAAAAAACCACACACACAATTCCTCAATTTCGCTGCATTTGACACTACCTTTAATAATACGTAAGTGTGAATTGCTTCATATAGTCTGCTATCAACTTTGGCACTAAAAAAGGTTCACTGCTTCTCTAACTGCAGCCGAAAACACAACTGACCGTCGAACACGAGCTTGAAAAGTAAAACGAAAAGAAATGGACTCTTGCATTGGTCACTGAGACTTTCCCGCTGGTGGACTCTCGATACTGTAACGAAGCGCCAATGAGTTAAAACTTTGAAAGATGTTTGTTGTCATAACAAGTGTATGCCATGTATTGGTCCGAAACCGTGCATTTATTTAATAATATATACGGTTTCGTTTAAATTAGAAACGTTACAAAAGGTTTCCTCGATCGATCGCGAGGCTGATATTGTTTTTAGCGCCAAGTAGGCTCAGTTGCATCTGCAGCAAACAATCGGAATATTGAAAGAATCAATACACACTTACCTTTCATACAGCATAAACGCAGGAAAAGTAAAATGATGAAGATGGTGTTCATTTGAAAAACCTCTGATCAGTGCTGATAAACTGCAAATGTGACGTCTTTCCGATTTAACTGCGATCTCACGTGATCTGCCAGAAGACAATTGACCCTTCACATCATGAGCTTTTTATGCAAACATTTTCGCAAAAGATATACAGTTTTCCTTCAAAATAGAGGATCTTTTTCCACTTTATCGCAGCTACTTTCATTTTTGATTTCCTCAAATGTCGATATTTGGTCATTTTATGCGGATTTGGTTTGTTTGCGGTCTTACAGAAGGTAGGTACTAAATATACCCAGAGTTCATCAATCAGATGTTTAATAGAAACCCAAATAACTTTACTATCATGCAGAACAACCAAAGTACAAAGTGGCAAGTATCAGAAGACTATGTATTTATGTAACATTGTTTGAAAACAAAGTTTTGTTGCGAGTTTATAAAAATCCTGGATATGAGTTTTTCACTTCCGGTTGGAGACACCGAAGACCTTATTCCTTTTGTCCTTTTATCGATTTACTACCTTTAGAAAGAGTAGCTTTCGAAGAGTAGCTCATCAAAACTTTTTAGCATTCAGTACGTGCATTTCAATACTATAACGTTCTAACTGATACAGATAGTTCTAGACATAAACGGGTACAGATTTTGAATTATCAGGTTTGACAGCACGTCACGGCAGAGACATGGGATTTGCTTGCGTGACAGTGAATGCCTGAGGCCTCCTCGACAGGTACCGTATTTTTCCTCGAATGATAGCCGTCCCTCGATTATTTAAACCCCCCCCCCCCCCCCCACCCCTTTATGGAAATATTTAAAATAATCGCCTCCCTCGAATGATCGCCTTCTCCCCCTCTCCTCTCGCTATCTTCTCGTCCTTTTATCCCCTCCCTGTAGAGTTGAAGTGCAATGCGATCCAATATAACTGATCAGTAACGAATTAATCAAGGAACTAAATTTGGAACACTTGAAAAGCCCATGTTCAGTTTATTTGATATGATTGTTTATTTATTTATTTATTTATTTAATGGGAACATAAAACAAAATATTTAGGGCACGACTTCCAGTGAGCAATATTTGAAATAATCGCCTTGCTCGAATAATCGCCCCCGGCTTTTATTCGAGGGAATCCGGTATCCGGAAATTTTCAGTGAATTGCAGCGTTGTCTTTGGACTCTTTGCGGATTCAAGAGTATATTAACGTCCACAAGTAACGTATTCAAATCGAATAAGCCATTTCCGAGTTCACCCGGGCCTCTGTTTCAAAACGAGGGTAGGTGCTCAGCCTTTGACATGGAAATTTTTCGTTGTCATGCAAATAAAACTAATTTTCACAAGAAAAGTTGTGCACTTAGCCTCTTTTTGAAAGTGAGGGTTTTTGGAACTCGGAAGTGGCCTATTCAGCTCGTACACAAATTGACCCACCAAGCACCAGTTTGCCCTGGTCGGACCCAGATCCTGTCTTCCCGCTCGCTGAAATTCGTCTGGCGTCAGTCATGGAAAGGAGCTTCAAAATGTCGAGCTGCCGTTCAGGGTATATTCAAGACTGGTTTCGATTTCCTGATTAAATATTTAGAGAGATCATAGAGCCCACTTTTTTATTATCATGTTTCATAATTCTGCTGATTTACTTTGTCTCTTGCAGTTGTTGTTTGCAAAGTTGTATTTGTATCTCGCCTCCATGGAAGCGACTTTCCTTCTTGTGGTAAAGGCAATTATTTAAAAACAGCCTGCAGAACAATTGCTTTCGCCACTACACAGGCGCAGTGGAACGACACCATTCGTATCGATGGCACCGACACATCACGTGATCCATACCCTTGCTCCTCGATGATGTCAAACCAGAATGGAATATTCGCCAACAAAAGCTTATCTTTTAAAAAATTTGGAAACGCCGAGGTATTTCTTAAGTGCAAAGCGAAGCAAATTATGTTTGATGGCCGAAATGCATCCGGAACGGTTAGTATTCGGTTCATGGGGCTTACACTCATTAACAGTCGGATCGTTGTCCAGGAATGTTCACTGTTTGTCGAAAATTGCGTATTAAAAGACGCTATTTCTTTTCCAAACGCGACGGCCGTCATTAACTTTCAATCTTCTGAGAGACAATTTATCCTAGCGATAAAGAGCTCCTTCTTCAAGAACAACAGCTTTCCGTGTGTTCGTGTGGCCGGAAACAGACCTAAGGTCAAAGTTGATGATACAGCATTTTTCAACAATACTGCTACTTTGGCAAGTCTCACAGGAGCTCCTGTTGCTGTTTTTATAGTTTTATTATCAGCCAAACAGACTACTTTATCTTCCTTTTCATCTGTGAATTTAACGAACACGTCATTCGTAGGAAACGTTTCTCCTGATGGAAGCCTTTTGATCAAAACCAGTTCAGCAGGTTTTGCGAACAGGAAGTCGAGAGGAATATACAAAACCAACAAAAATACTGAAAACACGACCGTCTCTCCGATGATTTACTGCGCTACAAAGCATTGCAGCAGGCACGAATCAAGAGCACGTGTTTCTGTGGAAATTGGTGGCGGAACGTTTTCGCATAATGTCGGAGGAGCAATTAGTGAGCGTGGTATCAGTGTCGTGAACATGTCCATCAGTAGCTCTGTTTTCCTTTATAACAGCTCCCCATTTGTGGGCGGGGCCTTAGTTTTTGAAGATACCCAAGAATTTTCTTTGCAGATTGTGAATAGTAAGTTCATTGGCAACAGCGCTAAGAACGGGGGCTCTGTACTGTATGCCTCAAGTGTTTCGACAAGAACGGTGTCTATTCTTGTTAGAAATGTCTCATTTGTGAAGAACGTTGTACGTGAACCTAATTTTGCCACGGACTTTCCTAATGGGGGAGCTTTAACACTTGACCTTGAAGGCTATTTGAAAGTCCTACTGGAAAAAGTTTCCTTTTTATTAAACAAAGCTGCAATGGGGGCCTCAACATTGCAAATTGGAGGGTATAATCTGAACATCATTATCAAAGATTGCAATTTCCTTTGGAACTTACATGATGAGCGGTTTTCACACAACTGGAAGATAGCAGTCATTTCCGCCTTTCGACTCAACTTTACAATGATTAGAACGGCTGTTTCTGGGAATTATGCAAGGCCTCGTGCTGATAACACCACATTGGCAGGACAGCCGATACATTTCTTAGTGTATGCTTTTTATACGGCTCATCTGAATATCTGTAACTTGCACTACAGGAACAACAAAGGCGGAGGAATATTTATTCAATTGGGGATGAATGAACACAATGAAAATTCAACACTTTTGATGCAGGACTCGCACTTCGAAAACAATGATTTTTTTTCTTTGGAGATTAAAGTTAAGTCAAGTTCTTTGCTGCAGATCGATCGCCTTAAATTTAAAGCAAATTCTTTTATAACCTCTGTTTTTGAATGTCTGGCATTATTTTTCCTCTTCGGTTCTCCTGGCGGAAAAGGTAATCAGATACTGGTGCAAAACTCTACTTTTGAGAACAATGCGCATCTCTTGGGTAGGATTGCATTGCTTCGTCTGCCATCCGATGAAATAGATCCCTCTGCTTGCCACATGCCCAACTGGATTTACAAAAATTACGTCACATTTACGGGAGTTCTCTTCCGAAACAACAGCCGCGAATTCTCCACTACCTTGCGGTTACAAAACGGTTGGTACGTTCTAAAAAACTGCCAATTTGATGAAAATTATGGAAAATTCTTAGGCTCAAACATTTTTATCGGTGAGGGATCTGCTCATCTAGAGCTCATCAACTCATCGTTTGAGCTAGCGCAGATGGAACAGGCTCCGCCTAATTTTAGGGGATTCATATACTTTGCAAGCTCAGGATCCATAAAACTTGCAAACACGCGTCTTTCTGTGCAGGCCTTTCAAGACATTGACTCTTACTTAATGATCACAAAGTCAAGCTTTTTACATATTGACAATTCAACAATCATTCAATGCCCTGTTGGGACGGTAAAAGGATTATTAAATTTCTCCCATCATCAATTTTTCACAAACCAGGCCTGTCCATATGGCCTTTTCATCTCCAGTTCGCAGTCTTTCATTTATTCTTGTAAACGGTGCGCACCAGGACTTTTCAGCGTTGAACCATTTGCAGAAAAATGTCGACCCTGTCCTTACGGTGGCAACTGCTCAGAGAATATCGCTGCCAGACCCTCTTTCTGGGGATTTCCCCTTCAGTCGGACCATGGATCGGTCAACTTTCAGGAATGTCCAACTGATTACTGCTGTCCTCATCACAATGTTAGCTGTCCATACGACAATCTACGTTATCTGTCAGCGGGATGTTCTGGAAACCGCATTGGTGTTCTCTGTGGATCGTGTAAACATGGTTTCACAGAAACTCTCTTCTCTGCACAGTGCCGAAAAAGTGTCGACTGCACGGATTACTGGTTCTGGTTCGTTGCTTTGTTTTACAGCTTATCATTTGCCTTCTTTCTTCTAAGGAAGACTCCCGTTGTAAATGTGGTAAAGAGGCTGTTTCCATGGGGAAAATCAAGCCTTGCCGGCCACCACTCGACAAATAACTCAGAATTAGTGGACCGTGGTGGCTACCTCAAAGTGATTTTCTATTTCTATCAGGTCGCCAGTTTAGTTTTAGAGCCCAAAAACACTGAGGTGTATTTATTCGAAAACTACCTGTTACGTTCCGTAATCGGTTGGTTCGACTTCAAAGCAATCAGCTCAAAAGACGGTTTTATTTGCCCCTGTCCAGGACTTACAGTGGTTTCAAAGATGTTCTTGCAGGCTTCCCAAGTTTTTGCCGTGCTATTTTGTATCCTATCTATTTTTCTTACCCACGGAGCTATAAGAAACGTTCACAAAAAATCCCCGGTCTTTCCTCCCACAGGACAGTACATGGCAGCCACAACAGAGTGCTTATTGTTAGGATACTCAACACTGACAAGAACAACTCTAAAGGCGTTGAACTGCGTCCCGTTTCAGTCAACTTCACGTTTCTTCTATGATGGAAATATCCATTGCTGGCAGTGGTGGCAAAAGCTATGCGGCGTTTATATTATCGTTGTTGTAATACCGTTTATCTTTGTTCTGTATCGCGGGTCCAAATTGCTTCACGGTAATGGGATATCGACAAAGCAGTTTTTGTTCGCATGCCTGTTTCCTTTGCCGTTTGCCTTTCATTGGATGATTTCCTGTAAGAAGGTTTCTCTTAGCCAGGCAGAATCTCTTCAACAGGTTAACCGAGAAGAGCTTCCTTTGATTCCTGCAGATTGCAGGACAAGAGATTCCTCCTCCCGTAATCAAACAGCAGAGGTCGTTTACGGACCTTTTAAGCAATGTATTGACAACAAAGGTTCTTGTACTGTTTACTGGGAGAGTGTTCTCATTGGTCGACGTCTGATACTAATTTCTCTGAACACTTTTATAGTCCTTCCTTTCATTCGAATGGTTTGCTTAAGTTTTGCGTGTGCTTTCATCCTTGCACATCACTTATGGAAGAGGCCATTTAAAGACTCTCGAGTCAATTATGCAGAGACAGTCTCCTTGACCGCCCTGCTTGTTCTGATAGGTATCAATATGGCATTGGGTACGTTTGCTACCAGTGGAGAGATCCTGTCAGAGCAGGAACGCATCTGTTTAACGGTTTTGCAGGTAGTTCAAGTTGTCATACTTGGAATAATCCCTGTGCTGTTTATTCTTCTCATAGTGGTTTCTCTCTTGTGGCATTTGCTAAAGATTTGCAAGCTATGCTGGATTTTGTTCTGCCGATTATTTGTTAAGTAATAGTACCAATGTCTTGCGATCAATAGAATATATTCCCTTGGATTATTGTTCGGTGAAGACTCAAGAGAGACTCTCAGCTGGACTGTTAGTTGAGTGGCTTGGATGACCTCCAGGCACAAGGCACTTTATGCCCCGAATTGTCGTTAACCATAGTGACTCACGCTGAAGACACCCACCTTAATGCTCTTCAGTACTGTGTAATCAACGCGCCGACGAAACGAGTCGCAACACTCCATCATCATGTAATTGTTGTCTAGCAAGTCGAGGAATGAAAACAGCCGACATCTCGCTGGCTGGTTTCCACGAGAAATGACGTCAAAGGAACGAGCGTAGAAATTCCATACTGATGACGCTCTCTACCCAGATCTGGTTAGAGGGGGAGGTACATAACAGGAAGGAGGGAGAAAATGAAATGTTGAGAGTAGGAAGATATCGATGGGAAGGTAATTTTATGGGTTTTCTTTAACTTGTGCATGACCAGGGATAAGGGGGCCGGGAAAATGACGTACACTGCAATCCCCGTGGCTCTCCTGGGACTCCCTTGGTATCAAACTTTGACGCATCTCAGGTTACCAGGTTTAAAACTTGGCGGCGACAGTGGCAACACACGACCTCCGCACTTGTTCGTAAAGGAAGTTGTGTCCTTCAGAGCGCGACATGTGACCCACGCAAAAAGCTTTTTTCCTCGCGTTTTTTCTCGCGGCTTCTTCATGTACTCCCATAGTTTCCTCGAAAACCATACCCAATTCCAGACCAAAATGGGCAAAATCTATACCCGTTGAGACCAAAGCGGCGCTAAAACCCTACCCTTTGGGACGGCACATACCTACAAAAAGCTTAAATAAGGGAGTACCTCCCGGGCATACATACGGTGGTTAGGCCCTCTCCGTGTGGTATGTTGGTATACAGGCGAAGCTCTGAAGGTCATTATACTTCCTTTACGACTAAGTGCAGGGGTCGTGTGTTTACCAAGTTTAGGGAGGGGGGAGAAATTAATTGGCTGAAAAAGTAGGGAGAAGGGAGATTTTCCCCCTGTACCCCTCCCCTCTGGTTGATGATTCCCATTGGTCGTGCTGCGTGGGTAATTTGCTTCAACAACTCAGAAACACTACCCAGGTCTGGATAGACTCTGGATAGAGAAGCGTCATCAGTATGGAATTTCTGAGGTCGTTTCTCGGACGTGATTTCGCGGGAAAACAATAGTGGCTTCCCGAAATGTCGGCTATTTTCTCTGGTTAAGCCTGCCTAGTCCCTAGGCCTCATTATTCCGCGCGACCGATGCGTTTAGGGTCACGTGATCCGAGCGAAGAAGTTTCCCTCGGATACGTCACCGAATTGCATTAACCGAGAAGGTCTGGGAAAACGCCGAACAGGGACTAGGTAGAGGTTAAGTAATGATTTAAATTGTTACTGTCAAGAATTTTGTACTTTTTTCATTGTTACTAATGCAATATTCATCTTAACTTCAAATACATTTACACTAAGAATCGCCATGGTACAATGTTGCTGTCACATGATATATTCAGGGGAGTTATGACTCCTCCTTGATCCGCTACTACTTGCAAAGTGTAGAGCACTCCGCCTTGCTTAGCGTTTGTTTGTTTCAGTGTTAAAACCGCAATGTAGCCAGAGTGGGCCATATTTTGGTTTGTGCTCAGCTAAACAGTGTCCGTAAAAAGGGGTCAGCGACTGTATATGGGAGTTTGTGCCTCGGGACACGGATGTCCGTTATCCGTGTAGAGTGTTTTCACTCACGTTGCCAGCATCTATGCAAATCTATTGGTACAAAAGAAAACGTTTGCATAAGAAAAGAGTTCAACTCCCACATGATTGGTTTGGGACACCAACATGGCCGCCGTTTCATTGTTTTGGGACACCAATATGGCCGCCGTGACGTCATGTGAAAACACTCTATAAAACGGTGTCCGTATTAAGCAGGTTAATTTTAGAGAATATATGAGCTTTTGGTCGGGATAGACGAAAATTTCCGTTAAATACAGGTTTCTGTAATGTCTGCATTAAGCGGGTATCCGTAGAGCGGAATTCCACAGAGTCAGTATACAGTAGAACCCCAGTAGCTCGAACTCTGAAGGGAAACTAACAGTTCGAGGTAGTGAGGAATTCGAGTTATCGGGGTAAATTTTAGTGATTCTGATCACGGGAACGGAGATTTAGTTCGGGTTAGCGGGGAATTCGTGTTATCCGAGTTCGAGTTACCGAGGTTGTACTGTATATCTCACACGAAAATCCGACATTAAGACGAGTAAGAGAACAACTTTTAGCTAAGGAAGAATCTACCTCGTGTCTTAACCAGTCAGATAGAGAAGGATTTGAACTCCGGGATGATTAGTTTCTTGTCTTGTTGTACTAACTATGGTCTGGCATAAGGTAAGAGTTACCATAAATGGACTCAGGGACAAGTACTATCGTGCAACGATTAGAACAAAAAAAGGTTTGACATCAGTAATTTCAGTTTCCATAACATACTGGAAAAAAAAAGGTTTATAAATGTTACACTTTATTGACAAACAGACTAAATGTACCTTTTAAATACATACAATGGTGCTTAAATAGTCCGTACACGTATTGCGTCAGTTGATCAAGCAAAAAATAAGGTCTTTGTCAGTGCAGTTAGAAAATACAGTTCATCTTATAAGTAGACAAATTAGCTTTCATACCTTTTCAGCGTTCGCACTATACTGAGAAGGGATACAACTCCAGAAATTTCCATTGGAGGATACAAAAATATAAAAGTATATAAATTACTTTCGTACGGGACGGAAAATAAAACGGCCTCTAATTCTTCGATGCATTCATGCTCATTCAATGCAAGGGTTTTCCAGGAGTATGCATCAAAGTATAGATTTTCACGTAAGTATGTTAGAATCCTAAGAGGCTCATTCTTCTAACTGAAGTAGTATTTCAGGAGTAGTACGAACCCTGATATTTGTAGCTATTCCGAAACATTACAGAAAGACCAGGTTTTAGAAAAATACATAACCAATTTATTGCGCCTCTTATTTCTGAAAATATATTTTTCAAAAAATATTCTAATTTGTCCTTCCCTACAAAAGTTAGAGCAAGAATCAACCGCGCTCTTAGGGTATGACAAAAAAATAATCACAATTTTCGGAACAAGCACCGTTTCTAGGTAGCTACCTCTGATTATCTACAGAATCGCACCTGAAATTCAAGAAGAAAAAAGAAATTCTCCCTGACCCTAAGCCAATTTTCTACACCGAGGAAATAGCACTAAAACTGCTCAAAAACTGAGAACTTCGTAGAAAAAGCGACACTGATCACGTCTCGAAAACTCCTCGGTTAAGACAAGTTTTCGCTACAGTTATTGGAGAAAAATATTTCTCGACGAGTTTTTGCTCTATTTCTTCCTGTAGGTTAACGCTCTAACAAGCCTTTATTCTACTAACAGTTATCTACGTACGTTAGGAAAAGCATTCGTGTAAGTGTAACTAGTGTCATCACACCTGAGACTAATAATATATACAACGCAGCATACATACATCGCGTTACACAGATTTCACCCTATGTTACAATACTCGATTCATCTCGCTTAGCTGAACCTCCTAATCTTCCCCCATCTGGTTGTCATTAAAAATCTTATTACAGAGTATATTTTACTACAATTACAGACTTTACAGTTCTGGCACAGGGGTGTCAACTAAGTACACACTTCAAGAAACAAATGGCTGAGGTTCATACAAATGTTTCTCTCATCGGCCCCTATCAGGTAAACCCACAGTGACAATGCAAAACAGTCTAAATCGACCCTCTAGGAACTGGAGCCTAGACCAGGTTATGAAAAAGCTTCCTTTTTGAAGTGCAAAGAAAACTGAATTGAAAAATTACACTGACACACAGTTCTTCTAACTAGTTTCATCCTCCAACACGGCAGACAAAATCGTGATCACAGTACCGGGCCAATTTGGGAAAATGACTAACTAAATGTATATTACTAAGTAGGTCACCCAGCAAAAAGTATGGGGGTAATATTACGATGGGAACTGTTCAATATGGAAGCATCGATGTACAATGCGCAATGTTCAGTATTGCTCGCCGATATGATTTCACTTGCTGCATACCAAATTTAACGAGCAAACAAAGAACAATATTGAGAGAATGTGTGCAATACCATGAATTGTTAGTAAGCGAGGTGAATTTGGTACATTTTTTTGTTCCAGAAAATTAACATCTTAACATTCATACTGCCCCATAATGGGTTTAATCATTTCAACCCCCCCCCCCCCCCCACCCCTCTGGAAATTCCACTTTAGGCTCAAAGTTTTCTTTTTCAATTTTGGCCCTAAACGCCCTCCTTTTCCAAATTCCAATAGGGAGCTTTAGCAACGACGACGGCAACGACAAGGGGAACGTCAAAAAAGCAATAGGTTTCATAAGCAAAACAACAACGACGTGAAATTTCCTCGTGCGACGTGTTATGGAGAACGTAAACACACGATGACGTATTTTTCTTTCAGTCTCTTTCGAAAACTGGGTGCGGTCCCCAACAATTCACCTCTAGGGAAATGTTTGACTTTTTTGGCGAGTTGGAGTAAACACAACTAAGTTTGAAACAACGCAAATTTATTTTTGAATTGACGTTGTGTCGATGCCCAAGCTCCCTAAAGACCACCATGGGAAAGGAACAAAGCCACACAGTTTAATATGTTAACTTTTGTAAGCAAAAGCATGTAAATAAAAGTACATCTGTAAGGTTAAATGAGTACCAAAAATACATTTCAGCAAGAGGCTGGTAAAAAAGCCCCTATGGTTTTGAACCAAACTATACATTTTTACGAGGTAATGCACACTGTATAATTCTTAAGTAGTGTAAATTTCGAAAATATGTATACTATTTTCACTACTTGATTGAGTATAAAAATAGAATCAAAACTATCATTGAATTCCAAGATATCCTAAAATAATGATTATACTGCGGTAGACTGACCATGAAATATACTCTAAAGGTAGCTAACGTGTACACGCGTACTAACGTATTGATCGTTTTAACCGTTAAAAAATTCACATATTATTTTCTTTAGAAAAAAGTCTAATTTACAAAATATTGCATGAATTAAAAATACCATAGCCATTTCCAAGAAACACATTGAAAATCTGTCTTTGACGAAATAGACCATTTCACAGTTGCCAGCTTAGTATCCTAGCTTTTGAGTGAAAGTGAGGCCAAGGTTGACCTTGTTTTGATCCAAACCTTCCTCCTTTAATTATGATGGAATTATGCTTCAAAAAACTAGATAGCATAAAAACAACATGATTTACATAATAAAGCAGGAAGGGTTGTATAGGGTTGTATCAAAACATGGTCAACTCGAGGCTTGTTTCCACCTGTAACTGTAAAATGAGCTATGGACCACTCACTGACTTCAGTGAGATGATGATAATGATGATGATGACTTTAGGAGTCCATAGTGAAACCGTTCTATGCAGAGGTGCTTAGTTTTGCAGTGGGCATTCGTGCCGCGGGTGGTGGAGCCGGAGCAGTCCTGAAGAATCACAATTTAAAGAAATTTCAGTGAGATACACACTGTATGGGACTTCAAATACTCTTAGAGATCGGATTTCTTATTATGCAAGAATAAAAAATGAAACAGTGTTCAGGCCGTGAAAAAAACTTGATTCCCAGCTTGTCCTTTGGGCAAGCAGTTCTCACCATTTTGCTTGACCAGGGCTACTTCTCACTAGTCTTACTTAATTATTAAGTTAAAAGATGACTTGATTTCACCCTTTTGTGTTACAGATTAGAACCTGCTCTGAAGGGGAGTACAAATACTACTATGGTGTTTCTTTTTAAATAGAAAAAGATGTCTAAAAAATGTATTCTTGGTCAGCCAAAAAGGTTCATACCAAGAATGAATGGTGCAAACAAATTTTTGGGGGAGAGAAAGGGGGGGGGGGGGGGGATTTTTTGTTGTTGTTGTTTTTTGTTTTTTGTTTTTTTGGCAGAAGGAAACCACTAACTGCAAATCTGGAAATTCTACTTAGGGATCAAGAAAAAAGATTCTGGAATTTATTTTGTTGAAAAATTGAAAGAATTCAGAAGGTTTTCCTCTTTCCCGAAAATCGGGGAGGAGGTGGAATTTTTTGAATGCACTGAGGGTCTATCACATTATATATTAAGTAAAAGGGGCCACCAGTGGACTCAATTATATTACTGTGTATGATCATCAAAAAACGTACGGTTATCACACAGCATTACCAGTTTGCTGGTAGAAAGACTGTTGGTCTGCCAATGAACCCTTGAGGCGCATACGGAATCCACTGGTCAGGGTATGGCGGCTGGACTTGGGCATAACTAGCTGGAGGGAATTGTCCAGTCATGTCGGCAGGAAGCTGACCCTTTGTGAGTGTGCTCACAGGTGGCAGTACATATCCAGGGGCTGGATTGGCTGCAGGAGGGGACATGGCTTGGACATCTCCACCTATGTGAAAAAGAAGACATTTACACTGTACATTGAATTTTGCATTTACTAATTTTATGACATCATAGAAAAGAACTCATCATATCTTTTCAATGGAATGGTCACAGAATCAAAAATTCTCCAAAACCCTCAGTTTTTCAAAATTCCCAATAATTTAAACCAAGTCTAACTTCCCTTCACCAGTCAAACAATGTAAACTTTACCTCTCATTTTTCAAACTTCCTAAACACAGTAATTCAAACCAATTTGCTTTTCCCAAGGTAGTTTGAAAAAACAGTATTCTTGGCCTGTACAATACTGCAAGTCACCAAGTGTAAGAAAGTGAAATTAAACATAAAAGGCGCTTAAATTCTTACCACTTGTTATGACCCTCTGATATTGTACAGGGCTACCTAAGAAAACAAAAGAATAAAAAAAATTAAAACAACAAGAACTCCTTTTAACACGACTGCCATATGAGCTTTGGGGAGGTGACTTTCCATCAGCACTGCATTTCTAACACCTGAACTGGCTTAAGTAAAATACTTACGAACAGCTTGAGAAGGTGACATAGTCATGATAGACTGCCCAACAGAGGAGAACACTGATGATGAGCTGTTGTTAGACACACTTGACTGGGTGTGGTCACTAAGGCGCATGGTGTACCCCTGCCCACTGGCCATAGGATGGGAGGCCTGGACCAGATTTGCACTTGGAACAGCAATAAATGTCTGACTGGGAGTGGCAGCAGAGGGGCGCATCATTTCATAAGATGGCTGTTGAACTTGAGGGGCTGGAGCTAGGTTAGGAATTCCCATTGTTGTATGCATTGTTGTATGCATAGTCAAACTAGGGTCTGTTACTGGCTTCAGTTCAGTTAATTCTGCTTTAACAGGTGTATTCTGTTGATAATAGAGATGAGGCACTTGATTAAAAGTCAATAACAAGTACATTGCCAGGCAAAACAGAAACAGGAATGGCCGATTCTGAATGGTTCTGGTTCATCCTTTGTCACAAAACAGTTGTACACTGTACATGTAACAGTGTATGTATTTCCCTCAAAAGAAAACCTCTACCATAAAAATTCACAAAAAGTCTCAATTTTTCATTTGAAAGTTGACCCAAAAAGGCCAGATTAACTTTTGTTTCCTTAAGAGGAATAATTTGATGTGGTTACGTCTTTTAGGGGTTTTCAACACAAACCCATTTTCGACTGTGCTTAGATACTAGAAAAAGAAAACCACCATGTGAAGCATTTTATGTGCATGGCCACACTACAGAATTTCTTCCACAGAATTAATAGTTACAACTGCACTTCATATATTGATCAACGTTATTGACTTTAAGAATTCACTGGTTTAAAAAGATTTACAATCACAAG
Source organism: Porites divaricata (assembly GCA_038088405.1). Lineage (NCBI taxonomy): Eukaryota > Metazoa > Cnidaria > Anthozoa > Scleractinia > Poritidae > Porites > Porites divaricata. Next base: position 22,411,605 of record JBBMOI010000005.1, on the reverse strand, counting down.
ATTGTACCGTGCATTTATCCATCAAAGTATGTCACGCAAACCATAAATTAATATGCCCCATACAAAAATACATTTAGCGTTATGCAACTCACATCATGAGTCTGAGGGTACTGATTTGATGGAATGCCGTCATCGTGAACAGGGGTAGGATGATTTGGTGGAGGGCTTATAACAGTAGTAGGGTATCCAGCTGTGTTAATGAAGGTGGTGGGTATTGATTGAGCAGGGCTGGCTGCTGTGGGACTGCTAATAGGAGGAACCTTTTCTTGTTTCCTAAACTTGGCCCGTCGATTAGAGAACCAAACCTGTAGAAGAGTAGATGGTAGGAGTCATCATTTGGTTTAGTTTTAAAGTTTTGATGGCTTTATGGACCCTATTTTCTGGAAGAAACACCGCAACATGTCAACGGATCTTTTCAATCCTAAACCACATTGTGACAGGGCTATCTCTCACTCTGACCTTAAGGGAAGGCATTGATAAGCATGACCAAGTTAGGCTTTGATGATCGCAGAGTTACTGAAAATTAAAATATACATTTCCTAAATGTCTTAGAAAATAAGAAATGATATTGAAGAATCATGGATTGGGTCAAGTCTAAAATATATTTGAAAATATGAAATAATTATTAACATTGTTGGAAAATGCATTAAATATCAGTCAGCTTCAATGAAGAGCACATTTAACAGAGTAGACCCTACATGTATGACTGAGGCTAACACCACAAGGCAATTAGCATTACTGGTTGGTTATTTACATGCGCTACATGTATACATAGCATATAATGAATTAACAATTGTAATGAGGTATCAAGTAAGAAATTAGACCAGGTTAAATCCATCACTGCTAAGCTGGAAGGAAAATCAAATTCACCAATGGCATAACACTTCCACTGAACAGTCAGGAGTTACAGATGCAGACAATAAAACTTGTGAGAAGTAAAAAAGATAATAATTTTTCCTCAGTCACACTGATTACTTCTGTGTGGTTGAGATATCACAGGAAAAAATATAAGATTCCAAGTTGTTATAACATTGGTAATTGATGCAGCAAAAGGAAAAAAATGGAATGAGAATAATGTACAAACTTGACTCGAAAAAAATGAAGTGTACACAATCAAACACGCTAAGAGAATCGGAAAAAAGCAAGAAAGTTGAAACTTAGATGTTGTTTCTAGAAAGTGCTTTCAACTGATCTGCTGTGTTGTGTTATAATTTTTTTTATTGTTATATATTGTCAGAAACAGTGGCATCATGTAACTCCCTCACCCTCAACCTTTACTTTGACTTAATTTCAGCTTTTGTGAGCTCTATTGCATATCAAGTAATTAAATCAGGTCAGTAAGGTTACTGTTATTAGTTGCAATGAAGCTGCAAAAAAAATTCCCGTAATTGTTTCTAGGGCTTGTTAGAGTTTTTCTAAGTCAGTGATAGACAATTCCTGCTCTTTAAATGGCAGAAAGACTAATAGCACTGCAATTTTGATAAATCCTTTTCCAGCATTAACAGCAATGACTTTGCTACCTGAATTCTTGCCTCAGAAAGGTCAACGTCCTGCGCAAGTTTTTCACGTGTGAAGACATCAGGATAGTGGGTCTTCTCAAATGTCTTTTCTAACTGTTCAATTTGCTCGCCGGAGAATGTAGTACGTTGTCGACGAACTATTTTGTGACCACGCAAATCTGTTGGGGATCCCACATCCCCTTCAGCTTGCACTTCTTCTTCTGAATGACTCCCTTTCAAGATAAATCAGAAAATTCAAAAACTATTAATAAACTGTTACCATATCTCTTATTTGTTCTACAAAACTGTTGCAAACATTGACACACCATAGTACTAGAACCAGTTTATTTTACCACCTATGTCCCACTTTTAACTAGTTTGACCGGGCTGTAGAACATGCGTGAGGCATTAACAATTACGTGCGACTTCAAGATAATTTTAAGCACCTGGGTCAAGGTATTTTTCTAAGATGCAATTTAACATAGCATGGCTCTCTATTCCACAAACAAGCTTAAATGGAGATGGTTCAATAAACTAAAAAATGTAAAAGTTACTACAATGTACAGGTATGTACAAGGACTAATTTGAAAAAACAATTTTAAATACAGAAAAACAGGCAACTAAAGGTACAGTTTTTACCTCGAATTTAAAACCTTTCATGAGAAGAAAAAAGAAAAGAAACAGTGTAAAAATTACAATGAGCATGCTCTATATTTTTGGCAATTAAGGAGCTCCAGTAGTCTTGAGTAGTATGCTAACTTTTCTAGCACGTGACTATCCTCTGATGTGTTGCAGGACAGCGAGATCCATTGTGCAGCAAGCTACACACAGTTTTTCTGTTTTTTCCGCACTGATAAATAAAATATACATGCAAACAAGAATTTTCGCGCGCGCGCCAAGGATCTGAATTAGGAAATGAACACGCGCATGTGCAGAAAAGTGACCTGTCTTAGATCCGTGTATAGGGTTTCTCGCGAGCGAGGATGCCATCACACAACATCAAAATTTCAAAATAAATACCTATACTCTCTGCGCTTTCCACTGAGTGCTTTCTCTTGCTCGGGGGAACTGAATTTCCGGGATGTTGAGGTCCCGGCATTCCCAATATGCCACTAATTGAGTAAGAATTGCGTGGCATGTGGATGTTCGACTGCTCCACTTTCAAGCCTTCAGGACCGACGTTCATGACATCTTCTGCCTTTCCAGGGCTGATTTTGCTATCTGTGCTGTTGATACGATTTCGGACAATTCTATTGATGGAGCTCACACTGGGAACATTGTCAGCACAGCAAACATTTTCGCTAAGCAGCCGGTCTCGAATCTCCCAAGCAAACATGGTTGGGTTCGCACGCTTATATTCCGCGATTTTGTTAACAACAGGACCTGTTGCGACCTTCGGCTTGCTTCCTCCGATTACCCCTGGTTTGATGGAGCCAGTCTCGTAGAACCGACATAGAATCTTGCTGACACAGCCATGGGAAACCCTCAACTGCCTTGAAATGTCACATGGCCGAACTCCACTCTGAGCCAGCTCAACAATTCTTGAACGAACAACATCGGGAAGGGGTCTTCCATTCACGAACAAGCCTCCAAGTTGATTCACTCCACCGTGTCCTGCGAAGCAGTAAATAAGCTCTTAGAGTGCGCTTTCGGGTTTGATTTGCTACTAAACACGACATTTATTAGCTACCTTGTTTCGTAGTATGTGCCATTCCAGGGGACCGTTGATCCGTATATGTATTTTGCCTTTCCAAAAATCACTCAGGCGCTACGGACGTTCGAACCCAGCCAAGCGTTACTAAACACTGTCAGTGGGCCGTAAGCGAAAACCTGTGAAAATCAAATAAAGAGCACAAATACTATCAAGTTTCTTCTGCAGATCAATGAAGCGTTTCAAGCACGGAAGGGAACAAGAAACAGAGAAAAGCCTTGCCAAGTTCGCATTCCTTGCCAACACCTCGTGGCGTGGGACGTTAAACTTGCAAATGATCGCACCCTTCGATATCTTGGGTTTCGGAATATTGCATTCGAAACCCAACTCAAAACTGATTGACAGATTTCCTTAACGGAATTCCTGATTGGCCCACGGAGAAAGAGTATTGTTCGGGAAACCTAATTAGGGCTCACAAATAACAATTGCACAACGGCGGTTGTGTCATTCATGAGCGTTTAATAAAAGAACAATCACTCAATCGTCAGTTTCTTCCCCCGAGATTTTAAACTAGACCCGCAAGACAGACCACCCGAGACTGTAGATAGCATTGCTCAGCTCTTGTAGCACGCTTTGATGTCAGTGAACGATTTCGAATTGCGAATGACCTTCATCAGAGGACATACGAATTTCCTGTTTGACTTATTGCGTCGGGATTGCGCGCAGAGACACTGTATTATATTAGCATAAATGAGCAGGGCGCAATTTATAGGTTCTGATTTGTATTTCATTTGGCGCGCATTTTAATCAGGGCAAAGAAATTCATGCTGAATGGCGTATATAAGATAGGAAGGTGCCAGAGCATTAAACTGTGACCGATGTTCAGTTACTCATTCTTCCGTGTCCCCCCGATTCCCTAACTACAACAGACAGCACACAGGACGGAAGAGAACCCTGCTCTAGGAGAAGAAACGCAAACGGAAAACTTTCAAGGAATGGAATGGACATTATCCCAAGCCCTATTGAAAACAGCTCTTTGTGTTATAGATGTTTTAATACGGCGTCCTATTTTGTTCAAAGACGTATTTTGCTTCGAAACTAGGCAACCAATGATTTGCATCTCTTTGAGCGAACAAACCCTTTGTTACTTCCGACGAAAGTCGAAAAATGAGGGAGGCGGAAAACATTATTTCAATAAAAGGGACCAGCAACTACTTAGCACTTACTGACGATTACAAATGTTGTTCTTATTTGTTTTTCGGTCGATAAACTAGTGGTCCACTTTTGCCAATTTCATGCTAGAATGAAGTTAAGGAGACTCTCGTCGACTTATTTTAATCCTCAATAAAACAGTTAGAACCATTAGAGACGCGACTAGGCGGTTGGTCTTGAACTTCTAAGATGTAAAGCTTCAATATTAGCGCGTTTTGTCATTGTTTTGCAATTTGCCCCAAAGCGTATGCAAGACCTTTTGACTTCTAATTACCAAAAGCGTACGTTGTTGGCTGACAAGGAGGGCGTGAGATGAATTTTTAAGGAGCTGTTGATGAGAAGAAGCCGATCACTTGATCTTAATATTCCGCTAAAAAGGCGCGAATTAGTTAAGTACGTTTCTGACAGTAATTTGTCGCTTCGAGAAGGAGCCAGAGGAAATTGCGGTTTTTCCCTTAAGCATGGATCAGGATGAATCACATCAGTTTTACTGGCCTCTAAACAATAAAAATATGCTGCTCGAGGCTATATTTCGACAGTTCTTGCAACAGCAGGCCAATGAATATCAAAAACGAAAAACCTTAGTTTTCTGGGATTTCTTCCTGCAAGTGTATAAGTTCTATATTGTTAATACAATGCAAATATTGAATCAAGTGTCCATCAGACTTGTTTTGCTCTCTCTACCGTGAGCTCAGCCGAATTCCTATCCTGGCTTGAATCTATGACGTCATCAGAAAGGAATTTTGATTTTCCTGTCGTTAGTTCACTATTACTCAGCAAAGCGACGGCTTATTTTGCAAGTGAATTTTGTCGTTGTTCCTAGCTGATCATCAGCTCCTGGCGTGTGTTTCGTGCTCGATGGTCCGAAGTAATCCTTGTTCACTTGCAGAGAGATTAAAATTAATCCGCAGCTAATTTCGAGCACCTTTGTCGCTTTAGGCCGCCACAGAATCCGTTTTGGGAGGTTAAAAAATTGGAGCATACTTTTTCAGAAGTGTTTTCTTTAACTCTGTATACTTTCTAACTCGATCGTCAAAGCCCTGAGAACGTGACTTGATTCGTCCTTAGAATTTGCATATAGTATTGGAATTTTCAAACTAATTCTTTGGTAATTACGATAAGCCCCTGGGCAAATTCTATGTGCAAGGTTTCCTTAGTATTTTAAAACCCAAGCTGCAGAAGTGAAAGTTTTTTTGTTAAACTACAGCTAGCTTTTTGATATTCTATTTTTCCCATTTTTCAAATTTTAAGAAACCAAACCTTGTACTGTGCGGCGACCTTTTTATGTTTGAAGTCCAGAGTGTTTAAGTGGGTGCTTGATCGAACGGAAGAACATCAAGAAATTTTGCATGCTAGAGTGGAAGGCAAAAGACACGAAACCAAGAAAAGCCCCTATGACTAGAACGGATTAAACGGGATTGATACCTATTTGGAGGAAACGTCAATTTTTTTTTCTCTAAACAAAGCCATAGAATTAAGAAAAAATGTGTTGCGGGTCCACCCAAAAATTGTCAAACTGTTTTTTATTTTACTTGACTTTTTGTTGTTAAGGGTTCCTTTGGTGGTTGAGAGCAAGGGTAACCAATGAAAACTTTTCGCATGCCCTAAAAGTATATAAAAAGAACTGATAAATTTCTTGCTCCTTAAGGATTTTGAGGTCTGCTGGTCTTCAAAATGAGCATTCGATTTGCCCAAACGTGCATCAGGGCATGGCTAGTTCCTTGCTCTATATTTCACCCTAAAATCCTATTTTTTTCATTTCTTCCGTACTTGAGACTTGAACAAAGATAAGGATCAACATATTCATGTCTTTCTAAAGTGTATCGTTAGCCGGCGAAGTGCTCAACGCGTTTTGCTGAAGCGAACCAAGACAGAACTGTTTCGCGCAGTGACTCCTTGTAGATAGCAATGGTAGAAAAAACACTGTTGCACAATTTAATTTCTCTTTTCCTTTGAAAGTAAACTAAGTGGGCTTACCGCAATGAATTAAGTTTTATAGTCAAGAAAGTCTGATGAGAACAGCCATGCTGCTTCTAGTCTAAACTGTGTTCTTGCTGCACCTAACTTCTCAGCAACACTCAATGTGAGTTGTTCAAAATCCATTGCAGTCCAACTTCTTAAAAACCTCGCTTCGCACTTCAAGTTTATTTGGCTAAACTATTTTTTTCATTGCATAGCTTCGTGATTTTCGGTTTAGCGTGCAGCGCGCGGCGCAGTTACGCCGTTAGGCAGTTAGCAACGAAAGTTCTCAGATTTTACATCTGTTAATGGTGTTTCTAAAAGCTCGCATACTTTCGGAAAACATTCTATTTTGAGGATGTAATTTAAAGTAAACTTCTTGCGATCTTCTCCATCCTACTAACCAGCTGAGCGGCCAGCACGAAAAATTCCGTGATTTGGCCCAAAAGGCTCACATGTCCTCTCCGGTAGCTCCAGTGAACAGAACAGCACCGGCTGCAGATCCTTCGCTACGGTTTCCAACTCGCTCGAGAACGTTAACGCCAATGAAACTAAAAGGCTCTAATCTTTGTAATACCTCTCGCTGGTCGACAGGATAATCGAATTAAAAGCTATATACTAGCTTATCACAGATCACTGGTCCGTTGTATCCATCTTCGCACCTCACTCGAATGAATTCGTGCTACCCGTGTTAAACCAATGAACCAGAAATGTAAAACAAAATCGTCCCCCGTTTTACCACAGCACACCAAGTGGCACAGCCATAGTCGGAATATCGATTCGTGATACGGAACGGCGGTTTAGCCGTCCCGATGTCAATCGGAACGAATTTAAGACGCTCAGCGTTTAGGACTTCTAGTCGTGGTAAATATTTGCACAGTAAACAAAAACTCGTGCCCAACCATCAGAAAGGATTTGTGCACGAAATTGTTTGTTTGTGAACGATTTATTTTTGCAACAGTCAAGCATGAGAAATCAAGGAAATGATCCTAAGCAAATTGTTGAAAAGCGCAAGAGAAAGCACAACGCATCCTTGCTTGTCAAGTCACTTATCATACATTTCGAAAATAGACGGGCCAAGAATCGAACAAATTCCTCAACATGTGCACATTTTGTACCATAGATAACACATAAATATAGATTCAATCTATAATTGTTCGAGTACGTTAAGTGAAAAGGAACACAACAAACCATATTTCAAGAGGAAAAAAAGGGAAGCCACTAACCTTTTGAAGTGAGTGTGGTCTACTCGTTTGCGTCCGTTGAATATTCTTCACAAAGGGCTAAGAAGTAGTGAGAAGGTTTCACCAATAAATAGGGTGTCCTAGAGTGCTGCTCTTTTGTTATGTATATGAGTCTGCGTGATTAACTAACTCGTAATATACTCTATACTAATGTTTTTTGCCTCGAGCTATTTCTCAAAATGGACCCGGCTTGAACCACGACAAGTTTATCTTGAGGCAATCTCGGGTCGAAAATTTATGATCTCCTTAACCCGAGAATTATTAGCTTCCAATTAACAACAATCTGGATTGAAAAGAACGAGCTCAAACTGTAGGGGTCTCTGAACTTCACTAGTGTTTCGTGCAAGCGGATGTCGAGTTTTGCAGCCCCTTTTTGTGGAAGTTGAATATTTTTTGGCATTGTCAATTGACGTAGTTGTGGCTTCTGTTGTTTTGCTGAACAAAAGACAAAACATCGCATCAATTGCTCGCATTCCTCAATATTCAGAGAGTTTACTAAGAATTGTTTTTCCCTCCACAATTAAACGCAAGGTGTTTCGAGCCTACCATACCGTCTGAGATTGAATTTGCTAAGCTTGTGATAAATACGAAAATGCATCACATTGTTTATTTCTTTAAGGAGTCTTTACGCCTCATTTCCATTGCTGAATCGAGCCCCTAGCTGCCTCAATATTAGGAAAGAGTCAAGACCTCAATTAAACTTATGAGCAAGCTTTTGATTGGCTGGCCAGTCAATCATGAATTAACAAAAAGCCGACTTAGCTTCGTTCAAGAGTTTTTAAGTTGTCTTTATCCTTTTATATCTGCTTCTGTATGCTTTCCGCAGAATCAGTACTCAAGGGTAGTTTGTTTAGAAGACATTAATTTTCCCTTCTGTAGCCCTAACTGTTAACTTCGCTATTGTGCGCTCTAGCTAAACAAGACCAGGGTAAGCCTTTGATGATTTGGGTACCTGGTGGGATGGAATCGTAAAGCAAGAAAAATACGCGACCCTTTATGGGAATAGGCTTTTCTAAATGACTGATGCAATGATAAATGATAAATATTATACTTGTCATACACCTGAGAATATAAATTCAATCCTGAAAGTCTAAAATTAAAGGATACAAAGTTGTATAATTAATAAACAACAAAAAACTCAATTGTGAGAACTGCACTTAAAAAAGTTCAATTCTGTACGATTGCACACCACTTTTTAAAATTATTTTGAAGCACTATATTGTAAGGTGTCGGTAGATGTGTGCGCAGCAATGGTCGGTAATAGCAGAAGTGCGTGGGTTTAAATTTAGTAACACGGATACAATGCTCCAAGTAGGCTTATTACTGACTCCGCTGGTAACATTTTGATGTAACTAGTTTTAGTTATTACGGACTAGATAAAATCTGAAATGCTTGATTGGTTAGTTGCCCTAGTTTATATCAGAATCATCGAATCGCTCTCCAAGCTGATTTCGTCAGGTTGCTTGATGCGTCAGAAATTCGACAAGAGACCAAGGCGGGCTCCCTTGAAAAGTTTCATTAATCTTTTTCCGAGCAAACTTCAGCCGTGCTAGAAACAAAACAGGGTAGCAATTACACGCTACAAGTCTGTATCGCTTTCCTTGATGCTCAAGAGCGTGGCGGTGTGTTTTGAATAGCCACCTCAAGCTTCGTTAAACACAAGAGTTCTAAGCCTCGTTGAAGGGGTCGCGCTTTTTATACTGTAGTGATCATGCCATGCTTCACGCCACTAGGCTTTCAGCGTACGATGAATAACAATATATATGGACTCTCCACATAAACAAACATCGACGATTTAAACTGGCTGATCGATATATTTGTGCGGATTCACGCTTAGCTAGTGGACCTTGCACCAGACTTTACACTGACACTATTGCATGACGACCCATGGGATTGGGAAGCTTAGTCCCTTGAACTCATCCATAGGAACTTTAATAAAGCAGTTTTATTAGACTTCTTTTATTTGCAGGGGAATTTTAGAGGGTCCAAAAAGCTTTCCTTCACTATTCGTAGCCCAATTTTGAGCGTTTTCATGACGAGGCAATTCAAAGTTGTCTTTGAGACAAACACTCCACTGCTCAAGTGGCCTAGCCGATAAGCTTCACTGCGCATGCCACAATGCGCAGTCTCGCTTGCATGATTTTCATCGCGCCCAGCGTACGCGCAGAATAGACGACGCGATAAAACAAATTAAAGCAGTTAAGAATAGGATTGGTTAAATGAATGCAACGATTTACACGGAGTTATTGGTAAGGTTAGCAATCACGCAATAAAGCACCGGATGAATTGTTTACGTCCGAATCGGTAAATAGAAGGTAATTTTGTACACAGCTGACAAAGTGCATGATCGATAATTGTAAAGTTACCATTTTAAGAACTTATCGTGCGTCAATACCGCAATGACCACATCGTTGTCATGGTAATCGGTTCAAGAAGGGAAGCTTTGTACCTACTGGACAATTTGACGGCATCTTAATTTGAATGAGACAATCGCAAATTCAAGGAACTGACTTGACATTAAGTACATTACGCAAGCACGTAATGGTCAAGAGGAATGCATTCAATGCCGCCTTCCCCTAATTTTCCTGTTTACTAATATGTCAGGAAAGACACCGATCCTTAAGGGTTAAGAACTTCACATCCTTTGTAGATGAACTTGAACTTGTGCCGTTGGTAAACAAAGGTTACTAAACTGAAAGAATACCCGTTTCCCTGTCTTCAACGCACCTCAATTTAAGTACTCACTTTTGTCAAGAATCATTCGATGTATTCAGGTAAAACCTAAATGATAGTTGGAAGTTACAGTAGCAAGAACCCATTTTTTAATTAAGTAACACGTCATTTTAAAGAGCAATTTCGCATATCAGACACAGGAAACCCACACAAGCAGCTAGAAATATAGTTGTTTGCCCTGAATGAGTTGATATTCACAGGAAGACCAAGTGTATCACTCCAACCGGTACACAGCTACTTAAGACAATTTTGTTTTTCATCGTGAGGTGAAAACAAGTATTTAAGTGCAGTCAGCAGTGAAAGCAAAGCGAAGAACTTTGAACGTGGCGAAAAACGAGCGAGCGAGATCCGACAAAACGAACCACGCTTCCGGGGTGGTCGTTCTCTATTCGACGACGTCATTCAGATTATTACGAAATACTTAAAGATGTTATGTCACGAGGATGCTGCTGTTTTAGGTCAATTCACGATTTTCACATAGACTACAATGCACCTTGGTTACCCCCAAAAGTTTGCATAACCATTGTCTTTGATTTCTCTTGGGACGACTGTAATACCCAGGAGAAATTAGAAACAATGGTTTTGGGGGGTAACCTGAGGTGCATTATGGTCAATGTGAAAATGGCGAATTCTGTGCTAAAGTCAATTTTTCTGTCAGTTTTATTACATTTATATTAAAAATTATTTATTTCCGATTCATTTTACTATTTAGTTCTCTTTATTATTTCTTTAACCGAATCAATGTCCGTCCATATCCCTGATCAGTTGGGATGAGAAGGGCTTATCATTCAACCTGTAATTCTTAGTGGATTGCAACTTTAAAGATTTTGCCGCAAACCTCTACCTGTTCTTTTTCAAATTTTCGTCTACAGGTGTACCTGTAAGCATAATAGCGTTCCCGTCCCCAGAGCCAGTCGGCTATTTTTCGGTTACGAAGACCACACGACGTCAACCGGAAGTGAGTCTTTTTCCCTTTTAATATATGCCATGACGCTTCTAAGGGTGCGTTCGATTGATCGTATTCCGGAATAAAAATATGCAAAAGTTTTGACACAAATTTCTTGTACTATGTTTTTTGGATTACTTAGACGCTTCATACATCGGAGTTTTTTATTTCAAGCAAATTTGTATGAACGTATATAGTATTGCAATGCAATGAATGCCAAAACAAATGATTTCACAGTTACATTTTACTCTTATTTCCGAAAACAGTCAAAAGCGAACACGCCCTAAATTTGTATTGCCAAGTGTCTTTAGTGTTATAGAGACGATGTGCGTAAAAAATGGGTAAAGCCACTGCTGAAGAGGGTTGAAAACGTCCACTGCTGGTAAACCTGCGTCGCTCAAAAACGTCTTTGCTTAAAGTGGCCAATGGATCACGCCCGTAACTTGCCTGGTGAAATTAGAGTCTGGGGCATGCGCGCAATGTCTTTGTAATCGCCTCAAAGTCGTAGCTGCCGTAATATGGCTCTGCCCGGTGAAAGCGTAGTTTCATTTTTATGTTTGGAAGTGTGCCATGTTATTTAAGCTCATATGTAGAGGCAAAACGACTGGTCTTTCATCAGAGCCCGCGAGATGATCATGTGATAATTGTCAGCGGATGTCTGATTTTGACAGCTGTCAATTCATTCTCATACGGATGGCCTACATAGCTGACAGGCTAGTGTCAATTTCTGCAAGATCTAATGTGACATTTGACATCAGCTTACATGAATAAGGTAGTTTACATGGATAGTTTACCAAATTTTCTTACCCATGGTGCTCAGCTACGCGCGCTTCGCGCGCGCACGAGAGAGCTCCTCTATAACGTCACCGTATATTTCATTTGTTTGGATCTTTCAATTCGATTAAATCTTTGTGGAAATCTTCACAATATTTCTGAGGTTTTCAGAGAAACAAGCGATGTTCAAGTCCTAAAAAAAAAGCTTCGCATTCAGACGAAAATGAAATTGTTGAAATACGTTCTTGGTGGTTTAGCTGTGGCCGCAGCTGTAGGTACGGGCGTGGTCGTTTACAAATGGTGGAAGGGAAGAGGGCAGGTGAGAAACCATTTTGCACCGGCTTTCTATCCTTTTAGGGCGCGTTGCTCCATACAGGAAATGAAATATGCTTTGAGCAAAATAACGAGTTTACTAAGATGATAAAAAAATTATGTTCTATGTTCGACAACAGACCGCGTAGACCGAACTAAATTAAATGAATATTTTTGCTTGATTTTTCGGCACTAAGATGAACACTGTTGAATTCCACAGAACAATGTCGATGACTACGACGAAGAAAACAACCATCCTGAGCTGAGATACGGAGTTTACAAGAATCCGATCGACGGTCCTTCCTGGAGACTGGAACCAGGGGCAACATCAATGGTGAGAAGGTGAGAAATAGGCGTTATTTAAGCTGGAACAGTCGGTCGGTTCTTGTGGCAAGAAACGGCCTTCATCTTGGTTGTACTATCAATCATAGAATGGTAGAAAAAATAAAAGATAACCGAACCCGAACACCCCGGGATAACGAATGAAAAATGTATGGAACAGGACCTCAATATAGTAGTTGTAATATAACAAGATAAAATCACAACTACAACAAAGCCGGTTAGTAAGATACAGAAAAGGCATATGACAGAAGTGTTTAGTTTGGGTAAAACAAAGATCGAACTACCCTGGTGTCCATAGAAGAACACCAATCCGAGTCTCGATCACTCTTCTTCTGCGTTTTTCTGTTTTGGACAGTTACAGACTACCTTCGATAGATCAGAAATCCATACTTAGCTCCCAAGCTCTAAAGAAATCACCTTGAGGTTTAGGGGTGAACGATACACTGATTCTTTTCTCTAATTTCCCAAGCATGCATCGAAGCAAAGCAGTTTTAAAATATCATGGGAGTCCGCATTCTTAATAATTTACTGGCTCTGTCCAAAATAAAGCCATTACATTGGTATGCCAGTTTTTGAACTATGAGAGCTAACTACTAGCTGTCAAAAAAGAATTAAAGACGTTTCATTATATTTATCAAAATGTTCTCAAAATATTGGTTGTCATAGAGACAAAAAATGTTTACAAAATTTGGCCTGGAGGATCAAAGCTAGGGAACAGGCCACCGTGAGTGATACCATGCATTGAACTATATTGGTCAGTTTTTCACTCTTTCGTAAGTTTTGTACCTTTTTATGCTCAGCTTTGAATTTATCACAAATGTTTTATTGCTTTGTATACATCCACTATGGGCTACTATGCAGATTTTCTTTTTGTTTGTTCGTGCTTGTCACTCTTAAAAAGCTGTCTAAATCAGATCTTGTCATTCTCATTATCCACTGAGACCTGGGCACCGTGCTTTCATTTAATCAGCTGCAGTAAAATATTGACACATTTCCTATTGAAAACACTAACAGCAAATAACTTGGGCATAAAAGTTCTGTTTGAACTTGAGTGGATCCTAGTCTTAGTGTTTATTTCATTGTACGGAAGTAATAGGTCACTGTATATAAGGAATCGGTGAATACCCAAGACAAGAGTTGAACAAAATGGTTTTCAATAGTATATGGAGTAAAACCATGATGTATATTTGTTTATTATCATTTGCCCAAGGTCCGGCAAATGTCGTGTCGGACCAAGCGAAGGAATTTAAAGCACCAATATTGAGAGATCAAAATACGCCAACAGATCCACCCTGGATGTCGCGACCAGGTATGCTGATAATATCCATATTTAATCTCACTTTACTAGAGATTTCAGATTAAAGACTTTCTAAAAAGAGTACGTATTGCTGGCACGTTCTCATTTGTTAAGACGCTCTCCGGAGGTGACAATAACTACACAGTCTTCGCTCGACTTTGCCATACAATAAATATACATGTACCTAAAATCATAGTAAAATAATGCTAGAAGGAAATCATATAAGTAGAACTGAAATCTTTTAGAAACTAAACAAAACAAAACAAAGATTCTTAAACTGTTATGTTAAAGAAGGGAGTAAAGATTGATGAAATCTGAAGATGTTGCTGTTTCACTATACATGGCGGCCATTTAGACGTGGGTTCTATTGGGGCAACTCGCACCTCTTTTGAATTGATTGATTGTTGTTTCGGCTGATAAAATCCAGTGTCCGATACAGAAGGGGCACCAAGGCCAAAGTCAGACGAACCTTCTTTAATTTTCGAGGCAACATTGGCGAAAAAAAGGAAACTCTGAAAAAATGCGTTAACTGACAACGCACCCGTACACGTATTAAAAAGTATGCGTTACATGGTCATCTGGTCTTCGGCTGCCTTACTAGCAACCTTACGGCCAACCCCTCCCCTCCCCCGCATCATATGACTGAATGTGCACTGTTTTTCTCTGACAAGCGGGCAACCTCGTTCCCAGGTCTCTCTTCTCCCTCTCCCGGGCTATTTTTAAGCTGGAACTTTTTAGTTTGACGATGGAAATGTTCTTTTTATTATTATATATTTATTTATTTAGATATTGTGGCGATAAAATTCGTATTTTTGGCGAAATTTGCATGATCCACCTTAAACGAACACCCCGTTAATATGATGCTTGATTGTCTCGGATTTTCGCCATGGAAATACATTTAATACATTTTGAGCGATTCCAATTAGGCTTCAAGTTCGAACATCTTAATTATAAGCCACATTAAATTTCCCCTGTCGCTGCTATCATTGACTTAGTTCTCGCCATCGTTGACAATAGCTAATATCTTTGATCAAATTCCTCTGTCACGAAGGAAAACTGGAGACGGGACGCTCCCTCCGAAAAAAGGAAGAAAGATCTTTTTAAAAAGTCATTCATAGAATAGAGAGAAGATTGTAGTCCCTCGCAATCTCGTCTTAAGTTCCTAAGAATTAAGCCATTTTGGTCACGCGTGCGCTTAGTATTGCAAGCGCTGACAGCAACCTCGTTCCCAGGTTCTCTCTCCTACCCGTCGAGAGACCCTGGTTGGGTCTGGTCACGTGGTCCCAGAACAAAATTAATTCCGAGAGAGTCCTTTGTCTCTCAATTTTTTTTCGATCACGCAATGATCGAAAGGGCAAGACAGATTTGCTAAGCCTCCAACTATAACAGTTTACTGAAATTCGGGAAATTTCTGCCTAAACAGAGCTATCACCAGATAAACAAGCGAATTACCAGCAGAGAAATAAAAAACTCGCGTTATCGCAGTTAAACCGATGACAACAATTAGATACTAAAATCTACGATCCTGAGTAAGACACAAATAAGCGCGTGTTTATCCGCATTGAAGGGAAAATCCCTGTTCGTTGAACTTGCATTGAAAGAATCAATGTTTGTCGGTGACAGCGGCTGGTAATCGGCCCAAATCAGTGCATGCAAAACCTAAACCATTGGCGGTGACAAAACAAAGCAGTTACGTTAACGCGACACTGAAGACAACAGGAAAAAGTATAAACAGAGACAAAACAGACAACATAACCCAGTGATAACCTTCCAAAGCGAAAGGATTTCTTGTATATGGTCCAAATGAAAGCTTTATTAAAACAACAAATGTAGCTCAGTGATTTTTTTGAATCCTCTAAAGCATATACCTAACCCTCTAGACTTGCTACAAGTCGACCTCTTGCGAGCCTTTTTTGGCCGCCTTCCAGAAAATTAAACAAAGAACAATAAACGGTTGGCAGTCGTGAAATCCATATTTTTTACCAAAGAAACTTATCCGGCTATTCTGTTTATTTGTAAACGACGACAAAAATACAACACAGAGCCGTTGGATAAAAATATACTCTTCTAAGATTCTGTTTACCTCTTTTCATTTGAACAACCAAACTGAGTCCTGGCGGCGTATTCTCTCTTCCTGTTGCTTCTGTTTGATTTTAATATTTTCGAGGTCGGTGAGGATGGCAACGCTTGATACATCTTTTCGGCCCCCCTTCGAACTGCATAATCATAGTTTTGAAAATACATACGTTTGCTTTCTAAAGGTGGCCTCCATAACATAGAAATGGCAATTTAAGCCTACTGCGCGTTTCGGTATGAATACAACCGCCTAAAATATTTTTGACTGCACAACTGGTGAATCCGTGATTTCCTTTGCAACATCCAATAAACATCCAGATATTCTACAGGAAGTTACGCTTTCGCTGTCAAAGGATTCGGCGTTCGAGGTTTTGTTTTGACTAGCCCGGGAACTATAAAAAACAGGACCCTTTAGACAAGGTCGGATACACAGTTTCCACTGATCTCGACGTCTACGCTTTGTAAAGACAAATCTCACACTTATCCGCCCCTCCCCCAAGTCGTTTGTTTGTAATCTCCCAGATTCTGGGAGACACGTGACCAGACCCAACCAGGGTCTCTCGACGGGCAGGAGAGAGAACCTGGGAACGAGGTTGGCGCTGACAGAAGGAACGCCATCGCAAGAGGAGATGGACACACGGGGCCCTTCGCACATGCGCAAGACCTATTTTCCTTACTTAGCGAATGGTATGTCCTTTAACATTTGCGTGTAAGAAGAATAACCAGTGCTGAAGATTATAATCTGCTAATCACGAGCCCCTATTGAAACACTCCTGACATCTATCTCTGTTTAATAAGTGAGTACAAATGTGATAAGCCGGCATTAGGATTTAATGCAGTCGAAACCAATTGTGGAATTGCACACATTTTAGGCATCCTACTGATGAACAATTACGACTTTTAGCAATTTCTAGCAACAAAAATCGGCGGTCTGTCCTCTTTGAATTACTCTGATTGTAACCTTTCAGATCTGTTGGAAGGAGACATCATGTTGGAAGGTACTGCCAGTTCACGAGTATCAGTCAACAAACAAATACATCTTTGGCCAGGAGGCATTGTTCCTTACGTGTTTGACTCTGGGTTAAGTACGCTGACTCAGTTTTTCTTAGCCCTTGTAGCTGGCAGGATTGGTTTTGCGCGTGCGAGAGTTTTGGAGGCTTTGCCTTGAGAAAATTCCGCACCGCTTAGCAGCTCCTCTTCCAAAACTTCACCCGCACTAACAATCACGCCGGCCACGTATGCTAAGTTTTTCTTAAACTAACTCTAGTTAGAATAATGTGTACAGCAGTATCAGGACCCTCGAAGAATTTTTTCCTTGAATAACTTTGGTAAAAAAGAAGATATATTCACTTGTTTTTTCAGACTATATCCAATAAAAGATTAAAGAATTCGGTGAGCATTACTTAACGCGAGCATGATGGGCGTGGTTAAAAAAGGACTGTTGGAGAAGCTTGCAGTTTTACAATTAATTAATAATGGAAAATTTAATAAAAACTTCCTTAATTTGTCTTTGAGGCAGCCTTTTTGAGTCAAACTGCCATCCTGATATATACCATAATCAGCATGAGTCATTAGTAACCTTGCCACCTTTCTAAAATATTTTATTTCGTTCACAGCGTCGCTTACACGAACAGCGATAACCAAGGCAATGCAGGCCTTGGAAACTCTTTCGTGCGTTCGTTTCATTCCTCGGGCAAGTGAAAAGTACTTCGTTAGGTTTATACGAGGACAAGGGTGAGAATTGACGTAATTAACTATATATTTCATTAGTTATGGTCTCCAGTTTCGAGGCAGATGTAGTAACCTCATGGTTACGCTATGTGTTCTAACCTGAAAACCAGGTTAATCCACTGAGATTCAAACAGGCTTTGACGTATCCTATTTGGCACAACATAGCAAAAAGGATCACCTGAGACTATTTTTTGGCTTAATGTGAATGTTTATCCAAAAAGTTGACCTTAAACTAAAAAAGCGAAAAACCAGACGGACAAATCGGGAATAACTTAAGCTGCACACACAAAAAACTTTCTTTCTAAATCAGGTATACCTGGGTATGTCTGGTGTTAGACGTGACCAATGAAAGAGTGGAAAACTGAACACCGGAGGTAGTGTGTAGTTCTTTTCGGGCGCATTCTAAAAGGCCGTTTCCGAGTTGTCCAAGCCTCTTATTCAAAACGAGGGTAAGAGTAAGGCCATTGATATGGAAATTATTTTTTATTCTCATTCTCATTTTTACAAGAAAGGTTTTGCATTGGCCTTGCTTGTTTCGAAAGTGAGAGTCTTTGGAACTCGAAATGTATCCTATTCTCATTTAATTTCGTTTTCTTTGTTTATACTCCCCCGTGAACCTTAAAAGGGAAACCGAGCGTTCAGATGTACAGCAAGGATCACGAGAACGCTTTAAAAAGACAAGGCACTTTGAAGTGCTCAAGGTGAAAAGCAGAGTCCCAGTCAATTTTGTGTAGTTTTCCACTTTTCAAGTTAGTCTTCCCATGTTTCTTTGCGTTTCTGAAGCTTCTCCGCGATCCTCTGCTCCGCACACTGAAAATTTCAAATGACCCCCTGCCCTGCGACTACAGCCAAAAATTCCCAGACTGAGCCCCTGGATCAAGGCAGCCTTTTTCTGTTTTAAGCAAAGGAAATAATAAGTGTCTGCACGCAGCTGGGTCAAGAGTGAGTCATTTAAAGGGCAGATTCGGCAGCTTCGACGCTTTTATCTCTTAAAATTTAGCTCAGCTGATCCAAACGTAGCTGGAAATATGGGTAGAAGGACGCTAAAATGGACTTAAAAAAGAACACATTGACAAAAAACCAAGGTCAGAGTCTACGTCAGCATGCCAGTTTTTGACTCAAATTAGTGGAGAGTGTAAAGATAAGTATACAAGGTTAAACCCCGTCCTTTTGACTTTTAGAATTTATTCTACGCATGTTCTAGATGCTATTCCTGTGTTGGCCGGACCTTGCAACCCAATGGTCAAGATGTTTCCATAGGATATGGATGTGAACACGAGGCCATTATCCTACACGAGCTAATGCACACTCTTGGCTTTTTTCACACAAGCTCACGACCGGACAGGGACGCTTATGTCATTATATATTCAAAGAATATCAGACCTGGTAAGGAGCAATGTATCAGTCAATAAAAAGCCTCACCATAAATTCAGCGTATTATAGTAGTGAGTGTCTGGCACGGCATCAGGAAGATACAGATCTTCAAATTGGGCTTCGAGCATAAACTAGAGACCCATAAATTTGAGGAAAAAACATTAACATTACCATAGACTAATCCTGGCCGTAAAGCTTCATTTTACTTATTTTCACCAGAAAAATTAACACGGTTGACTGGTAGGCTATAAAAATTCTTGACTCTTTTTTTACTAAAAATGTTTAGAAAAGTCTGGACTAGCCTATGTGGTTTGCTGTCTGATATTTTGCAGAGACTGTATGTTGCGGTCATTTTAATTCAAACGAAAATCAAATCGACTAAAATCAAATCATGATAGTAGATACATGAAATCTTATTCCAAAGTGATTGCTGATTGCTTTTAACCTCCCCTGGAATGTTTTTGGGGGAGTTAAGAACAACTGTTGGACTAACAGACTTTTAAAATTGTACGTTCTCTCAGGTTTTGAGGGAAACTTTAGAAAGTATAGCCATGGCCAAGTGGACCGTTTAGGGGCACCATATGACTACACATCACTCATGCATCTGCCACGCAATAGCTGGAGCATAAAGGGAAGAAACACAATAGAGTCACGTGCCGGACCCCACGTGATGTTGGGTCAGCGGAAGGGTTTAACGGTGGTGGACAGACAGCAACTTAATCAGTTGTACAAATGTAGCAATAATCGAGGTGAGTAGTCGTGCCGACTGTGGCGTGTCACATTGAACTAACGAGAATCATTGTAGTCTAATACAATGAACTTATCAAGGCTCTGAATGGGCTCTTCAAAGCGCAGTATTTACCTTGAGCTTAGCTTGGGAACATCCTTAAGGCACGTCATCGTCACCACCATAATCATCATGATCATCATCACCATCGTTATCACCATGATTACCATCATCATCATCGTCATCATTATCATCAACATCATCATTAGCCTGCAGTGCAGGCGTATTTTGGGTAGGCGAAACCTTGTTCGTGTTCGTAATATTGTTGTAGCCGCCATCTCTTTCGCGAGCAAATTGCGTGCCCAAAGAAAACGCCTTCACTGCAGGCTACATCATCATCACCATCGCACTATGATTACCAGATTACCATTATCATCATCATCATCATCATCAATTTATTTATGCAAAGCCTTAGAGTTTTTACCAGATTTGTTCACAATACGCACACAGTTCTAAATACATATTTCATTTAAGCTGGGACTGTATAATTCAATAGCAAGAGTTTCATGGTTCTTAGTTCTTAGTTTATTACACTTCTAAGTAGCTGGTGGCTAATACTAGAAGGATCTTAGAAATTAAAATAGAAAATTTAGATATAAAGTAACAAACAAATCGACAGACACTCAATTAAGACTAAAAGTTCAGTATTTCAAATTAAAACAGTTTTACAGCCGTTTAAGGTGAGATGGAACCTTCAAGTGCGGTATGGCCTGTGAAGCAGCAGCTCTGAAGGCAGGCAGTGAGGCGGCATACACTGCTTCGGGCGGCAGGTTGTTCCAAATTCTGACTGCTCTCGGAAAAAATGAATACGAATAGCTTAATACAAAAATACAAAATGAATTATTTCATTACTTCACATCAATAGCTTAATACATTGGTCTGTAACTGCCTGTAGTGTAAGTTATGATGTCTAGTGACTCTGTTTAAAAGGGTGAATTCTGGTGGCATATTTATGTTCACTAGGCCGTTGTGAAGTTTGTAGAATAGTAATGCTTGTGCCATCAGGCGCCTTTGTTCGAGGGGATCCCATCCTAATGCATGAACTAGCCCGGCAGAATTGGTGGAGCGCCTATAGGTCACCTGTGACAAAGCGAGCTGCATTTCTCTGAACCTGCTCAAGCTTATTGATGGCATTTTCGTAGTAAGGGCTCCATGCAGCTGAGGCATACTCAAGTTGCGGTCTAACAAGGCTTTCATAAGCTCTCAATGTAACTTTAGCATCTCAGGGCTTGAGGACACGGCGAGCAATACCCAGAGTTCTATTTGCTTTGTTAGCAACATTGTAAGAATGTTCAGACCATTGCAGCTGGTTGTTGCATGTGACTCCAAGATATCGATGAGATTCAACACTTTCAAGATGGACATCATCCAGCTTGTAAGGAAAGGGATCAGTGTTCCGCTTGTTCGTAATAGACAGAATCTTGCATTTGGTGGTATCAAAACTCATCTGCCAGGTTTTTGACCAGGTGTAAAGGTTTTCCAATCTAAATTCAAAACCTCTTGGTCAGCAGAGGACTCAATTTTGCGATATAGAATGCAGTCGTCTGCAAACAGCCTCAGGGTGGAGTTAGAGTGGTTCACAATGTCATTAATAAATAACAAAAACAAAGTAGGTCCTAACACTGAGCCCTGTGGGACACCCGAGGTAACCGGTACAAATTCCGAGTGCGACCCATTCACAGAAACAAATTGCTGACGATGTTGAAGAAAAGCTGTGATCCAGAGTAAAGTTTTCCTCGTATTCCATAGGACTGTAACTTAGTAAGTAGCTTAGAATGTGACACTTCATCAAATGCTTTGGAAAAGTCGAGAAGAATTGCATCAACTTGACCTCTGCTGTTAATCACAGATGCCCAATCGTGGACTGTGAGAATGAGCTGGTTTTCGCAAGAAAACCCTTGCCTAAAGCCATGTTGCAGGTCTGTAAGAATATTATCAGCTGATAGGAATCTGTTCAGGTGACACAGAACCACGTGCTCCATTACCTTGCAGCAAATGCAGGTTAGCGACACTGATCTGTAATTACATGGTTGCGACTTGTCACCAGACTTAAAAATCGGGGACACCATTGCCATAGACCAATCTTTAGGGACAATTCCAGAGTCGTAGCTTTGTTGGAAAATAAATGTAAGTACAGGAGCAACTTCCGACGACATGTCATGGAGAATTCTTGGTGGTATACCGTCTGGCCCCCACCTTTGTTCACGTTGAGTCGATTTAGTTGGAAGTGAAGATACTTCTTATATATGTGACGAAGATGACGTACTGCAACGGAGGTAGACCAGAGCTATGATATACAGTATTACTATCTTGTTTTTGATTCCTTGTTGAGTTATTCTCGATCAGTTACAAAATAAAAATGTTTTAACGAAATCTCGACTACTTTAGTTTTGTCAATAATCATAGGGCTGTAGCTCATAAAAAAAGTTTTCTTCTAATTAACTCTCAACTCCGTTTTAATCAAATATCTTAGACCGATTCTAAAAACATGAAAACACATTTTAACTATTTATACTATCGCATCTTTTTTCAAGGTTGTTACTTTGCTGTAGGTCTTGAAAAAGGCAAAATAAGTGACTCGCAACTCCGCGCTAGCTCTTCCCAGCTCTACTTTGAGCCACATCAAGCTCGGCTACATCTGAACGCGGGTCCGAAAGGGAATGGTGCCTGGTGTACCGCAAGAAACGTAATAGGAGAATATCTGCAGGTAAAATGTATGGGGAATTTGAATTCGCTTTGTTAAAACAAAGGCACTAGCCTGTTCACAGATCCTCTAGTTTCTCTTTAGACATCTTCGAGTGTGCGTATGGAAATAAAAGCTGCGGGGAATTTATTGACCACGAGCGCCAGAGGCCGGGTTGGTATTGTCGAAAAATTAATATTAAAGAAAAACGTCTGTGGACAGGCTAAGGGGCACTGAAAGCATAATACACCCCTGCTCGTTTTTTAAACAGTACTTAACCCTCTCGGTTTAAACGTCTTGTACAACGATATACGGCGGTAGAAATTTACATGAATTTGAAGGACAAGAGATGACCTTCACTTTATTTGAATTTCTTGACAGATCGTCTTAGGATCAAGGCATAAGATAACCGCCATTGCCACACAAGGCCGCCCGAGAGGACTGTTTCTCCCGGCAGCCTGGGTAACAGGGTACAAAGTTGAAAGCAGCGACAATGGAAACATTTATAGCTGGGTCACAAACGTACAGGTCAGTGCAGTTGCTTGCTTTTCCTCGATGTCCAATAGTGTTTCAGCGATTTCCCAAAGGATCTTGACTGGATTTTTTTTCCTATCAGCCACTCTGCCTCGGGATCTTAGCAGGAGAAGTGTCAGTTCTGTTTGAATCAGATTTTCATATTTAACCAATATATTTGACCGCAGCAGGGTTAGCAGACTCGGTAGAGCGCTTAAGTGTAGAGGGGACGGTCGTGGGTACGATTCTCGGGGCCGGACCAATACTCAGTTTCAAAATAACTGAGAAATAAAGGTACTGCCTTGGCCCTGCAAGCGGCTAGACCTTCGCGTGGCTCGGATGACCACGTAAAATGGCGGTCCCGTCTCCAGCGGGAGACGTAAAATAGTGTTCTCAATTAGTACTTTAGTGCGAAATCGTTGACACTCAGATAAAGTGCATCTATTTTACTGTTTCTCAGAACTGTAAGTATAAATTAACTTTTTTCATAATCAAAAACATCTTGCTGTTTGTGTCCACTTTTCTTCACCTACACGTAAGAGAACGGCCCCTTCCCCCCACCACCCCCCAATCAAACGTCTAACCCTCATTGCTTCGGATTTGCTTCAGTTTTTAAGTGGAAATTGGGACGCAAACTCAGTGCAGTACCACTCTCTTAAGGTACCATTCTGGGGCCGTTATGTCCGAATCGTTCCTACTCACTGGTATAACCACATATGTCTACGAGTGGAGTTGTATGGTTGCAAATGAAATAAGGTGAGAGTAGAACAACTACCACCACAGGGTAAAGTGTTTTTCGATTGCTGATAAGGAGCCCATAACAAATAAACAGTGTATGTCATGTTGTCCCTCAAAGTGTCTCGGATACTCTGATATGTTGGTGATGGTCAGGATCAGTGATTCGAGATCACTTGGATCGTGGTAGATCAAATAATCGATGAATCCTTGGCCAGAGTGGATTCAACGGTTCATTTGATGCAACATGATCCGAGTGATCTCGGATCACTGATCCTGATCTGGATCATCCCAAAGGAATACACCGCTAACATTATATCACTTTCTCCCCAAAATTGGTCGCGGTCACCTATGAGAAGCTCAAACTATAGAGCATTGACTGACAAAGTTTGTTGTTTTAGGTAGGCCCCTCACGATATGTGGTCGTCAATATCTTCTCTAATCTCTTTGCTTATTGTATTTTCTTTTAGGTCAATACTAAAGGTCTTTGCATTGCAACCTCAAAGATGACTTAGATGCAACATTTTAATCAATACAACAGAACAGTCAACTCCAAAAACTGAGCTTTGAAACCGGTTTTTAATAACGATAAAAACACTATTTACAATAATAATAATAATAAGTTAACAACTCTTTCATCCTATCAATAAATACTTTTCAACTTACGAATGTGGCACTTGCATCATTATCTCCAAGTGGACAAAGAAGAATCGTTACTGGTAATATACCTACATGTACACAAGAATGACTTTCTAACTAGCAAAAACACCTGCCAGCATCATTTCTGTACGTAAAAAACTGAATTTCCATCTTAAGCTAATTATAAACTTAATTCAAGAGCAGGGTATAACAACTTCATATTCATATTCCGGTAGCATTCTACTCGCACAATCTTCACATTTTAAAGTGATCCAGATTGACTGGAATTTCATGATAGACAAGAGAAAAATCTGACGAAAAATTAAAAAAAAAAAATATGAACAGTAATTCTAAACCTCTCGACGCCACACAATGCTACACGCGCTGCAGAGAGGACGCAGAAACTGCCAATGTTAAAGGCGCTACCTCAATATTGGCTGAGTATTTTCCCGAATAAATAAAACAAAACGTGTCTTCTTAGCAATTACCAAAAATAATGGTTTAAATTTGTTATTCAGGACTGTTTCCTGTTGTTTGTTGTTATTACTGGCAAGGGTGGACACGGATTTAAACTTTAACTCTTTTCAAGTTTTAATGCTATGCCTGCAAAACTTATAAAAGAATAATGGTTAGCGCTCTTTGATGAAACTTGTTTGATACTTTCTTGATTACTCTCCCGGAGAATTTTTTGCCTGGGTAAAGGCAGTAATTAATGACATTTCAGAATTGGCCAAAACAGCACTTTTCTGGTGACACAGCCCTTTTAAACGTGATGTTAAACGAGAGGATTCGCAACAACGATTTGTAGCGGAACACGATGTTGCAACATTGTTCCACCATTGCAACGTTGTGTTACGCTAAAAATCGTCGTTGCGAATTGTACACTGTAACATCACCTTAAGAGTGCATGTAGTGCCAGGGTTCTTCTGTCAAAGGCTCCTGATTGTTTGTGAGGCGAATCTACGTGATCATATGTCATGTGAATCTTGTTTTCAAAACGGATCGCTTAATCTGAAACCAGACTCAGATACAATCTTAGGGATTCAATTTAATAATCCGGATGTAGATTGTCTAAAAGTTGTGTTTTTGAGTAACAAAAGCATTTTTCCTTTTCCAATGATGTCTTATTAATGTAAATTTTAAAAGGAACAGAAGTGCCGGTGCTTCAAATTCAAAAAGGACAAAATACACTTTCGCAAATAGTCGGAAATAATACTTTTGATCAATCGTAATGAATGTGATCTTTTCTTCCAATTTACACTAGCTCTTCAAGCCGTAAAGCAGATCAGCATAAAAAAACACCATTAAAACAATGATTATAACAAACTCTCGGCATGTGTACCATAGCAACGTGTAGCAAATGTATGAAAAATAGTGCAGAGAATATCCACGTTCACGTAAGGCTTTACAGTAGGTTGAAACAAGAAACAAGAGAAGTTGTTAGTAAACCCAGCTCTTCAAAAAAAGTTGTAAACAATATTTAAATACAGGCGAAATCAATGAACAATAATTATCTGTCTCTACCCAATGACAATAAACAATATATTATAGTTCACAATTTGTAACATAGATCTTGAGTACAACTGACTACATATTTTAATACAGTGCTCTGACCCTTATCAGGATCATAAAGAATCAAGGACATTAGAACAAACTTTTCAGTTTTTACAGTCAAACCTGTATTAAGTGGTCGCTTACCGAAGTCCACAAAATCATTCCACTTAATTACTGTAAAACTGACCTATCTTAAATGACCATCTCTGTTTTTTCTTTTCCGATATGCCAACGATTTATTTTTTATTTTCGTCACCTATCTTAAACGCGGTACCATACTAGTGCAACAGAAAGAGGATCTGAATGAGGTTTAGCGTTTAGTGTTATTTGCCCATAATTTTTTGTGTTTGCTGTTAAATTGGTCAATTTTTTAATGTTTACTGTTTCCGAAGAAAATACTGTTAAGTGTTTGGAGGGTTCTTCGGACATCTTCGGCATACGTCGGACCTCTTCGTTAGTCTTCGGAAATCTTTGACAGTCTTCGGGAATCGTTGGTGGCCTTCGGAAATCTTCTGAAATGATCCGGAATTGTCGTAAAATGGCCGAAAAACTCCTTGATGTACTAAACAAAATAATATTGGCCTTTTTAGTGTTATCGAGGTATCCCCATTTAGACCCTCCAGAAAGACTGTGCATATCCTTTAGTGGTCTTTTACTGCCTTTCTTTTGACGCAAGAAGAGGAATAAATACGTTGAAGTCAATTTGACTGGAATATATATTTCGCTCTTTCACCATCTTCATTTTATTGAATAACAACAGGTTGGTCAAAACTGTATTTTAAAATGGTCAAGCTGTATGAAGCAGTTAGTCATTCCTAAAAGAGTAACCGCTTAACACAAGTCTGACTGTCTGATACATGTACAATTAGATTATTATCTATTCATTGTCAATAAAAACTCTGATTAATTTTTTGCTGTACGGCTCTCTGTCCAACTTAAAGAAATCAGCAGTTCGAAGCTACAATAGCATTGGAAAAATGTTAGCTCTTAAATCCTTTAACAGTGGCAAATTTACAGGTATCTTACAGACTCAGTAACCAAAGCCAAAGTTTGTTTTTTTCCTTTACAGATGATCATGCAGCATCACACTTTCTTTTGAAACAAACACACACCCTTGCAAAACTTGCTTGTATTAAGAGCTGAGTGTTTTCTCCTGACAAAACATACCTCAATGTCAGAAAGTTAGCACCTCCCATGAGAAGGCACTGGGCCATCCTAGCAACAATGCAATGCCTACCAGTAATGCCTTTTAGTTTCTTGACATTTTCCATTTGCACATCTCCCATAATACATCTCGTTGGCAAAACAAAGTTTTGCATAACCTTAGGCTTTGTTTTTCATTTCGCCTGGGTATTGAAGTCGTCCCAGGAGAAATTGAAGACACTGCTTATGCAAAGGTTTGGGGGCTCATTATAGGAGATGTGCAAATGGTGAATTGTTAAGGCTTGATAACCAATATTGGTTATTGCTGTGTTATTCATTCATATTCAGAAGGATATAATAATCACACTTTAAAAACTAACTGTTATGAACGGTACCTTTTTCCAACGTTGTTGTCATCGTTTGAGCAAAACAAGGAAACTTAAAGAACCAAAGAAGCCAGCTCTAGCAGATGACCATTAAAAGAGAGTTGATTGTATTGTACAGTGTATTACTCCTGCCAGTAAAAAAGTGACTACAAGCTGTACATGTATGCTGATTGAAAGAGGCCAAACATACATTTACATACATTTGTATAAAACTTCATCAAAGTAAATAAACTTGATAAATAACTGTAAAATGTAAGGTAACACTATTATAATTATTATCATTATATTTTTAAAAACTTCCATTACTATCAGTATTTACTCGTAAAGCGGTACAATGCTACAAGTGCCTTCTAAATAGAAATCTGACAATATGCTGCACACTTGCCGCCATTTTAGTTAAAGATGTTCCATGAGCAAAGGCTGGTCATCATACTCTGGCAACAACCACAAGCTTTGTGATCTTGCTTAAATTTTGCTAAATGTCTCTATTTTCGTGAGGCCTCCAAGATTTTTGCCTTAGTCAGGGATTATACCAGACATGATAAAATAAGATTATGGTTAAACCCTGTTAATATGGACACTGAAGGGGCCACTGAAAGTGTCCATATTAACGGGGTGTCCATATTAAGTGGGATGAATTTTGAGAGAATGTAAGGGCTAGGGAGAACAAACACTGTCCAAAATAGACCTGGTCCTTTTGCAATAGTTGGTTACATGATCAACTTTCTGTAAGCACGAAAACAGTTTGCTTTTCGAAAATTTTGTCCAAAGGAACTAAAAGAGCATGTTAAAATTTGGTCACCTGTAAATTTTAAAAGTAGTAGTTGCAACGGCCGCTGGAAATAAGAGGGAAATGTATGGGAAAAACATTTCTTGCCAACTAGTCATGGTTAATTGGCTTTCCATACAAGTCCCTGTAAATTTTGAAATTTTTAAACTGTGGTTAAATCTTTCTCTTGTGCAATTAAGGGCTCAAATTTTCTGTTATGGAAAAAAGAAAATTTGAGCCCTGTAATGCTTAGGGAAATATTTTATGACTGTTTCAAATTTACAAGGATTTGTATGGAAAACCACTCAACCGTGACTGGGTGACAAGAGATGTTTTTTCCGTACAAGGTTGGAGAAATTGGCCATGGTGGGTGAGCTCAGCAGCAATCATATATTTTGTTTTGTTCACTGTCTAAGACTCATTGGATCGATTACCTTTTTTGAACAAGAAGGGTAGGGTATTTTCTCCAAAGCTTTTTAAATGGAATGCCAGTGATCACTTACATGTATTTTTCAGTCGGAATACCTGATTTACCAATGTAAATGGCAAGTGCGTCAACTGTGTGAGTCAATATTTCAATTTCACCATTCAAATGAAAGTCATCTTACATTGAGCTACACCTATCCATTCTTATTATCATTATAAATTAAATAGTTTGAAAATGATAATATAATATCTTTCATCTAGAATAACTGAGAATGTCAGTCACTCACATGACTGTCCCTTGATGCTCAGTTGGGTTTTCTGGTTGCTTTACCTCACGGTAATAATTCTTGTATCTCAGATGCCACGCTATACTGGTACAGGCTGTCACTGTTCTAAACTGATGAATAATGTTACGCGGGATGAAGTAGATATCATTATCTCTCAGGCGGATGGTGGAATATTTCACACCATCTCTTCTCAGCTGGTTAAGTTTGGCATCATCAACCCAGCCAACACACTAATTAAAAAAAAAGGAATAGTGATAAATCAAAGAGGCCATGCACCACACAATCCAAGAACTGGCCAACAAACAATAAATTATGTTGATTTTGCCTGTGAATAAGAAAAACTAGAAAGTTTGAAGCAACATGGCCAAGTGGTCCAAATGTCAGACTTGCAATTTGGCCGTTCTACGCTTGAAAAACTCTGACCACTAGCCTAGATGTGTTTAAGTTCATTCCAGTTGAGCTCATTGCATCATGGCTGCACCAGTAAATAGCCAGCTGATTGGCCTTTTCTCAGTTGGGGTTTTTAAACCTGTTCCAGAGCTTTCACTAAGATTAAGCTGCCAGGAAAATGCAACAAGTACAACTGCAAGGTTGGATATAGTTTACAGTAATTCACTAAGTCATGCCTATTAAAAAATAATTTGAACAATTTGAGTGCATTTGCTTGATGCACACAGAAAAACTGTTTTTGTTACAAGTGCCTTACTTGTTGAGTTGGAGGTTCATGAAGATCCAGCTGTAACTTCTGTACCAGTAAGTTAAAGTTTTCAGCATCAAAGCACACCACATCTTTACAGACTCGGTTACTTGAAGGACTGCAAGTACAGAATAAAGCACAGCTTGATAGGACATAAGTACCTCTTACTAAAAAATAATGAGTTTTAAGGTACAGTATTTCTTCAACAACTGCTCAATCATACACTGTTCAATGAAACAACCAGCTTCTGATAGGGTGCGACAAAAAATCAGAATTATTATGCGGCATTTTCAGGGCAGATTGTGCGATAAGATAGGACTATTAGGCGATAAATTATGCAATTTTTTCACTGTTACCTTATTGGCCCACTGAATTTGCACCATGGCAAAATCTTTATCACAAGTTACCCTGTACAGAATTGGCCAGCAAAAATGGTAACCAGTAATGAAAAAAAAAAAGTGAATGGGCGCTTTTCAGTCACATGGCCAGCATCTATGCAAATTTATTGGAACAAAAGAAAGTGTTTACATAAGAAAATAATTCCAGGGTTCATACAAAAAATTGTGACCATTTTTCAAGGACTTTTCAAGGACCACATTAGATTTTTAAGGACCACCTACTAGGAATATAATTTCACATACTGTACAAGAATGCACATTCACAGTCTATTCTAATAACTGTTAAGGCTTGAACTGTTTGCTTCACCTACTTCTCTACATTTTTCAGTTCACTTGTCTTAAATTGATACTTTATTACTGCATAACACATTGAGCACTTTATGTAAATAACCTTTCAATCTTCTGAGCTATGATTTTTATTCTGTCTTAGACAACCAAAAAGTATCAAAAAACTCTTTCCAGACCACTACATTCAGAGTTGAAGAAAATTCAAGGACTTTTCAAGGACTTGCACAGAAATTTAAGGTCTTTTCAAGGACTTCCCTAAAATTCAAGGACTTTTCAAGACTGTGTGAACCCTGAATTCAACTCCCACAGGATTTTCTTGGTACAACAACATGGCCGCTGTTTCATTGTTTTGGAACACCAACATGGTGGCCACAACGTGATGTGAAAACACTCTATAAACTGACCAAACAAAGTGTGTCTACTAATGTACATGTAACTAACTGGTGAGAGATCCAGTATAAATGTACCAGTAGTGATAGTGAAAAAAAACCACATCAATGTAGTCTATAAAATATTTTAATACGGATACAATACTGACTACTGACGGCTTACCTTTCCCCATCGTGAACTGCTTTTAAGATTCCCACAGCTGCAGTTGTGTGTCTATCAAAACCATGTCCAACATGATCCGCATGGCATCGTGTTCTGTCTTCAGCTAGAATTTCCCTGGGTTCTGAGGCTCTGGGAAGGTACTGTAGGTTTTGGAGTTCATTTACAGCAATTCTTAGGAAAACAAACAATATTAATTTGCAGTACATTATTGCATGCTGGTAATCATGAAAATCACAGGGCTGTCACTTAGATTTCAAGTTTCTAGGGAAATGTAACCAGTAAGCGGAGAATCAAACAGCTAGCGATTTCTTTTGGTTCTAAATTGGCTCTGTTTATTTTTATAAGAAGTAGCTATGGGTCATCTTCACAGTAACTGTGCAAAATTCCCAGCCCCTCCTACATTTAAATCTCTACCATTCTAGTGTTCTCCTTAGCAGGAGGTAGCCCATAAAATTTTCCGCCTGAAGCAACACTTTTTACCGCATGCAACCGCTTGAAGCTTAACTAAAATTAAAATTAATATGTAGTTTTAAAATATACACAAGTTGGCATCTGATCCAATTCTCTCAAGGAGATGAATGAATATACCATCTGTATGAAAGTACAAAAGTATACACAGCATTTCTTTTTCTGGGCCACGCATTTTGGAAACAGAGCATTGAAGACAGAGTAAAGTTATTGGAATTAAACGTTTTAAATTGTTGTCTAAAGATGAAAATGGCCGATTTGCATAAAATAGGTCATAAAATGAGGGATTGACGGTTCAGAGAACTTACATGTAGCTCCTAAATTTCCCAGTGAGAGCGAGGCTATGTTCCTCAATCCACTACCCCCCTCCCCCCATGAAAATGCGACTCTGGCACATATTTTTTGTGCTTACTGGCCATGAATGGTCCCTAACCAGCTGAGCTAAAATTTAGGGAGAACACTGCCAACCAGTGTCACTGTTTAAGCAAAAGAAAACATTTTCTGTGTTGGCATAACCTGATATAAACATGAGGGGTTGGGGGAATTCAAGACAGTTATACAAACCCAAGATGAAGTGGAGGGTTTGCATCACTATCAAGAATTCTCCTAAGCCCTTGAGTATTTATACCATCGTATGCATACACAGTAAATCTATAAAAAGTTTTTAATTGCTTTTATAAAATAACGTTCCTGAGAAAAAAAGGAAAACTGATTAAAAAAGAAATTTTTACCAGCTGTGAAGTGTTGTACAAGAAGTTTTGCATGCGTGATCAGTTTTTGTTTTGCAAAAAAGACGTTTTCCAAGACAAGGATTTTTATGCTTAAATAATGCTTTAAGTGAAAAAAAATTGATACTGCATGTTTTAAAGATTTCTCAAGTTCAGCCGACAACAAAAGTAGATTGTCAAACCAATTACAAGTCTAGGTACAGAACAAAGGCAGTGCATTCTCCTTAGCTACATGTATTTTTAAGACCCTGAGTATTGGTCATGTGGGGTTTGAACCCATGACCATATGCTCAGCAGATTGGTGCTTATCCAAGTAAGGCAACTGGGTGGCGGCCTTCTAGTGTCCTACGAATTAGAAAAAACATGATTGCTTTTTTGTGCACAGCTAAAAAAAAAGAAATACAGTATTTTATATGTACTGTACCTTCGCTTCTTGTAAGGTGATTTGGACTCCGCTGTAGGAATAACCTGCTCACCGGGCCGAACCCACAGAATGGGACCATCGTTACTTTTTTTCCGATCAGTTAAATGGAGTGTAGAAAAACTCCCCCATGGCATTGTTTCTTTTAAAAATAAACATTGTTCAAGCAAGTCAAGAAATTCTGGGAAGTATCCCCCACTTTCTTCCTGGACAGTCCCGACTAAGCTAAACTGCAATAACGGCCCAGCTCGGTATGTTCCATGTGAATAAGAAGACTGAACTCTTTGTAAAAATTCAGCCATTTTGATAGTCTCAAGGTCAGACTTTTTGTACAAAGATGAAACTTTGACTGTCAGATTTGGGTGATGTTCTCCAAAGTAGTGTACAAGTTCTGGAAGATAAGCCACAGCATTGTGGACAATGCCCATTACATTTTTTGCAACACCTTCACTCTTTTCAGCAAAGACTTCACGGAAAAAAAGTTTCACAAACTTTTCCATTTTCTCTTCTCTTAATCCTGCAATTTCATCCAAATAAACATGGAGAACAGATGCACCTCCATTAGGATCAACTTCTGTGTGAATAAGGTGCGATAAACGAGTCTTTTCCTTTGGATTCAGTCTTATAGTATAATCCTGGTCATTGAATTTTTTCTCTTCTTCATGGTTATGATGATGGTGATGATAATCTTTATGTTTCTTTTTTTTCTTCTTCACATCAGCTCCTCCATTAAGGTTAGTACCATTGCTCTCGTGGTTGGTATCAACTGTTAAAAACAATCCAACAATAAAATTAATTATGCTAAGGAAAAACAATGTACAGTCACTGTGATTAAACTCAGCCATTTCCCTTTCTAAATAATTCAGCAGTATTTTTGCTGCAACCTTCTTTTGCTAGTGTACACCACAGTTCAGCAGTCACTTTCTTACAGTGACCTCTTATGAAAAACTTTGTCAAACAATTGAATTTTGACCAACTACAGTTAAGAAGATGTGAAATATATACACCTTATTCGATGGTTTAGTATATAATACGTGCAGATATTTTGCGAGTTGCATAGTATTTTTCCGAGCCCCGCAGGGGCGAGGAAAAATACGAGCAATGAGCAAAATGACCGCTCGTATTATATGCTAAACCATCGAATAAGAGGTTTATTATTCCACTACAAAAAAAATTGCTATTTGGCAATTGGTTTCTATTTTTTGGTAAGAGTATTCATCTAACATCCTGATTCCGTCTGGGAGAATGACGTTAACAATGAGCAAAATGTTTGCGCGTATTATGCCAAACCATTGAATGAGTGGTTAATTATGTACTGCAAAAGAAAAATGTTATTTTGGCTTCTATTTTCTAGTAAGAGTATCCAAAACGTCCTGATTCTGTTAGCCATAGTTGCTCCTTCTCCATCTGCTGGTATTCGCCCTGTTGTAAACCAGTTAAACCAGGACACTACAGTGTATTATGGCCTTGTATTTTGCTTGTTCTCTTGACCTTATAATGGTAAATGACATAATAGTGGAATAATAACATGGTTTAATACAGTATTCCTCAAAAGTAAGTTACCATTCTCTTGCGAGATGAGAGTCTTGTCAGCGCTCTTGTGTTGTGAAAGGGTTTAAAAAACGGTGAGTATCAAGCATCATATGCAACCTCGTTCCCAGGTTGTCTCTCCTTGCCATTGAGAGACCCTGGTTGGGTTTGGTCACGTGTCTCCCAGAATCTGGGAGATTACAAACAAACAACTTGGGGGAGGGGCGGATAAGTGTGAGATTTGTCTCTACAAAGCGTAGACGTCGAGATCAGTGGAAACTGTGTATCCGACCTTGTCTAAAGGGTCCTGTTTTTTATAGTTCCCGGACTAGTCAAAACAAAACCTCGAACGCCGAATCCTTTGACAGCGAAAACGTAACTTCCTACAGAATATCTGGATGTTTATCAGATGTTGCAAAGGAATTCACGGATTCACCACTTGTGCAGTCAAAAATATTTTAGGTGGTTGTATTCATACCGAAACGCAGTAGGCTTAAATTGCTATTTCTATGTTATGGAGGCCACCTTTAGAAAGCAAACGTATGTATTTTCAAAACTATGATTATGCAGTTCGAAGGGGTGCCGAAAAGATGTATCAAGCGTTGCCATCCTCACCGACCTCGAAAATATTAAAATCAAACAGAAGCAACAGGAAGAGAGAATACACTGCCTGGACTCAGTTTGATTGTTCAAATGAAAAGAGGTAAACAGAATCTTAGAAGAGTATATTTTTATCCAACGGCTCTGTGTTGTATTTTGTCGTTGTTTAAAATCAACAGAATAGCCGTAAAGTTTCTTTGTTAAAAAATATGGCTTGTACGACTGCCAACCGTTTGTTGTTCTTTGTTTAATTTTCTGTAGGGTTAGGTATATGCTTTAGAGGATTCAGAAAAATCACTGAGCTACATTTGTTTTTTTTAATAAAGCTTTCATTTGGACCATATACAAGAAATCCTTTCGCTTTGGCAGGTTATCACTGGGTTATGTTGTCTGTTTTGTCTCTGTTTATACTATTTCCTGTTGTCTTCAGTGTTGCGTTTTGGTCATCCTTTGCTTATGCACGTACTATATTATATTTTTTTCCTCTATTTTAATACCACTAAAAACGATACGTTTTTTCTGTTGCTGCATCATAAAAAAGGTTAGGGGTAGGAGAAAGCTGACATTTCAGACTACAGCTTTCCGTTAAGTCATTAGAGCTAAAATATCATTTTGACCGTGAATGTCACCGACAAACATTGATTCTTTCAATGCAAGTTCAAAGGACAGGGATTTGCCCTTCAATGCGGATAAACACGCGCTTGTGTCTTACTCATGATCGTAGATTTTAGTATCTAATTGTTGTCATTGGTTTAACGGCGATAACACGAGTTTTTCTATTTCTCCGCTGGTAATTCGCTTGTTTATCTGGTGATAGCTCTGTTTAGGCAGAAATCTCCCAAATTTCAGTTATAGTTGGAGGCTTACCAAATCTGTCTTGCACTTTCAATCATTGCGTGACGGTGAAAATGAACCAGACAAAAAAATTGAGAGACAAAGGACTCCTCCCTCGGAATTAATTTTGTTCTTGGACCAAGTGACCAAGCCCAACCAGGGTCTCTCGACGGGTAGGAGAGAACCTGGGAACGAGGTTGGCATCATAATTATGTTGTATTTACCTGAGTTTCGCTTGATTTTCAGTTTTAAATCATTGTGGGAAATTATCTCTGGAGCAGATGGAGCATATTCAGACTTTCCTGTGAAGAAACAAATGGGTTTGTTTTTATAGTTGTTAAGTTCAAACTTTGTTTTCTTGTTGATCAACAACACAGCAATACATGTACACCTTTCATGATCACAGATCACTGGGAGCTGTGTGAAAAACATTCAAACATCTTTAGAAAGCGGCTTCTGAGAGGTTTCTCTTCTGTAGACTATTTAGGTGTGTATTTAGGTGTTTTATTTGTAACTATTTAGGTGTCCCAAACTCTGCACAATGAACCTACAATTGAAATTTTCTTTTCCTTCGCAATCTCTCGATTTTTCTTTTTTCTTTATAATTATTTTAAAGCACTGATTTGTATTAATTAATTATTCTGTGTGTGAGTTTAAATAAAAATTGACTTGACTTGTAGATTGTGAGCACTACTGTTTGCACTTACTTAGAAGCCGCGCCACAGCAAGAAGTCAGTGATCAAATTTTGAAAATCGATTAGAATCAATAGCTGGTTTTCATGTGATATTACCAAAATTCAAACTAAAGAATAATCACCTGTATTCAAGGTTCTTAATTTCTTAAGGCATTAGAGCAACTGAAAATATTATATGTACTTATATTATTTTAAACAAATTTTCTTTTCCCAAAAGTGCTTATTGTAAAAGCAGACGCATCAATTCTAACCTTTTACAAGACACACATGGCATTCAAATGGTTGTCAAGAAACAACAACAACAATAAAAATAATAGTCAGTTAAACATTGAGGGGTCTGATTTCCATC
The DNA here is from genome assembly GCA_038088405.1 of Porites divaricata. NCBI lineage: Eukaryota > Metazoa > Cnidaria > Anthozoa > Scleractinia > Poritidae > Porites > Porites divaricata. Next base: position 22,374,973 of record JBBMOI010000005.1, on the reverse strand, counting down.
ATCAACTTTGCTCAGTCAGCTAAATCCATAGCACCTAACAAAGTCTTTCAGCTGCTTCACAGGGATTGGGAAGGCAAAAAATTAATAGACAACTGGGCCAATGGTCCCTGACTTTGAAAAGTTATAAGCCATTTTGTGAAAGTATGGGCCATTGAAGTCATGGGGTGTGCTGGATAAATAGGAACACAGAAATGATATGTGCAACTCGTGGTAATGTATGCAGTATTTTGTGTCTTTTAATGTGCTTTAAGGTGGCTCGACTGGATTTTTTGGGGGGCATACCTCCCAATTTTGAGCATTAACTATGTTGACATGAGTAAAGGTAGGGAAAAAAGGTTACCACAACTGTATTATATAAAGATGAAAATTTCTTATGATTTGGGTTTTATCGCAATTGGAGTCGCCATGGCAATGTAACGACGCCATTACGTTTTTTATTTATCTTTGTGTTTCTCTGTACCAGGAGTTTTTTTTGAGAAATCGCTTAAACGAGTATGTACCTGCCATAATTGCCTCAATTATGGCAGAGTGTAAACAAATTCTATGAGAGCGTTTTCGAAATATTTTGAAACGAAGTTTTAAGCATCATAAAAACAGCGAAATAGCACGGTATCCACACAATTAGCTAATTTTTCAAGAAAATGATAAGCTTTGGAAACGCGGTTTCATCTCATAGCGGTTTGATTCCATTGAAAACCTCCTACAAAGAAAGAGGGGAATTGCTCTGCGTGATCACGAGTAAGAAGAATTTTATTAACTTGCATTCAGCTGCTTTTGTTACAGTTTTTGCACCTAATTTGGTCCACACCTATAAATTTCGCATTTTTCAAAAAACTGCTCGATAAATTTTTTTATAAATTTCAAAATCCCGAGATCAATCGTCAATAAATATACCCTGCAAGTTTCAAGAACATTGAAAACAGGGAAGGCTTTCATATAGGACCTCAAATAATTATGACCAATTTTTCCCCCACATTTTGTGTTTACAAGTGAGCGTCCTCATTATTCACTGGCATTGTTTTCAAGTTTCATATGCATGTGCACATTTAGCAAAAAGTTGTAAATTTGCATCAAAAAGAACTCTCGATTATGTTCGGAAGAAATATCTGGAATATGCTAATAACTGGCTTGTGTTACAGATAGCAGCAAGGGCCGAGACGGTGAACGACACGGCTCATCTTGTAGGATGCAACACTTAATTATCTTACTCGGGTTATAACATCACAGAAACTCTAACAAAGAGTTGCTGTGATATTATAATATATCACTAATTTCTTTACCTGGTTATTAGCATATTCCGGAGATTTAGCCAAGGGTCCTTTTTGATACAAATTCTATCTTTTTGCTAAATTTGCATGTGCATATGAAACTTGAAAACAATACCAGTGAATAATGTGGACGCTCACTTGTAAACACAAAATCTGGGGGAAAAATTGGTTATATTTGAGGCCCTATTTGAAAGCCTTCCCTGTTTTCAATGTTCTTGAAACTTGCAGGGTATATTTATTGACGATTGATCTCGGGATTTTCAAATTTATAAAAAAATTTATCGAGCGGTTTTTTTGAAAAATGTGAAGTTTGTAGGCATGGACCAAATTACGCACAAAAACTGTAACAAAAGCAGCTGAATGCAAGTTAGTAAAATTTTTCTTACTCACGATTGCCCAGAGCAATTCTCCTCTTTTTTTGTACGAGGTTTTCAAAGGAATCAAACCACTATGAGATGAAGCCGCGTTTCCAAAGGTTATCATTTTCTTAAAAAAAATAGCTAATTGTGTGGATAGCACGCTATTTCACAGTTTTTATGATGCTTAAAACTTTGTTTCAAAATATTTCGAAAACGCTCTCATAGAATTTGTTTAAACTTTGCCGTAATTGAGGCAATTATGGCAGGTACAAACTCCCTTAAGCAATTTTTTTTAAAAACTCCTGGTACAGAGAAACACAAACATAAAAAAAAAAACGTAATGGCGTTGTTACGTTGCCATGGCGACTCTGATTGCAATAAAACTCAGATCATAAGAAATTTTCATCTTTATATAATACAGTTATGGTGACCTTTTTTTCCATATCTTTACTCATGGTGACGTAATTAATGCTCAAACGTGGAAGGTATCTCCCCTAAAAAATCCAGTTGAGCTACCTTGAGAACAAAGTATACAATTTTTGAAGTTTTTAATACTTAATAATATTTTGCAACCAAGGTTTATGTTTTTTTTCGCCATTGTTTGAGGCAAATCTTACAAAACATGACATCTCTTTCAAAAAATGCCAGAGTCATCGGTAAGCTTTACTCCTATTTATACAATACTATTACTTGTATAAACTTAGTGTTGCTGAAACAACTTTAATAGATCATGTAGGCAAATTGACCTCAGTGTAGGCAAATCGACATGTAGGCAAAACAACCTGTAATCCTTACATTGACATGTAAGACAGTTACAACACCTACAAACTGCAGTGACTTCAATAA
>JBBMOI010000005.1:22300000-22367500 GCA_038088405.1 Porites divaricata | reverse complement strand
CTAAATACAGGGTGGCAGCTTAATAGAGATTTTACTGTTTTATGTAGTCGTTATTTTGTTTGTACATGTTAAAGATAAATTTGTTCATTTGGACATCTTTAGGGTATCTTTCCAACAACTTATGTTCATATCAAGGAGTGTACGGTGGAAAATGCAGGGTAGGTACAATTTATACATCTAGTAAATTATTAAACTTACATCATTTTAATGAACTGTATTTTAATGAAATGCAGTCAAATGTCCTGTAAATGACCACCCAATATGCAAAGATTTAGTGGTTTCATGTGGAAGGTGGTTGCTTAGTAACAAAAATCGAACCAAAGGGAGTCTCTTCTGAGAAGAGGTCCCGATACATCTACTTTGCAGGAGAGAATTCATCAGTGCACAATCCTCGAGAGGCAAAGCGAACATAGCAACATGTAATATTAATATGGCCAGATGTCAGCTGAAAAGCTGTAGAAACCCAAGGCCCTTGTGAAGCCATTAGCGCAACCTCAAAAATTACATGTTAACATGGCACTTTGTCTGTGGTAATTTCAGAACACCAATGGAAAGTGTTGTATCAAAAGAAGATGCTACAGTCAAGGAACTGACATTGATTCTGAGAGAATGGCTTGTCAACTGGAAGCAGCTCTACAAGGTAGTGTTTTGTTATTATACACTTAATGTCAGATCCTGAGGGAAACAGTTAGTTTTGTCTCTTCTGGGATAACTTTAAAACTCATTCCTTTTTAGCTTGAGGCTTTGTGTTTGTGTGTTGTTGTGTTCATTCGCAAAAAAGAAAACTGGCAGTTTTCTTCCCGCCTTCTGTCATGCCACTTTCCACCATGCTTTAATCACCGAGTGGGGTACATTGCTTAATGTATCACGATTGGGATACATTTGATTTTAGTCAAAGCCATGTGACCAAGAATCAACCAATGGCAGTCCCTGTTCAGTTGAGTGAAAGTCTAGGAATATAACAACGGTCCCTAATATATAATTATGTTACAGGTTAAAATTAAATTCAGGTTGAAATTTTTTAACCTAGGTTGATTCTCAATTTTCTTTGTCTCCTAGCCCTAAGTCGTGAATAATTAGGGCTAGTAGACAAAGGAAACTGAGAATCAATCTAGGTTAAAAAATTTTAAACTGAATTTAATTTTGACCTGTAACATATACATAATTTGTAACTCTAGTGCTATGGATATAGTTGGTGTTTTGTAGCCCTGGGAGGGTACATGTACTTCCTAGTAATGGGTTACTGGATGGGGTTGCATTTTCATGACTGGATTGACTATAATGGGGTTGCATTTTTTGAGAGAGGTGCTAGAATATGGTTTACTGGTACACTTTTTTGGGATTTTGGGGTGGAGAACAATAAAAACCTCTAGAAATCTGAAAAACACACGTGTGAAAGTAAAGTACATTTGCCCAAAAGAAGTGATTAAGATGGGATCTATAATAATTGGCCTCTAAGTAGACTATACTGAGAGGCCAGTGGCACATACCCAGCAAAAATTGGCCCAAGTAGTCCTTCAAGTTTTATAGAGGGCATTTCACCAAAAAAGTGATAAACTTTGAGTTAACAAAAAAAGTTTAATTCTATTATTGTCTTCAGGTGTGCGACATTGGACTGCGATGCCTCAGGGTGTTCATTAGGCATCAAAGATCAGAGAATTCTCCTTTGACTACGCAAAATTCTCTGGCAATTGTTCGATATCCTATGACTTTTTTTTATTCAGACATGGAGCCGCTTCAAAATATTCTCCTGTAACGTTACACCTTCCCCTGCTACAACTGTAGAATTCTTAGTGAAAAATTTAATTACCTAATTGCTTTTGTTTTCGCTTACACAGAAACACAAGGTGCATCTCTTTCAAGCACTAAGACAGATAATGGAGGAACTGGTGAAATGTAGACAGGATCTTTTATCAGGCACACTGACTCAAGTATGCATTGCATGTAAAATAATTTTAAGACAATTGTGCACATATTTTGGAAATGAATGCACTCTGTCGTGGTTTATTGGTAATTGTAATAAATTCCAATTTGGCTTTTTGCAATATCTTTCATTTTTCAGTTTTAGAATTTGCTGTTCCACTTATTATTAACAAGAAATTCTCTTGCATTCACTACTGCTTTATAGGACCAAATGGATGAAATAAAGAAGCGAGCCATCAGAAAGATTGACTGGGGCAACAGGTGGATGATTTGCAACCCTTGAACATTATTATACTAAATAAATGAAGGGCTCCATACAAAAATAATGTCTCTTCCATAAAGGAAGAAAGTTAGGTGGGGGGGGGGGGGGGGGGAGGTGGGGCAGGGGGTACTTTTGTATTGATCTCTTCTTTTGGGTTCATCATCATCATCATCATCATCATCATCATCATGATTATTTAAAAACACCGTAAAATACATCAGGCATTAACAATTTAATATAAAAGCTACAACTTATTACGAAAAACCATATATACAGATTAATCTTTTATAATTTTTATAAAAATATTACTGACTATGAAAGAAAGTAAACTAAATTAAAGCCTGTTTTACATGAATGCCGTGTTGGAATTAATTAACAATCGTTCAACACAAGAGTGTATTCCTGTTTGGCAAGGATGGAACAGGAACAGGATTTGTTGATGCATAATTTTACTGTAACAAAAACCCAAGTAAGCAGTAGAAAACGTTTTCTATGTTTGCATAGCCTGTACAGTGTAGACGTTTGCCTATGGACGGGGGCGAAAGGGTTTGTGGTGATGTGGTTTTGCTTGATTTTTGGTGCAGCTTTGCGGAAATTTTTATTGTATTTTGCGGTATTGTGGTTTTACAAGACCAGGCGGTTTGTGATATTTAGAAATTTTCAGGTAATTGCAATGCGGTTTGCGGTTTTCTTATGTAATTCTGTACAGTGTTTATACCTAATTCAGTGCGGTTTTGCGGTATTCGTACCCCCCTTATGCCCCCCTCCCTGTGGTTCAAGATAATAACCAGGGCGGTCATTTAGATTCCATGTTACAGTCTACATGCGATGAGTAGGCAGGAAATTGAACAGAGCTTCACATGTTTATTTTCTTTTGTTTCCTGTGAAAGTAGGCGGGCATCATATGTACATTAGCCAGGGAAAATCCCCCAGCCCCATCCCTTTAATAGCACCAGCCCTGTGTAAACTACATGTGCATATTTTGTAAGCCGTAATGTATGCAGAACTGTAGTTGATATTTGCTCCATCCAGTTATACACCCAGATTGCTGATCAATGCTCCTAATTTTCTTGGAAACTTATAATCTGGATCATTGTTTACTGATTATTAGTGTTGCTGTTCTCATTTTGGTAGCAAAATGGGCCTTGATCTTATCCCTCGTGTGGATGGAGAAGTTGTTGATGCTGACTCCACCAGTGTTGTTGAACTGTACAAAGTGGTAAGCCTTCACAGGTCCTTAAAATTAAGAAGTATAATTATATTACTGTACAACTAGGCACTTGTGTCAGCTCTTTTGTCTGCCCATGGTCCTTTATCCACACCAGGGAGCTTATATTAATAAGCAGCGATGTTGTTGACAGTAATGAGGGTATCATCCTTTTCAAGGGTATGGCATCAAATTATCAAGTACAAATTTATATTGAGCTGTGAACACTATTAATTAAGCAATAGAAAACGTTTTCCGTGTTTGCGTAACCTGATATAAAGACGAGAGGGGTTGGGAGAATTTGAGACAGTTAGGGTTTGCATAACTGTCGAGAATTCTCCCAACGCCTTGAGTGTTTATATCAGGCTATGCAAACACAGGAAAAAAGTTTTCTATTGCTTTTGCAAAATAACTTTCCCGAGAAAAAACTCAAAACTCCTCTTTGTATGGCACGCGTAAGTTATCTTAGTTATTTTATAAACTACTGTATAATACTACATGCATAGCTTTTGTCCTGATTGTAATTTGTCTGGATGTAATGCCCTAAGATTAAAAAGGTAGAATTGCCTTGTAAAAACAAAGAATGGCGTTCCAGGGGAGTATATTACAGCTGTAATTGGTAGCTCAGAATTTAAAGAGATAAAATGAGCCTGCTAAAATTGGAACCCAGCTCTGTTGTGCTTACTCACACCATTTTAGGTTCCTTGCATAATGCAATGAGTTTTAGATTTTTCTATCAATAGTGGAAGGTTTGTGAACAAATAAGTAACTTAATAATAAATAAAACTTTTCTATCAACATAATCGATATTGTATTTTGATTCTTGTCTCATTGTAGCATGTGTCAAGTGCTGAAGCTAACCTCCAAGCTTCAGTAAGTTTATTCTGTATTATCACTCAAAACTATTGTGCATTTGGTTACATGTACATGTAGTTTCCTCAGGCCTAGGTCAAATGTCGAACTTTTTATGAGACGAACCAACCAAATTAGAGTTTGGTTCGTCTCATGAAAATTTCGCCGTTTGGCCTCCAGGTGATCTGTGACGTCATTGCGGGGGCCTGGGGAAAGAAATTTTAATGCCGTATCCCATAAACCAACGCGCGCACCAATTCAATTCAATTCAATCTGTTCCCGTCAGCTTTGGTTTATGGGATACGGCATTAAAATTTCTTTCCCCAGGCCCCCGCAGTGACGTCACAGATCACCTGGCTAGACCTCAGAAAACCTCGGACGTCCAATAAAAGAAATTCGGTTGCACGAAAGATGGTTAAACTCAAGGGGTGGGTGTTGGGGCTAGCAGCGAGGTCTATGATCGGCTTAAACAATTTTCTCGTCGCGGTATATATAACTAAACTGCTATATACAGCTATTTCTAGAAAGGTTGTCCGAAAAAGTCCACGCGACAATCCCGAAAGGTATTGTGGGTGGTTTTGAGTTCACTGTTCTTCAAAGCAATTTGAAAGAATGGCATGAGAGGCCATGGAAGATCATGGACGTATGTTTATGAATGCTAAAGAAAAGCAACAAAGGCAGGTTCGACGGCTACAGTGTCAGGAACAGTGTATTGATCATATCCCATATTACCTTTTGGGATTGTCGCGTAGACATTTTTTCCGACAACCCTTCTCGCAATAGCTGTATATAAATTTTATTATGGACTCAATTATGCTGACTAAAAATGATACTTTGAAACAGTCCATAGAAAAGTAAGCTCTATGGTGGATTAAAATTTCAAACAATAGTCTCGAGCTATAAACCAACCCTGTTCCCAACGTCTTTTTGGCCGCTCTCCTGGATAATGGTAACCCGAGAGGATGAAGACAAGATTAGTTTTAGAGACTCTTGTTTATAATTTTGTATGGTTTGAACAGCTTTCGAATCATTCATAAAATTGTCCCGCACCTTGGCCTACCTCTTATTAAACTTGTGTCCAACCAGCAGAATTTTTTTTTTTGTCAGGCAAGAGGTAACTTCAAGAAGAAGCCATCACGTGTGATGAATGTCATGCATCATGCCTTCCTTAACGTGAACAGCTTTTTCTGTACCGTTGATGAAAGGTGCCAGGTGTTCTTCTCTATTTATGACGCCAGAGAAGGACGGTTTATCAGGTGCGTGAGAATTTCCAGGAGATGTTAAAGCAGATTAGAGAGCTTAGAAAACTGCGATGAAGACGGCAGCGAAAACGTCTCTTAAGGTGATGTTATTGTTCTATCACTCGATTACAAGCCGCTGTTCGGGAAAATGAGCCCGTACACATCAAAGACCGAACCTGGGAAACGGCGGAAATCGAGCCTATCACCATTATTATTTAGCCGCGATTAATTTGTCATAAGTAAGCGAATTTTGGTGGATTTGTTTCTTTTGGACTCTATCCAATTTCAAAACGAGACAGGAAAATCTCATCGTCTTTTAAAACATTGCATGAGGAAGTTTCACGTCGTAGTCGTGCAGTGAACGTCAAAGAAATGTACTAAAAAGCGTGAAACAGTACTGCACGTGCTGTTCAAGCTGTTTTTTTGTCGTTAAAACCAATAATGTTTTGACATCATCTTTGTTGTCATCGCTGTGGTTGCTCAAGGTCCCTATTAACAGGCCATTTCCGAGTTCCAAAAAATCTCACTTTCAAAACGAGGCTAAGTGCGAAGCCATTGATATGAAAATGATTTTCAATTATTATGCAAATAAAACTCATTTTCACAACAAAGGTTTCGCACTTAGCCTCGTTTTGAAAGTGAGATTTTTTGGAACTCGGAAATGGCCTACTACAGTCAACTGCCACCTTGCAGACACCACACTATTACGGACACTCCATTTGTGACTGAACAAGCTTCGGCTATTACGGACTCTCGGCGCTCTGACGGTCACTAACTCGCCAGAAGCTTCCTAATTATTCACGCTTGTCTTTTTTCAGTGAAAGATTTCTGGTCTCCATAAGCAAGAGTGATAGCACGCAGAGTCTAAACAAGAGTGACAGTTCACAGAGAATCAATCAAGTCCAGAAAATCGACAACTCAGCTTGTGTTTTCACTGTGAGTATGGTGTAGTTTAAACCGTTTCAAATTCTAGTTTCACGATGAATGCGTAAATATCAAGGAAAATGACAGTTTTAAATATTGTAGATATGCTAAAAGAAATTTTCTATCAAATATACAATGTATTCGAAATTCATTCATAGTAAATGTTATCCGTAATGTGAAGTGGACAGCTTGCGATCTTTCAACCGCAACTTCAACTTTCCCTTTAATTACGCGACCAACGCTGCAAACCAAAGGCGTTTAATAGATAAATCTGTTAATTTAAAAAACATTTTTGCCACTCAGGATCTGCTATTTTGAGTTTAACGTTTAAACAAAAATACTTTTCTTGAAATACCATACATTCTGAAATAAGTGCCCATTCGAAACTAGCAAATGACGGCGCCCCCTCATAAATAAGTGCCGAAAACTTTCCTGGCACAACAATCTGAAGTCGTCATTTCGTTGCGTTGAAGGAAAAACCCCTAAGCGCCCCTCTTTTGGCCACAACTTTAACATACGTATGAGTGTGTGGGCGCTAGAGTTTAATTTCGTCTGCGCGCAGGCTAGTGTGAACGGGTCAGCACTCGTTAACATCCGTCGAAAGGCCCTTGGATACCTTATGAAGTTTACACAAGGTAGATTAAAGTATACATAGCATCAACCCCAACCCAAAAAAGGAACCTAACCAGTTTCGAAACAGTGCTTAACCCCAATCAGTAAAGGAAGTGCTTAACCCTAATCAGTGAAGGCAGTGCTTAACCCTAATCAGTAAAGGTAGTGCTTAACCCTAATCTGTAAAACGCAGTGCTTAACCGGCTAATCCAAAACGATAAGGAATACTACGGTGTGTAAACTTCATAAGGCGTCCAAGGGCCTTTTGACAGGTGTTAAAAAGTGCTGACCGTTTGAACGCTGCTAGTAAAACGCGGCGCAACATTGCTGTTCAACTCGCTTTGCAGCAATGTTGCAAAACAAGTTACACTTTTTTGTTGCCCGATTCTTAAGTTGTCACTGATGAAGTGTGTTTTTTTAGGATCTTGGCAGTAAGGATATAAATGCTGATGCTTACCTTGTGGCTCACATCGTAAGAATAGGTGGGTCACGTAAAATTATCAACTGTACTCAGATTATTTTGCGAACAAGAGGGCCAGGTGATCTGTGACGTCATTGCGGGGGCCTGGGGAAAGAAATTTTAATGCCGTATCCCATAAACCAACGCGCGCACCAATTCAATTCAATTCAATCTGTTCCCGTCAGCTTTGGTTTATGGGATACGGCATTAAAATTTCTTTCCCCAGGCCCCCGCAGTGACGTCACAGATCACCTGGCCAGCGGAAGAGCTACATTTTGATAACACAGAGGAACCTCTATACAACGATCCCTCAGTAAACCGAACGATATTTTTCACTCCAGTAAAAAGTTAAGCTTATGGAAAGGACCCTCGTTATAGTGAACATATGCCAGTCCCTTGGCTCTTCGTTATAACAACTTGAGATTGAAGCTGCAAATATGCTTCTAAAAAAAAATCCTGGATTAATGACTCAACACATTGATTACATAACGCGGGTGTTTGTGCTGAGCTGAACGATACACAGCTGTTTGAGGCAAGAAAGGGCCAACATCCACCCATTTTGATCTCTGGCTTGGTCAATAAACGCTTATAAACATGAGTCACTCAAAGCCACGTTTCCCTGGAGAGAAAAGTAGTTTTAGAAAAAAAAATAACAATAAAAATCGTATTATCACGACCCATGATTTTTAAGTCCGTTTTTTACTTCACCTTGTATCGCTACAGGGAGGATGCTTACTGACACTTCATCAAAGAAAGTCTCCTCTACGTCATACAGGAGACCATATGGATGTGCTGGTGGGTAAAGTTTAGGGACCTTACGAATCCACGACGACGACGGCAACGGGAGCATAAAAAAAACAATAGGTTCAATGAGGAAAACAACAGCTCTGCTCGTGCATCACGCTTTTTAGTACATTTCTTTGACGTCCACTGCACGACTACGACGTGAAACCTCCCAGTGCGACGTCATATGGAGGACGTGGACATACGACGACAAATTTTAATTTCTCTATTTCAACATGGATAAAGCCCATAAGAATCAACTCCAGGAAAAGTCGCCTGCATTGACGAACTGAGTGGTTTCAAATAGACGCGATAAAGTTTGACAGGAAGCAAATTCATTTTGTTAGTGATGTGTTCACTGCCGTCGTCGTCGTAGTTTCTTAAGGTCCCTTTGGACACCCCGGCGACGACGACGATGGTTCCAAAAACGTCTCTTAGAAAGTGAATTTACGCTGTTTCAGAATTCGTCGCTCTTGTTCGACGTCGTTCCATTTGTTAAATGCTGATGATTTTTTTCGGAGTGCAATTTTAAAAGACTGTATCTGATTTTTTTACAAAGAATTCGAAAACTGTTTTCTCATGTTCACGTCCTTCAGAAAACATGAAATTAGGCAGTTACGTGGTGGTAGTGCAACGACGGCAAAGAAATGTATAAAAAAGCGTTATGCGCACGCAGAGTAGTATTACCTTTCTCCTTGCCGTGGTGGTCGTCGTCGTCCCGTCGCTGCTGAGATCCCTTTAGAGCGTTTTAACTCACGTGACCAGCCGCTATGTAAATTTATTGAAACAAAAGAAAGATTTTACAAAAGAATAAGGTTCAACTCCCACAGAACTGGTTTTTCACGTTAAGTGAAAATGTCGTATTAGGACAGAATGGGGACAACAGTGGGGTAATTTCCTTTGAATTAACACTTTCAACACACAGAACTTCGACTGTGGCAAATGAGGAGCTAAATGGCCAAATTTTATTTTAAACGGCCAACCCAGTTTTGGAAATCCATTCATAAAAGTGTTTTGCTATGCATTGCAACAATGGAAATAGGTACTCAGATACTTTGCGATAAACGTCCGGCCAGCATTTACCAGTTGTTCCCTTGTGTATTACATTGTAGTATAGATGCTCTGGTACCACTTTACTCTTTTACATTAATTCAGATTTCGTGGCGTTTTTGGTTTAGAGTCAGTTTACACTCAGGAAAAGTACACCTTTTGCTGTTCATTACGAGAAAATACGCATTCATTTGTGTGAAACGGCGACCAACAGCGCAAAGATACTTTCATTAGCGCGAAAAAGCGAACATTTGCGCATAAATCAGATTCAATAACGATTTTTGCATTTTAATCAACATTCAATAACATTCTTGGACATTCATTTGCGTCATTCGACATACAAAAGGGAAAAATATACTTTCATTAACGCCAACATTCGAGTCATTAATATTATCTTGAAAATCATTGGGGACAATAGACAAACATTAAAGTACAAACACTATTCATTAACATTTTTTTCACCAATTGTAATTCAATAGCATTCCTGGACAACTTTAGGATGGATATGACAAAAATTAATGCGCTTGTACAATCAATTGAGCGTTCTTTACATTTAATACACAAAAATTGATTTTCAATTAAACAATAGAAATTCAAACAAATTGGCCTGAATTTTAGTCAGTTGTATCCCTCAATAAACTCTCTGTTGAAACATCTAGCATCTTGGCAGGTAGGTGTGCACGAAATGGTGTCCCTTAGCATATTTAGCTGCGGTCACACTGTCTATGTTTCTGCGCAGAGCTTCAAGGAGTTGTTGAGTGCCCTATAACGAGATTTTTAGGGCTTTGGCCTCATTCTTGTTATCCATACATCTTTGAATTTCCGGACACGAGATGTCGGCCTTGATTGTCGCTACAATGTCTAGGGGGAGCATAATCTGTGTACGTATGGGGAAGGAATGGGCAGATCTCGGTGGGCCGGCACTCCCTCATACGCTAAGATAACCTACTCGTTGGGATCCATATTTGTCCTCGCACGTGTCAGGAAGTCACCGAAAAACCGACACAGCATTCAGCAGTTCCTGAGAAAAACATTGATAGGTGATATATGTACTACCATGGTCATAGAGTCCTAAAGTGTGACGTCACGTTGCCATGGCGCTAAAAATTACTGTTCTAAACAAACTCGTGTCTTGTTGCGCGTCGTTTGGTATGGGGGAGGTCAAGTGTGTGATTATCTTTTGAACAAGCTCAGGAAGACTTCGAATGAGATTAATTTTTATTCTCATTTACGTGAGAGTTTTAAAATTGACGAGAAAGCGATAGAATGGTGCATTGCTTCGCGCCCGAGTGTGACCATCACTCGGAAAGCCATACGTGCCGGTCCTTCGGATTCCCTAACAAGGAGAAAAAATCGGACGAATACAGAAGATGGATTCGCCTACTTAGGTTAGTATTCAGAGTTTTTATACTTATTGTCAAGTTTGACATTTGGCTTTACGCCCTCTCAGTCTCAGTCGCTCCCTACAATGTCTTATGGCCGTCCAAATGGTGAATGTAAAGCCGCAGTCGTCGACGGTACAGTGGCGCAGTACAGTGTGATTCCTTAAACTGCTGGGGTAGCGTAAAAATTCAGACCAATTTCTTCGGGATTGGTATTATTTAATTGAAAATTGATTTTTGCATATTAAATGTAAAGAACGCTCAATTGATTGTACAAGCGCATTAATGTTTGTCTTATTCATTCTGAAGTTGTCCAGGAATGCTATTGAATTGCAAACAGTATCATAAAAATGTTAATGAATAGCGTTTGCACTTTAATGTTTGTCTGTTGCCCCTATTGACTTTCAAGATGGTGTTAATGACTTTGATGTTGGCGTTAATGAAAGTATATTTTTCCCTTTTGTATGCCGAATAACGCATATGAATGCCCAAAAGTGTTATTGATTGTTGATTAAAATGCAAAAATCGTTATTGAATCTGATTTATGCGCAAATGTTCGTATTTTCGTGCTAATGAATGTATGTTTGCACTATTGGTCGCCGTTTCACACAAATGATTGCGTATTTTCTCGTAATGAACAGCAAAAGGTGTAATGACATATTTTTGGCTCATTTTCGGGGAGAAAGTGAATGATACCAATAGAGTGTTTTCACATGACGTCACGGCGGCCATATTGGTGTCCCAAAACAATGAAACGGCGGCCATGTTGGTGTCCCAAACCAATTCTCTGGGAGTTGAACTCTTTTCTTATGCAAACGCTTTCTTTTGTTCCAATAAATTTGCATAGATGCTGGCCACGTGAGTGAAAACACTCTATAGTACGTCTTCAGTACGCTTTGCAATATCTCGTTATTTGAAAAAAACAAACAAAAAAAACACAGTAACAAACTTGAGCAATAGACCTCTTTATCTGGTATGTTTTGTTTTTTTCCAATAGAGGTCCCAGGGGAACTTGACCTTTTGTCTTTTCAAAAATGCGTACATATGCACGTGAACAGGACAAAGTTCTCCAGAGTATTATCACATGTCCTTTATTGGGGAGACAAAACTTTTAAGTGGTGTATTTAGCGGTTAACCATTTTTTTTCTTCCTTCTATTTTTTGCACTGTGTCTAGTCCTGGACATAGTGGATATTTTACTGGGTCGGGAGGAACAGCTGGAAGAGAAGGAGTTTAACATGCCAATCTTCACGTAAGTACAGGATTTCTTTTTCAAGCTTCTGATCCCAAATGTATTGTATTTCAAAATATAAAATTCAGTATAGGTTGTCGAGGTTAATTGTGTTTTTGCAATGCAGTATTTAAGTTTTGTTAAAGCCTACTGAAGGCAAATATAAACATAATCGATATTTTGCGTAATGAAAAGTGGCATAGTGACACAATTTTTCCTCACATGCCTTGACCACATTTACGCGCCCCACGATGTAGTCATAGACTACTCTTTAATTCCTTCATCTCTTGTGTGATTAAAACAGAAGTAGCTAGAAGTAAGAAACTCGTAGATTCTGGTGTCGGTATCTAACGCCCTGAATCTGTGAGTTTTCCCAGAACCGGGTAAAGGAGGTATTCTTGATTTTCTTGCAACTCCAGCATCGTCTTCAGGTGCATGGCTGGACTGTTCGTTGTCGTGTTAGCTTACCAGGTATCCGAGGCTCGAAAATGATGGTCAATGGGGCTTTGGCCCTTAAATACTGTCGTCGGACACCAGAAGAAAAATTTCACCTCATATGTGTTATATCCAGGGCCGAGTTGTTCAAAGCTGGGTTAAGATAACCCAGGGTTAGTGCCAGATTTGAATTCAGATTTGAAAGCTTAAAAAGCATTTCAGTTTTAATATTTTTGTCTACAAGTTGATGATTGGAAGCTCTAAAAATAACAGAGAAAATTATCTGAGAAAATGCTTTTGAACACATGAAACAGAAACTCAGGTTAAATATAACCCCGGGTTAAGCGCTAATCGGCCCTCGAACAACTAGGCCCTGCAGGAGGATATGAGGAGGCAGCGTAGCCGAGTGGTTAGAACGCTGGACTTGCAATTCGGAGGCTCCGAGTTCAAGTCCCATCCCGACCGCTGGATTAGTTCACGGTAGTTCCGAGTTTGAATCCCCGGACATGCATTGAATGTTTAGCAAAAAAATCAACATGTCTTGTATTGTGTATAATCTTGCAGATGCGGTGATAGTGATTTCTGGACAGTTCATGACAGCATCATAAAGAAACAAACCAGTAAATACAGTGCTACAAGCTCAAGTGTTGGTGAGTTCAATGTGGCTGTTTTCTATATCGATTTCAAAACAGAATATTGAAGCGAGAGGGGTTAATTAAAATAATCAGCTCTTTGATTTGCTTTTGCATCTACCCGTAATTGTGACGGTCAGTGTAATCTATCCTTTCTCTCCTAGGCATTGTTGTTTCCTTGAGGATGTTTCATGGCGACTTAGATAAGGTGAAGCATTTTAATCATTAATGCGCAGAAATTTATTATATTTTACAGGCCACTTACCTTCCAAAACAATTGTGTATCGGTTGATAAGTCATGTTTTCCTCGCAATAAAAAAGAAACTCGTAAGCCAGAAAGGCAGTTTTAGATTCTGAAACTTGTATGCACCTTGTGATTCAATTGCGCACTTACCTTTAGCTACCCACTCACTCACTCACCCACGCACCCACCCTAATATTTTGACGTTTCGCATCACTTAGAGTGAGTACATTGTAAGAATCGTTTTATTGTTTGCCAACTTTTTCATATTATTATTCATGTTAAGGTTCAACACGAGAATCCTCTTTTGGTACCCAAAGGAATTCCAGTTGTAAGAAAATTAGGCTTTCCTGATGTTATCATGCCAGGTTTGTTAAACAGTTTACGTCATCTCTACCAGTTTATCCTTGTCCACCATTTAAAACCTGTCTATGCGAGCATGTTTGACTTAACAAGAATTGCTTACGTACTTTGTCAGATGATGCACGTGCAGAGTTGTTGTTTTGCTTATTATAGCTGGTGTTGACTTGTTATTGTTTTGACGTTCATGTTGTCAATGCCGTCGTGACACCTTAATTTTCTTTTTTTTCAAATTTTGTCGAGGACTGTAGCGAGTAGAATAAAACAAAAAAAGAAATAGTGGGACTTATCGATGTTGGAATGCGAGTCACAAAAACAGTTTCATTCACGTTGCTTCCCGGTTTTATTCTTGCAGGTGATATCAGGAATGATGTGTACGTTACCTTGGAAAGAGGAGAATTTGAAAAAGGTAATGAAACTAATGGAGAAGCAGTTTTTTGGGTAGCTTGCATTAGCACCGAGTTCAATATCAACTTAATTTATTGCAATGAAAGTGGAGATGTGTAAATGTACATTTTTTGTTGTTGTAAATTTTCCATTCCATTCTTTAAGGATCAGGGAAAACCACGTCGAGAAATGTTGAAGTGTCCATGTGTGTTATCGGACCTAAAGGGAAGGTTATTGAGGTAATAAAAACAATGTCCTGTTTGTTTAATTTATTCTTCATGCAACACAGTGTGGGACAAACTGAATTTTCGTAAATAAACAACCGAATTCTTACTTCAGGACCTTCAGTGAAAATGGTACATACGTGATTACTTCTATCTTTCAATCTACAGAATATTACAGTGGGCTTGTCTTTTTTACCTTTCTCTTTGAGCGTTCAACTTAAAAGGGGATTCACGCATTAACACGTTCTTTTTTTCAACAAGGCAGTCAAAAGTATTTTCCACACAGTTTTGTTTTCAGGAACGTATGTTCACGTTCTCCCTTTCGGCTTTTACAACGCTCCCTGAAGCGACCAACGTTTACTTTGTCTCTTTCACTCAGGTGAGCCTTTTGATACTCTAAGGTCTAGAACATTGACGTTGAGCGTTCTGCTTTCAGGATTGTGTGTTTCTCGGGGCTGGAGGATACAGCGTGACTGAGTACCAGTCTGTTATTTTTTACCACAACAGCAATCCCAAGTGGAATGAAACAATAAAGGTACATTCTTAGCAGTTACGCAAATAAAGTTTGTTACAGAGAATTCCTATGTCATCTTCTTGGAAACGGTATGAAATGAAATGAACGGCTCCACAGAAAAGTACGCCCAGTTCAGTTTTTAAGCTAGAAGACAGAGCCCGTCAAACAAGCCTTAAAGATTTACATTGGTCACGCGTCATGTTATTGCTAAAAATAAGTGTTTGTTGGCCAATGGAATAAAGCCTTTTCCAGTAAGACGCTGTTCTTTTCCACTCACTCAAAGCGCCGTAGCGGTTACCAGCGCTAAACACTAACAGTAGCTGAACAGCCTTGGTTAGAAGGTTCTGGCAAAAGAATGATCATCTGCCTGAAAAGAAATTCTCCGAGGTAACTCTTTTTTTTGTGGCAAACAACTAACGCTGGTCCCGTGGGTGGGCATATTGTCTAGGAATCCCTGTAGTCTTAATCGCTTGCTGGCTTTGTGATGTATGTGAAGCCTGTCCTTGAATATTAAAGTAAATCATGCTCAAAATGTGTCACTTTCCCCTACAGGTGCAGCTCCCGTTTGACAAGTTCCTAGGTGCCCATTTGAGGTTTGGCTTTCGTCATTTGGCAAAATTTGAAGGTAAATCATTGTTATAGAATAACTGCAGAAGATAAAACGATTTCGCCTGAATTACGTAGAAGGCAACTAAAAATCAGTACTCCTAGGTCTGAGTAAATTTTGACGTCTATGTACTGCAGGTAGCTGGTTGCTGAGTCATGGTATATTCGTAGTTTTCTGGTACAGCGATCGTCCCCCGTCTGGAGGCTGGAAAAATGCATAGTCTCCTTCACAGTCGCACGGGCCGGAGTCACGCTCAGGGGCGGGGAGCTTGCGTGCCTCCGGTCCAAGCGGCTGCGAAGGAGACTAAAAAATACAAGAAATATTAACTCATTGTATTCAGCTCAAGCCCATTTATTTCTTGTAGGGATAATATTTTCTTGTTGTTTTTCTGTTTTAGAAAAGGACAAAGCTGACAAAACATTTGGTTTTTCCTTTGTGCGTCTCATGCGAGCCGACGGAACAACAATCCCAGACGGAGGCCATGAGCTGTGTGTCTATAAAGTGGGTTACTTGAAGCGCTTATAATGATGTTCTTTTTTGTTTTTGTTGTTGTTGTTGTTGTTGTCTATTTCTCTGCAGGGAAGCCTTAACCTGTCATACCGATGTGTCAAAAAAGTGGTCTCAGAATTGAGCTACTCCACCCTCTCAACCAAATTTCCCCCGAAAATGGTAATGACTCGGAGAGGGGGGAGGGGGGGGGGGGGGGGCGGTGACCTACTTTTGACGAAGTAAGTGGGTAGGAGTGACGCGAAAGAACGCAAGTTTACTTTTTAAGCGACCTTTTCGCTGCCGTGGTAACTGGTGGTATTGTAACTGGAGCGCGACGTTGGACCGGCCACACTCCTTTCCTCTGAAGCTAAAGGAGGACTTTTTAGCTTTTTTGGTTCCTGGGTTCATATAAATAGCTACTTATAATACCGTTGCACGGAGTCTCATCTCCGACTTTCAGAGCTGTACTAGTCATTTCTGCTTTGTAAATTTTCTATTTGTGCCTTTTTCAACAGTATGATGCAAACTGTTTTTATGACTCAAAGACATATCTTCACATGCCCTCGAACGCGCAGCAAATGACAAATCACATCAACTCCTCCTCAGACAGATTAGTACGGAATACCAAGGATTCCTTCTTCATCAAAGCAATAGTATGCTCGACAAAGTTAACTCAGAATGGTAAGTTAATTTTTATTTCTGATTGTTACGAATGGACTCAATCAATCAATCAATCAATTAATCAATCAGTAAAGCCAGTCAGCCAGTAAATCATTAGTCATAAATGGCTTGTGTAGAAAAGAAAGGCGCATCGGTTATACCTGTTTCGTGTTTTGTATTTTGCACTTGTTTTGGGTTTGTTTGTTTGTTTGTTTTTGGGCACAAAACGCGTATTACCATTTGCATTTGTTTCAGTAAACATCAACTTTTGTACTTACAGCAACACTGTTCAGGAATTCTTACGCGCTAATGCTATTAGTGGGAAAAGCTCTGTAATGGCATTTATTATGATTCCTAAAACTCGTGAATTCCGTTTTTTCTGACCAATAATGCTGGTGTTTTTCTAGTGGACCTTGTTGGCTTGTTAAGATGGAAAGCTAAAAAACGGGAGATTCCTAAAGTTTTAACCTCTCTGCTGAAAATTGATGGCGAAGAAATTGTCAAGGTAGGTTTGGTACGCTCGGAAGTTTCCTTGGTAGGTGGTAATAGAGAAAATTCAAACTCATGAGTTGTTTTCTAATAATTTACAGTTTCTTCAAGACATTTTTGATGCGTTGTTTGCAATTTTGAACGAGAGCGCAGAGCAATACGGTACCCTTGTGTTCCGCGCTTTGGTAAGTACTATATACAGTATCCTTTTGGGTAATTCCAAAGTGGCCCACCCGTTCCCTTTAAAACCTCTTTAAGTAGAAACCTGACAGGCTAGTATTCCTAGTGCCGTCTTGCTTCACCCTCGAAATAATGCAAGTGACTATAGAGACCACGTGATTTTTTTCTAACCGCCGCTCGGTTATCTCAGTTGGAAGGCCCTTCCGGTGGAACGCAGAACGGGAGGACGTGCTGGCTGTGATATAAGACCTTCTCTCATTACCCATGATCGCGTCCTTTGGCGGTGGCGTTTAGCCGTCGACTTTGTCTCCTTTATCCCCCTTTCATCAGTCAATTCGAAGGGGACGTAGAGGCTTATGTAGCAGCTGCTCGGAAGAGAAGTCACCAATGGTGCGTTTCCCTGACCCCAAACAATAGTAACACAATGGGAAGAATGACATGTCATTGTTTCCAGCGACCAATCAGGAGACAGCTTACGAGCAGCTCCTACACAACTGGACGTAGAAGTGCCCACACCACTGTTTGAAAAAGTAGGGGAAGTTTCCCCGGTGGTGTAGGCTACCTCATTGACACATTATTCATATCATGGGTGGGCTGGGTGGGTTACAGTTTGCTCATTAATGGATATTTTTTATCCTATTGCTTTTGTCTCAGGTGTTCATAATCTGCCTCCTTTCTGCTGAAAAGTATCAACACTTTCGAGGCGTGTTGACGACCTACATTGAAAAGCATTTCAGCGCTACCATGGCACACAAGTAAGTGGACAGAAATGAAAAAGGGATATAACCGCGGCAGGATTAGCTTAGTCGCCAGAGCGCTTGACTGCAGAGCGGGAGGTCGCGAGTTCGTCTGCTGGGGCCGGACCAATACTCAGGATCTTAAAATATCTTAGAAATGAAGGTCCCCCTTTGCACTGCAAGCTGCTAGCCCTGCCCATGGCTCGGATGACCATGTAAGATAGCGGTCTCGTCTCCAGTTGAATGTCTCTGTTTTGTTTATGTACAAACGAATGGTTTAGACTAATATAAACTTTTCTCTTTTTTTTGATAGGAAACTTATCAGCTGCCTGAGGCAAGCTTTGTCCTTTTCAGGGGAAAACGATAAAATGGATAACCTAAAAAATACTATGACGGTGAGCATTTCTCTCCCGCTTTTTAATTCTGTGCACTGTTAGTCCAGGCATTTTATCGCGAAAAGACGGTCAACCTAACACTAATTGCAAAAGAAGGTTTTTTAACGGTTTTTGGTCCAGGAACATGTCCTCTATAACATATCAAAAGTCCCCAAAAATCCGAGTAGGGGAAGTTGACGAAAAACGAGTTTTTTAAGAGCCCTATATAGACTAATACTGCGCAGCATGGAAACGAGGTTGTATGTACTGCCTCTTATGTTGCTCGAGTTTGAAGCCCCGTACAGCATGGGCTAGTAAAGACTGAGAGAATTTTTTGTTTTCGTATTGTGTTTTCGTAAGGAAGTGTATTTTTGTAACGATTGATTAAAACAACTGTTCTGTATAAGATTCTTAAATCAGAAAAAGCACGTAAAACCTGTAGAAAATATCCACGATTGTTAGCTATCTAGGTGAAGTATTTAGCGAGGAATTATGTCTTCTGCATGCGAATTTAGAACTTTAAAAGGATAATGTTAAACTGAAAGTAAAAGTGATATCGTGTTCTAAGGTAATATAATGCAAGAAAATTGACTTGAGAGTCTTGAGTAGAGACTTCCAAAATGAACTGATCATTCGCCTCGGTGAAAAAACCTGTACTTCACTCATCGCTTTGGGCTTACTTTTTTCTGGAGTCACAAAACTTAGTTTATTAGTAAGTTCATCTATTTTTTTTCTTCAAAATTCTAAGAATCGTATCGAGTTTATGAAACAGGCGACCATTTTCGCTAAAACCGAAGGAAAAGTTTTCACTGACTTATGAAGTAATAAATAAAGCGCGCGGCCTTCAATGCCAAAGTTCCGATTCAAGATGAAAATTACAAAGTCAATGGGAATTCCAAAACATACATTTGCGTTTCGATTTTAAAAAGAAAATTACGGGATTGAAGTTATCCTAACCATACCGAAAAGAAAAATTTTCTTATGACTCAACCAGTCTCAAATTTACGCGGGTAGATACAATACAATACAAACTTTAATTGACACTCCCTAAGAGAGGGCTTTTCAGCGACAATGATAATCACTAACGTTGAAACGAGGTTACGGTAAATCTAAAAATTACAAAATTACAATAAAATGTTTTATAGAAAAAATTAAGAAAGCTAAAAAGTAAATAAATATTCACTAGAATTACAACTGCAACAGAAACTTTAGAAAATACAATGAAATAGATATGATACATAAACTAAGACCGATAAGATAGGAAAGCAGCAAATAATTTGGCTCTAAGTTTACGCTTTAAATTACGAGCAGAGTTATAGAGTTTGAGGAAATTATCTAAATTGTTCCACAGACTTACTATACGGTAAAAGAATGTCCTTTATTCAGACTTACGGTTTTAAATAAGGGTATATGCAGAAGTTAGGAGCTTTTGGTCGTGCGACCACTGACTTCACCACGTGTTAGAAACGTCGAGAGGTAAGTTAAGGAGCGGAGCAAGTCATACACTTAAAAGCAAGCACAGCGTCACGGAGATACAGCTGAGATATAATAGGTAGCCAACGCAGTTCTTTCAGAAGCGGAATAACGTGGTCAGATTTTTCTGGAAATACAGATATTCCGGACAGTGCCTGGTAATCGAGCCTAAGTTCTGGACTACTTGGAACGTGAGAAGGTTATTGTTCGCCGCATTGGACCAGATGGAAGAGCAATAAAACAACGTACTAAACTGGTTAAAAGATTATATATTCTCGACTGTAAAATCAGCCTTGCTTTTTTGTCCTTACTAAACACTACCGTGTGAATTATTGTGGTTAAAAACGATCTGTCAAACACGTGTGCTCAACACGATTAATTTGAGCTAAACTTGAGAAGCAGGGAGAAACTGTTTTAACACCATGCTCGGGAAGTAAGGCTCAAGATCAAGTATTTTCTGTTGCAACGGACTTGCCGCCTACCCCAGAATAGCTTCTTTAGTTAATCAGATGCAACTTTTAGTCTCACTGTAGGCTAGCAGTATGAGGTGCATTTGTCGCAAGAATGCTGAATGGTATACAAATTTCTCGAACACTGTAGACTACGAAAGTTAAGATTCGGAAGACTAGCGTATTTAAACATTAATTTGTATAAGGGACATGTAAAATTGAATTAAAGAGGGGTTTTCTAGTGATTATATAGAACTTTTTTGTCGCGAGTCTTGTCTCGTAATGTTTTAGCAAAATCAGATCTCACTGCTGGGGAGTACATAGATTCTAAAAATCTTTAATATTTTACTTATTCAAATGATAAATTTTTGGGAACTTCTTTCACGATTAAAGGCCTTAAATAATTTTTCTTAAGAATATATTCTTAGTTTTGGCGAAATGGCTCGATTTATATCAATAACAAAAGCTAAACAGCAACTTCCGGTTGACAGCCTCGTTTTCATGCTATGGGATAAAGGGACTCCTGTTAAGAGTCGTGTTTGGAGGTGTTCCCATTCTTGGATCTTTAGGGACTTTTAGTATGTTCATGTATGCGATATTTCTAACTGGTCAATGATGAGAAAGCTTCTTTTGCAATTAGTTGTAGGTCTGACGACAAAATGCCTGGACTATGTGACGCTTGTCCCGCTGTCAACTCCTCCACTGGGCTGACGTCTTGTTTACCAGTGGTCCAACTTGTATAGGCAATAGATAGACATGAAAGTTTCGGCTCTTAGTATTATCGTTTATTGTCTGAGAATGTTGCAGTGCTGTCGTTTCCCTTAACAGTTGTTATTTTTCCTTCTTTCAGGCCTTAGAATATCTTTTTAAATTTATTATTCAATCAAGAATGATGTTGATCAGGTACTTCACAAACAGTGCACTGTATTCTGTAGATTTTAATTTTAAGGAAGTGAAACCTGTATTCAGGGACACCCTGTGCTAAGTGGGCGAATGGCGTAGTTTGTGACAAACATTTTGTCCTATATTTTCTGTAAAACGAACCGGTATTAACGGACACAGTAGAAGGTCAACTGGTTCTTGGGCCTACGTTTCTGGCAAACTGCCCACCTACCCCTCCCTTAAGCTAACATTTTGCCCTAAGTGAGAAGTAAGTGTTAATGTTGAGGGGCCATGTTTCATTGTTTAGTAAATAGACAACAGTTTCCATGGCCTGTACTCTTACTAGAACATAGAAATGACTTTAAATTATTCAAAACTCAAGTAGGACCACTAGCTGCAATCACTGTAAAGTTTTGAATATTTTGGCGTCATTTCTGTGGTCTTTTGTACCGCTGTGAAAGGTCGTCAGTAATAATCAGTGGAAAAGATAGAATTAGAATTAAGTAGAATTAAGTATACAGTGAAACCTCTATTAGCGGACCTCCAATTAAGCGGACACCCCCTATTAAGCGGACACTAAGTCGTGTTACGAAATTAACGTCTTCTATTTAACAATTATTCCTCGAGCCCGAATGGGTTATTGAGCTCTGAGGCCATGAGGGCGAGAGGAATAATTGTTTTAGTAAAATCCAACTAGTTGGTAAAAAATATCGAGAATAAAAAAACTTTAGCTTGTTAAAGGTAGACTTTAGCCCTTTTTTCGCTACTAGTGGGCTATAACATATAGCCTAGTAGTAGCTCAACCAATCAGAACGCAGAATTGCTGATAGACCACTAACTGGATTTTACTAATTCCCTTTATAACAAACCCCTATTCAGCGGACACCTCTATTAAGCAGGCACGATCACTAAATAAATTGTATTTGACTAGTTTCTATTGTTAAAAACCTCTATTAAGCGGAAACTGGACAGAATTGACATTGGTAGTGTTGCCGGGATACGTCCTTGAAATACGTACTGCAGTCGATTGATAAAGATAAATCAATACAATTAGCTGTCAATAAACTGTAGATTAGACCAATATCCTGCCGTATGATTGTCATCGGCGATCGCGGTTCACCTAAGTCTTGCCCAAAGTACAGCTCGGCTTTTTTAGCTTCCTTAACCACATGGAACTCTATCACAGTACAGAGTAACCGTCGAATGTTAATCTCTAACAAACATTGCGCAATTTTTACAAACCTCTATTAAGCAGACACTTGGGAAGGTCCCCAAGGTTGTCCGCTTAATAGAGGTTTCACTGTATGGCATCACTCAAAATAGTTAAGCTAACTTTTGATTATAATTGTCAAAGATTCCTTTCAGCTCCTTAATGGTAGAGTAAATAAAAGAGGTGGAATCTAGCCTTTCTATTTCTAAGAAGTTTCTTTTTTTATTTGGCTTGTAGTATGCACCGTGGACGCGACGCAGCCACTCAAGAGGCATTTAGACAGGATCTGTATTCTGTCTTTACGGATTTGAATAATTTAATGTCTTCACGTTTTACTGCAAAGGTAAGGTAATTTTAAATTTCCGGTACTCGCATAATGGCGGTAAGAATCAGGGCTCTTCGGGCAATTCTTCTCGCCCCCTTTTACATGCGGTCGTTTTTACCCTCCCTCCCTCCCACTGGGTGTCTTGAAGTATTTACGAATCTCTCCAGTAAGGTTCTCAGGGAGTGGTACCTGGTAGATACCGCTGACCAGGGTTGTCATGGTTATCTTTAGCGCTTTCTTCCGACTCCCTCAGTTTGTCCTATTGGTGATGGGTTTAACGTAATCTTTAATGCGATGGATTTGTGACTTTTCTTGACAGTCTTTAGCTGTCCAGCATTTTCCTGGAATTTACGAAGACGCGCTAAAAGTTTTTACTTCAGAAGAATTAAGGTTTGTGATCTTCCTTCATTTCTGGCAAATAAATGAATTACAGCGTAGGTAAGTGATCTGCGCGACATTCAGCATAGTACCGCAGTCATAACGTCAGCAATTTCTATGATTAAGCCATTTATTTTCATTTAGGTTTGTCGTTAACTAAGTTAAAGTAGTACCGCAGTCATAATGTCAGCAATTTGTATGAGTAAGTCATTTATTTCCATTTAGCCGGGATTGTCGTTAACTAAGTTGAGGTCGGCGGAGTGAATCATTTAGCCAGTCAGTCCCCTCAATTAAACCGATCATTCATTTATCATTTTAACTGGTTGGTCTATCATTCCAGTGAGTCTGTTAATAGCTATTTTATGAGCCATTTGGACAGTCTGTCAGCCAGTCAGTCAGTTCGTCCATGCGTCCGTCCGTCCGTCCGTCCGTCAGTCTGTCAGTCCCTCAATTCGTTGTCCTTCCGTCAGTCTGTCCTCCGTCCTCTGTCCATCCGTTCGTCTGTCAGTCCTGTCAACAAAGACCGATCAGTTTTATTATTTAACGAGTGCGTCGGTCAGTCCAGTCCGTCTGTTAATAGCCATTTAGGCTGTCAGTCAGTCCGTTAGTTCTTCCGTCCCAGCGTTAGTCTGTCATTCCGTCCGTCCATCCGTCCCTCTATCAGTCCTGTCAATGAAGCCGACCAGTTTTATCATTTAACGAGTGCGTCGATCAGTCCAGTCAGTCTGTTAATAGCCATTTAGGCTGTCAGGCAGTCAGTCAGTCCGTCCATGCGCCCGTCCGTTCGTTCGTCAGTCAGTCTGTCAGTCCATCCGTCCATCAGTCCCGTCAATTAAACCGATCAGTCATTTATTACTTAACGAGAACGTCAATCAGTCCAGTCAGTTTCTTAATAGCCATTTAATGGGCCATTTAGGCAGTCTCTGCCAGTCAATCAGTCCGTTCATGCGTCCGTCAGTCAGTTTGTTGGTTCGTCCTTTCTTCCGACAGTGTTTCAGTCCGTCCGTCAGTCAGTTTGTAAGCTCTTAAAGTCAGTTAGTCAGTCAATCATGCCGTTGTTTTGACGGCAAAAATAAACATCGAGCTGTCGTATCTTGTAAACTTTGACTAAATCCTTTGACTTGTGTGCATTTCTTTTAGTAAAATTGCTAAGCAATTCCTTGACAGTGCCGCTGGGGATCAAAAAGCTCTTGCGAGCAGTAAACTGCAGTTTATTGATGCTACTGTGAAGAGCAGTCTCTTTGGACACCAGGGTAAGACAAAATTTATCCCCAAAGAGCTTTATTGTTGAGAAGATACAGTAGACATCTATCTATTACTGAGTCCTCCACTTGAGTTTCAAGTTTTTGAATATTCTTCCCTCATTTATGTTGCGCCCAAGGCTATTAAATTTTAAGGCTTGTAAGCCTTGTATACACAAGTGCGTGTCGTACCTAGAGGAGAAGGTAGTGTGGCAGACTGGCTAGAGCGCTGAATTCTCAATCCGGAGGTCCCGAGTTCAAGTTCCGCCCTGGCCGATAGCTGGATTTGTTCTCGGTAGTCCCCTGGTCATTTTTGCTTCCATAAACGCAACCTAGTCTTTTCCGTGAGGAATGAATTTGTTGCTGAAAAGGTTTTCATATGTAACTTTCATTTTGTGCAGAATCCAGAACGATCCTTATCCCTGTGCTAGTGGCTTCTCTTCAAAAACAACTGGTACAAAAACAAGACATGAAAACATGTGCGGAAATACTGGGATCGATGCTGACGACTTTACAGACGGAAACCACGGTAAGGATCTGTTTTTACATGTGAATTACCTGTGTAAACCTTTATCACTGTTTGTTGCGTCAGTGTATGTGTTATATTGGAAGTCTATACATTTATTTTCTCCACACACGCAAAGGCTGTGCGCTGTGTTGAATTCCACAATAGGCCCGTTGCATGACCTTGATCACGTGATCAACTTTCGGCAAACACCAAAGCAGTTCGCTTTTGAACAATTTTAGTAGCAGCAGCTGAAAGAGCATATTCAAATTAGGTAACCTGTAAATTTTGAGCCATACATCTCAAGTTAGCGATTGCAACGGCCGCCGAAAATTAGAAGTATTTGTATGAGAAAAACAACTCTTGCCACCCAGTCACGTTTGATTGACTTTCCATACAAATCCTTGTAAATTCTAAAATTTTTAAACTGTTGTTAGATCTTTCTCTTACGCATTTAAAAGCTCAAATTGCCTGTTAGAAATTAAAAGGATATTTGAGCCCGTAATGTTTAAGGAAATATTTCATGACAGTTTTGAAATATTTCGAAATTTACAAGGATTTGTCTGGAAGACCATGCAAGCGTGACTGGGTGGCAAAAGTTGTTTTTCTCATGCAAATGCTTCTAACTTTCGACGGCCGTTGCAATCGTTACTTTTGAGATATAGAGTGTTTTCACTCACGTGGCCAGCATCTATGCAAATTTATTGGAACAAAAGAAAGCGTTTGCATAAGAAAAGAGTTCAACTCCCACAGGATTGGTTTGGGACACCAACATGGCCGCCGTTTCATTGTTTAGGGACACCAATATGGCCGCCGTGACGTCATGTGAAAACACTCTATAGAGCTGAAAATCCTCAGGTTACCTAATTTTAATGTGCTCTTTCAGCTTGTGCTAACAACAGTTTTCAAAAGTGAACTGTTTTCGTGTTTACCGAAAATAGATCACTTGATGAGCTGATGCAAAGAACCTATTTTTGTTGGTTACTTCTAGTGACACTCAAGCCCATGGGCATTATCTTGACACAAGGCCTTGAATCAGAAGTGCGACCCTAGCCAATGGAGAGTTTGAGCGTCACGTATATGTTGTAGTTAATTTTTTACGTCAGGTAATTTTTCTTTTTCTTTTGTTTCAACTACATTAGCATACATTACCATACCAAAAAACAAAAGAAAAACAAAATATTGCCTCAAATAAAAAATATCTGCAACATATACGTCAAAGGGCAAACGCGAATTTTTACCACGTGGCCAAGTTTCCACTGTAATTGTTAATTTACTGTTCATTATCTCTGCACATAAATTAGAAGTCTCGCGCAATTTTGTTTCTCTGATGATTGTTTTGAGCTGTTTTTATCTGCTCATTTTCTAACTTGAGAAATTCTCAACTTAAATTAGACGTTTGCCGTTTGTCGTTTGCCGTATACGTGAAGTTAAAACTCTCTAATCGTGACTTCCTATGCTTAACTCGCGTTTGTCGCTTGTTATATATGTTTGGTTAGAGTCCTTTTTTTTGGAAAGCAGAGTGGCTAATCTTATTCCGAGTTTGTCGTAACAACGCATTGTTTTTTTGAAATCTTTTTAGCGAGGGCCTATTGAAGAAGATGTGTACCTCATTGCAAAGGCACTGCTACAGCCCGTCTTTCAAACAGTCATGACTGTGGACAGAACCAGCGAGCTGGCGGTAAGAGCACTTTCTTAATCATACGACTTTGCCGAATAACGTTAGGTAGATGGTCTGTTGTACTTAGACAGGACCCACCCCCCCCCCCCCCCCCCATTTTAGAGCGGAAACTGTCAGTGTCACTATTTACCCTCTCTACCCTCCCGACAATAGACCTTTGTCACGCGGCGGAAGATACGAGGCTAGCCGTGTATAAACAAAATGGCCGCCGCGTGACAAAGGTCTATAATTATGGTGTTTTATTGTATAGCTTTCTCACTGAACCTATTCTTCTTTCGACATGCAAGCTTCTCGTACACCAATTATTTAAGTGTCATCTGAAATTGTCAATCCAAAAGCCCATGTAAGGCTCATCAAATGATGGTAGCTGTTGCTATAGGTTCAGTTTTTTTCGCAGGTGAAAAGTTTGTCGAAGTCCTTTCCGTTTATAACTCATGGAGCTAAGTCCAGTCAGTTTTTGTACCCAGAAATGTTTATGGGATGGATGTCTTTTTATAGGCTGATGTACTGAGTAAACACTAGAACCGTATCGTCTCAAAAGTTTCGATTTACTTTTTTGCATTATATCAGAGACATTTTCTGGCAGTGTTGACGAACTTGCTGTGGATCATGACTGAAGAGCATTACCAGAGGTTCTTGAAGGAGTTTTCTAGCAACAAGGAACTGAAAGATTTCTTAGTGAATGTGTTTGTAGTGTTCACTGAAATAGTCAAGCGTGGGATATTTCTTAAAGACTGGATAGTCATCATCGTCTTAGGGAACAGGTGGGGAAATTAACCATAATCACCACGTTGCCTGCAAATAACTGCCTACATATAACAGGTCTCCTCATGCGCAATGTCGTCCAACTTTGTTTGGCTTAATTGTTTGGTTGCAAATAATATTCTGCTCATGCGTAATTGAAACCACATTTTTCTCCTTGTTGCGATTGCCCTTGCGTCAAAGTGGCAGAGCGCTTCGCTTCCCGAAGATATTCATTAAAAAAACAAACTCGGTGATCGAATGATAAAACAATTTTTGAACTCGGTATCGTAAAATATTGTGATTTCTCAGTGTCTCGCAGATCAATTATTCGCCTCAGCCTTCGGCTTCACAACTGACGACGTCTGTTCTACTTAGATTAATATTGTGTACTGAGGCGCACGCAGCCGTGTCAGCAGGAACATATGAACGATCCGTTGGGCTCGCTTTGCATCTGCGCCAACCAATCACCTGTTAGCTAGTCAATAAATATTCAGTTACATATGAATTGTAGGCTCGATTTCCGCCGTCTCCCGGGTGGATTGCGGGCTCATTATCCCGAACAGCGGCCGGTGATCGAGCCTATATTAATTGCTTTTCCTGAATTCTTGTCTTATTTTGAATGAGTAACCTTGATTTTGATCTGTCTTTTGTTCTCGTACAACTGTTAAAAGCGCTATTCCCCAATTGTTCTTAACTAGAAATATTCTGTTTTTAGCGTAATTTTAAGAGCCATTCAGAATTTTTCACAAGCTCTACTGGATAACTTTTCTGGAGAAGAGAACTTTGACTACCAGGTGAGCCGTCTTGACACGCGTGTGAGGATATATGGGGTGAGAACGGTGTCACGTGGTTTCTCGGGGTGGAGGGCGGGCAAACAGCTGATAAAAACGGTCATTACAACTGAGCAGTGTCGGTCGAGTTTGTGTATAATAGACAATAATAAAGAACTTGTAATGCCAAACACAGTAGCGCAATGTGTGTCATCAATGTTTTGTTTTTGGATGAAAAACAACTAGAGATATTCCGACAAGAAGGAAAGAATGACTTAAACCTTGGCGAAACTCGATCTATGCAGTCTGAGCACAAAATGTTTCTGATTTATTTCGCAGTTATGGAACAACTACTTCAACTTGTCGGTGTCCTTTCTTACGCAATCCCATCTTCAACTGGAGAGCTTCACTGAAGTGAAGAAACACAAGATCATCGACAGGTAAAATTGTCAATAACTTCTTTCTTTATTTACTGTCATTGTTCCTCTTCACTCAAAGCAAAACACATGAGTCAATAGGCCTTTTTCAGCTTGTTTTCACTTTTTGAATTTGAATTTTTTAAATCAAATGTTAAAACAGTTTGAAGTTTTTGACACATTAACGTTGCTTTAATTTACTCTTAAATTGACGTTTTAACTCAACCACTCTCCCTTACAACGCGCATGATTTTACGTGAATTTTCAGCCAAGTTTTAGCCAACACTGTCCAATACGTGTTCGTGCGTAGTAGTTTTGTGCTTATGCCCGCTTTTATTTGAAATGATTACCGAAAAGAAAATGCCTTGATCTTTTATCAAATTCTCTCGACTCATTTTTAAGGAAATATATTGAGATCAGTTTGGAGAATCTGTATGTGGATATTGGGGCTTAAAAGGTTAAATGATGAGAGCTCTTTGTTTTTTCTGTACCAATGCGTCCCGTGCTCTCCTGCCAGCGTGGCGGTTTTGAACGACCTAAGAGGCCTATTACCCCGAAATGTCATCACAGGTATGCGTGGCCGAGGTCACTGTGCTGCGTTCTTTGACAAGACTCTTTATTTTCAAAGTGCTTCACCCCACTCAGGTTTATAGATGATATCAGCGAACACAATGCTGTGATCCCTTCGGTGCGCTATCATCCTGCCTAGGGAATTGAGCGGAAGGGAGGAGAGAGAAGAGTAGAAGGATTATACTATAACCGGGATAAGTTATAATCTCTGGCCTGATGGGTCATTTGCCCCAAAAAATGACTTACCAACCTTTATTTCTGTCCTGTAGGTACGGAGACATGAGACAAGTTATGGGTTTTGAGATTGTTACCATGTGGCAATTTCTCGGTAAGTCTCAACAGCTTTAAATTTGTATTTAACAATTATTCCTCGAGCCCGAATGGGCTCTGAGTCAATAGCCCATGAGGCCGAAGGCCATGAGTGCGAGAGGTATAATTGCTTTAGTAAAATCCAACTAGTTGGTAAAAAATATCGAGAATAAAAAAATTTTTAGCCAGTTAAAGCTAGACTTTAACCCTTTTTTGCCACCAAAAAGCCCGCGCTTTCGCTACTAGTGGGCTATAACATATAGCCTAGTAGTAGCTCAACCGATCAGAACGCAGCATTGATAATAGACCACTAGTTGGATTTTACTAAAGATGTATAGTCCTAGCCTGAGAAAACAGCCGACAATTTCGAGACGCCGTCACTGGCAAAGTTTGCCCGCGAAATGACGTCTGAGTAACGAGCGTGGCAATCCCACCAGGTGATCTGTGACGTCACTGCGGGGGCCTGGGGAAAGAAATTTTAATGCCATATCCCATAAACCAAAGCTGACGGGAACAGATTGAATTGAATTGAATTGGTGCGCGCGTTGGTTTATGGGATACGGCATTAAAATTTCTTTCCCCAGGCCCCCGCAATGACGTCACAGATCACCTGGCATACTGAAGAGCGCTCTGGGTAGTGCTTTTGTAATTTAAAGTAAATTTTCAACCAATCGGAAGCACTATTTTAAGTTTTAAGTCTTAACGTTTTCGGTAATCAAAAAGTTTCGTTAAAACTCTTATAGAGAATTCACAATACCAATCTTTTTGACGTTAATTTGGATACGTTAACGAGGTTTCCGTCGAAAATGAAAATTATCATGCTAATGTTCTTAAGAAATTACTTATAAGTGTTCTTCGAAAAACCTACATTAAAAAAAAGAGCAAAATTTCAGTTTTCAACGGAAATTCTCGGTATTCAGAATTGATAGCGAAATATTTAGCGAAAATTCTTATTTCCTTTGTCATTAACAGGCTCTTTTCAGGGACATTTTATGCTTAGCCTGGTTTGTCCTTTCCTTGAGATGACTCTTGTTCCCGAAAGAGGTAAGCCGGCAACGCCATTATTTTCTTTCTTTCTTCTTTTTCAAATTAAACCAGGACTTATCTCTCTTTCCCGGCCGGATATGCGTAGTTATTGTCGTATGCCGAAAAGCCTCAAAACCTCACGACAATTTTCATAGCACGTTGTGTTTATTCTAAGACTTGGTTTTTGATTACATTTCAATACAAGTTGTTAAATATGATGTCCCAATTAGGACGAACGGGATAATCAAAGTTGACATTTTAATGAAACTTGAGTCTTAAGTCGTTTTTTTATTTTGATAGTTTATTTTATTTAGCTTCCATTATTTCTGGCCTTGGTGCAGACGTCTCCTATTCTTTCTACTTCAATACAAATAATTCAATTCCTCATTCCATAACTCAAGTTTCCCTAACTCTTTTTTTTATTACAGAATTGCGAAAAGCTACATTACCGATATTCTATGACATGGTTCTATGTGAATTGAAGACGAAAGGCTGCGCAACCATGGTATGTTGATTTAAATCTGTACCTTGAATTAAGGAAACACTTTAATGTTGTGCTTAGGGTTCTATCAAGACAATTATTATTTTCTCTGAAAACGTTCTTGGAGTACTCTTATTCCTTTAAGAGAGGTGATTGGCTTTTTCATCATCATCATCATCATCACTGTGGTCTCAGCCCTGCTGAACGCGTGGCTGTCGAGTTTGCTCGATCCTTCATGCTTGCTGAGAGCTCACTGTTGCCTAAGATCCAGTGCTCCGTAGCTTTTAGGCTTTTAATAATTCTAATCTAATCTAATTCTATATCCTAGTTCTGCTAAAAATTATCCTTTTTTCTTTAGGTTGAAACCAAAATAGTGAACGAGCTCGACAGACTTGTGAGCGTGGACAAAAAAGGCGACAAGGAATACAAGAAACTCTTTAAGCAAATGTAAGAAAGATATAATCCCAAGGGTAAACAAGAGGCTCCAGTAAAAACGTCGGTATCATCTGTCAGGGACGATGTGACAATTGGAAAAGAACAAACGTCTCTTTAGGTTTTAGGCTTAATAAGCCATTTGCCCAATGACGTCTTGTTACCACTAAGGGCCTGTTGACAAGTAGGTGAGGTAACCCGCTTAGGTGGGGTAACCCGCCTGTCCATAATAGGGCCATTTGTACCAGGAAAAATAAGACGCGTCTTACATAGGACGCGTCTTAAATAAGACGCGAACTTTCAGTATAAACGGCACATTTCGTCTAAAATAAGACGCGTTTTAGCTAAGACGCGTCTTATTTTAGAACAGCCCTTAACACCTGTTCTTAGATAAGACGCGTCTTAGCTAAGACGAGAAAAACTTCGTATAAATGACCTTCGCGTCTTACATAAGACGCGATCTCATAGTACGCATGCGTTAATTTTTGGCGCGCCACGTTGGATTGCCGTTGCTATGGGCAACATTCACATGAAAACGTGCCAAGAACAGAAATAAGACGCGAACCATTTATACGAGCTGTTCTTGTCTTAGATAAGACATGCTCGTATAAATGGTACAGTTCGCGTCTTATTTAAGAAGACGCGTCTTATGTTTCCTCGTATAAATGGCCCTATTATATCTCGTATGGTCACCCTACCTATCATGTAAACGTGATCACATGAAAGTGAGAGATTATATGGACAGACGGGTTGCCCACTTGAGCTTGTTACCTCACCTACCTGGGATCCCCACCTACTTGAAAACAGGCCCTAAGGCCAGGGTTATCCCAGTGTGAGGTTTAAATAACAAAAGCCCAAATTTGCGCAAAAAAGCAATCTGGTGGTAGTAGTAAAATGACACTATCGCGCAAGTGGCCAAAGCTAAAGTAAAGTAGTTAGAGAATAACATATCATTCCTATTAATATTCTGCATGAAATTTTGGAGCACATATGTATCTCACAGGATGTTTGCGCACTCCAAATTTACATTCCATTTCATATTATCACAATCCTACACCTTTAGGTCTTTGGGGCAATTAACTGTTCGTCATTCTTTCTTTCTTTCTCAGCTTGACGGAAAAGTTTGAGGAGAATTTTATTTTCAGCAGTGAAGGTATAGCGTTTGTCAACCGAGTTACAGACCTCCTGAAGTTACTTTTGGAGTACAGGTAGGTAAAACGCGGGACAGGAAGGAATTTTGTTATGTTCTAGTGCACTGTTTACTTTTCATTTGCCCTGTTCCTCAGTAGAATGCTTATTACGCCAGAGACCAAGTACATCCACGGACGGTGCTCATACAGTCTGGTCCCCAGGGCCTCACCTCTTCCCTTCCCTTGGAGTAGCCCTAAGACCGAGTCAACGTTAAGTAATGTTTAGAATTAAATGATTCTGTTCTAAAGTCCATTGTGCTTCATTGTCTTCGAAAGTTCATCTTCTAATTAACTTGGCTGTCGAGACTTGGCTTTCGTAGCGCACACACATCTTGCGTGTAATTAAGCTGCGTGTAAATGTGCGTGTAAATTTTTTACACGCATGTTTTTCGTGTATTTTGGAAAATCCGCCATATTGCACTCAATTTACACGCGAGTAAGTGCTCTTATCCCTGTGGCCTACACTGTACTTAAGGTCGGCTGGAACCACGCCTGATTGGTGATCATATTAATGGAAATAAACTTGGAGAGTAGTTTTCACTGACAAGTAAATACCTATACACGTGTCTATAGTCATGAACTTATCGTAAATCGCAAATGTAAGGGACCTTTTCTAATTTCTGAAAATGTATGATTGATTAACAGGAGAGTATCTGCCGAAGAGTTAGACGACAGGGAACAGAAAATGAGCTGCCTTGTAAATTTACTGGTAAAGTGCAACCTATTTTGCTATTGAGAATCTAAAACGGCAATACGCTTCATGGTGTTGTCTTAATAGAAGTAATCAAATGCAAATTCTCTTTCAATAAAAATGTATTGCTAAGGCTTTTACTTCCATCGGTGCTAAATTTGTGGAAGAGATTTAATTTGTGCTATTTTTAATTTAAGGAATTCTACAAGAAAATTGATCGCGAGGACATGTACATCAGGTAAATGAGCTTTTTCCAAGAAAGAGTTTATGTTGCCGTCTTTAAATTGCTCGTTTCTTTCTGTCAAATACAGTACTCAGCTTTTCAAGTAAACTGAGTATATCTGCGACCAAACGTTATTTTATTTATTTTTTTCTTACTATCTATTTAATTTACCAGATGTATTGAACGTTTGTGCGATCTGCATATCACCGCCAACAATTTCACGGAAGCCGGTTTTACAGTTCTTAAGCATGCTGAATTGTTAGAGGTACTTAGAGGGTGACGGGAAGTGGACTGCCATGATACAGCTTAACCCAAGATTTTCTTTCCTTAACCAGAGCAAAGATGCTGATACTTTAGTAACCCCGGTTTTATTAAACTGCATCTTAACAGGTTTCGGTTGAAATGGCGAGTCCACATTCACAAGTATTGTCGTTAAATTCTTGGTTAAGAACCCCGTAAATTCAAAACTCAACACTCGATAAAGCACCGTCACAAAGGACACTGCTGACCACTTTTCATCGTATCGTTTCACCTCAAGTGTCGAAAAGGGAAGTTCAATAATTAGGCCCGTCGCGTCATGGGTGGACGATCAGATTATCCAGAAAATACTATAGGCCTTCAGACGGCGTGGGCAAATGCGTTTTCACGTGTCACCCTTGGTTTTGAGTTAACTCTTCACTGGTTTAACAGATGGTGCGGATCCCGGGCAAGGGGATTACTCTTGTATATCACTATAAGTTAAGTTCGCCTTCTGGCCTGACATGGGGTGCTGATCTTATTAATCGGTTTGGTCTGATAAATTAAGGGTATGCCGTTTCTGTGGAACCAGGGTCTGTAATTAGGTATGGGTTGTTATCAACTGTCGTTTGTGTATAGTGGTTAAAATTTCTAATAGGGTAGTAAAACTTAAACGTGGGGTAGGATTAGGGTTAGGTTTAGGGTAGAGGTACTAAACAAAAACAATCGTGAAATTTCCTTTGAATTGTCGGTCTAAATCTGCTTAAGAATTAATCATATTTTTTTTGTCTCTTTTTTCAGTGGTCTGATGTCGTGATCAAAGACTCGGATCCCGATGCACAAACGCAGTTTCAGCTGAAGGAAAAGTTATATTTGGACGCTATTGACTTCCTGGACAAAGGAAAGGTACTCGATCTCCTTATAAGGAAATGGTATGGGACTGCGCCAAGGCTGTGTTAACGGCAAATGTGAAGAGTTCCAAACGAGCCAATATCCTGACCAATACCGTAAACTGTCGTTTAAAAACTGCCCCCAGGCCCATCAAAGTGTAACAAAAAATCCAACCGATTATAAGCCTCCTGGATATAAGGCTCGCTCCAAATGTATTGAAATGAATTCGAATTATTATGACGTTTTAAAAGCTTGAAACGTACTTTGATCAACACCGCTATAACTTGTTTCGAAGCACTTTTCCTATGGTTGTGACTACAATGGATACCTCAAAATCAGGTTGGACACCTTATGTTTATTACACAACGGTATACTCTGTAACACGCTATACTATATTTATGCGAATTTATTGGACACGTTTTTGAGAAAAGTGGGGAAATCAGAGTAAGAAACAGTTGTGCAAGGAAAAGAGTTGAATACAGGGTTTAGCACCGAAGTACAGTGATTACGGTTAAGCACTGTTTAAAAAACAGTTAGCTTTCAATAATGTAATGATCAATGCCATGTAAAGTACATTAAAATTAACCGGTCTCGGCAGTTAGCCCTTTATGGTGTAGTGGATACGGATATGGTTATACATCAGAAGACGCGGTTTCAAGTCCTGCATACTACCTACTGTTTTCTTCTGTTTTCTTTTCTTATTTGAGGGAAGATGAGAATCTGACTTTGGGGTGTCCATTCTAGTCACAACCCTTTTCCTTTTCCGGTTATAAGTCCCCTCGGATACAAGCCCCCTTAAAACCCCGTGCGAAGATGATAAAGCCCCGAGCTTAAAGGCGCGGCAGTTTAC
Source organism: Porites divaricata (assembly GCA_038088405.1). Lineage (NCBI taxonomy): Eukaryota > Metazoa > Cnidaria > Anthozoa > Scleractinia > Poritidae > Porites > Porites divaricata. The sequence goes on along the minus strand of JBBMOI010000005.1, from coordinate 22,332,271 downwards.
CGTATTTCGTGTTGGTAATCCAGTACAATTCTATGTGATGTTGTATCAGTTAGCCAGGAACAAGAGGACCGAAAATATGAGGGAATAAGTTCTGTTTTTCTGAACAAAGTAGTTAAAATTTGTTACCCTCTGAGTGCTTCATGATTTTTTGTTTTCGTATCTTGTGTTTCAGACATGGGAAAAGGCAATTCAACTGTGTAAAGAGCTGGCTGAGCAGTACCAGTCGTATCTCTATGATTACATGAAGCTGGCCAATATCCTAGTATGTATATATATAGTTCAGATTGTTAGTGAATACTGAGGCGAGGTTTTTATGTGGAGGGCCCTAATTTCGGTGCCAAATGGCCCACAGAAAAATAGGCAACCGAGTCAACTTTCGTTGAAAGCTTGGCTAAAGTTGATTTAACATGAAATGAGCCATGGCGCTAAAGGAAAAAGAAATTGTACACTTTGAAATACACGCGCCGATAGGTGTGATGGGGATATGAATCTAATACTGTAAACTTTCATCCCTAACTGACTGTAACTAGTAAGTGTCAAATGCTCCTTTTCTTACTAGAAAAAGCAAGCCAAGTTCTTCGATAACATCATGAAGCAAGTCCGACCAGAACCCGAATACTTCAGAGTTGGTTTTTATGGCAAAGGCTTCCCGTCATCAGTGAGGGTAAGTATTCCAGTGAGTGATTTGGGAGGGAGACGGGGGTGGTTCCGAGAGAGAAACTAGGCTGAAGTAGACGCTGAAGAGCGGGTACGGAAAAAAAAGTTCTTCAGGTCAAGCCACGTCTTTTTCGTATCGTATGCCATTGGTTCTTTATCTGGCTCAGGTTATTGGAAAGACGGTAAACGAAATTGTAAACATTTTTGTTCGTGTTTTTTGTTTAATTTCTTGGAAGGACGTGTATCTGGAAGTTATAAGATATCAAACGCTTACCATTTCTACGGAAATTTCCGAGATGTAAACTTTTCCGAAAAATTGGTATTTTTTGTTCCTTCAGCCCCGTCCATACTATACGTTTCCGGATATTTTCGAATCCGCAAATTTTTCTTTGCGGATTGAAAATTTTCCTCGTCCACTCGTATCCGTATTCAAATCGAATTTGCCCGTTTTCACGTATTCGGATTTACTCTCAGATCGTCAGCTAATTTATGTAGCAGTGCATGGCTCATGCAAAAATGTTCTGGCCATTATTCTTCAATAATTGTTTCGCTGGCAAAATTGTCCCACCAAGCTCTACCAGGTGATCTGTGACGTCATTGCGGGGGCCTGGGGAAAGAAATTTTAATGCCGTATCCCATAAACCAACGCGCGCACCAATTCAATTCAATTCAATCTGTTCCCGTCAGCTTTGGTTTATGGGATACGGCATTAAAATTTCTTTCCCCAGGCCCCCGCAATGACGTCACAGATCACCTGGTAGTCCGCTTGTTTAACTTCCGTCCGACATGGAATGAACCCTCATGATGTTGAGCATCCGTTTGGCTTAATTGAAGTGTACAGTAATCACGCTAGGTTGAACTGCACTTACCTTATAAGTCTTGAAATTGAAGTCCAAATTGTAAAGAAGCGATGAGATTGCGCGCGGCACCATCTTGAATATTCACGGTAAAAAACTGGGCTCGATCTTGTTACGTCACCGGATAAAAAATATCCGGATTTATCGTCCACATGATTCCGGATTCGTAGCGTATTCAAAAATGTCCACTCTGGAGAGCGGCTTGAAAAAGTTGCAGTTTCGTTTGCCGCCTGGATTCACCGGATTCGTGTGGACGAAAGCCGAAACCGCAAAGAAAAAGTTGCGGATTCAAAAATGTCCAGATACGTGTTGACGGGGCTTTGGTTTGTTTTCTTGTTCTGGTACCGAAAAAAAAAAAATAATGGCATTAAGTTGTACCACTAACAAATACTACTTAATTTTTCGCTTTCTCTTGACAGGAGGCCTGGCACTAGTAATCCACACAAAAAGTCAGAAATTTCGTTCATTTGATTAAAGGGGGAAAACGTAACTCCTCGGAAGGTGCTGCTTTTTTCCTGGGAAAGCCTTCAGCCTTTACAAACAGACCCCGTCGTCTAAATCCAAAATGACAGCTCACAACAGTTTATGAGAAAGCGAAGCCAATCGCGTGGGCTGAAATTTCAACCTTGGTTCAAGGTAGTGACTGGCTATTGATCGACTGGGCCGCGTTTAAAACACGTCATCTTCGTATTTCTAGGCAAAACAGTCATTTCCTAAAGTGTTGTTAAAGGTGCGTGCGAATGGACGCAACATTGTTGAATGTTACATGTTGCGTTCGTTTGCACACCCTGTCGTATGTTGTTGGATGTTGTTGCGTGTTGTTGCGCAAAGTTTGAAACCGGTCAAACTTTTAGCCCCGTGCAGACGAACGCATTATTAGTGGTCAACAACTCCCAACATTGTTTGGAGTTGTTGCGTCCTTTTGCACGTAGCTTAAAATGTGATTGTAACTATTGTTTTTTCGTTTTCCTTCTAGAACAAAGCGTTCGTGTATCGAGGTCAAGAGTACGAGAAAATTGGTTCGTTTAACCAGAGAATGCAAGCGCAGTTCCCGGATGCACAGGTGTGGATGACAGTCAAGAACTGTGGTTTAACGAGTTGACTCTTTCTCTTTCCTTAGATATCTCAGACTAGATTGAAGCAAGTCACCCCTTGTAAGGGAATCCTGGACAGTCTTGGATTCTGGATTCCACACCGTGGATTCCGGATTCCAGGTACTGGATTCCAGTGTTTGTCAGTGAAACTTCGATTCTAAATCCCAACCGTTAGTGGGATTCCTGATTCCTTGAGCTGTAGTCCGTATTCCCAAGTCCAGGATTCCGGATTCCAGAATTTCAGATTCCACAAGCAAAATTTTTCCGGCTTCCGGATTTTACAAGCAGACATTTCCCGGATTCCACAATTAAGAATTTCCTGGATTCCGGAATACGGATTCCCTTCCATGGGGCGAAAAAAAAAAAAAAAAAAGACTTTGCTGGTTTCTCAACGGGCTAGTTTGTTCCTTATTGGTGATTTCTGGTGCGCTCGTTGTTTCTTCTTACAGATGATGGATAAGAACACCCCTCCAGAAGATGACGTCCTGGAATCTGATAAACAATGTATCCTTTATTACGTTACGTAGCTCTTGGAGACATATCCTGTCGTGGAAGAGCTAACGTTAGCTTCTTTGCACTATAACTGTGGTTATGCTGGCACAATTAGACCCCATTGCAGCCCGTTCCTTAGGTCGTCTTTCTTTTCTCGTTTCATGTTTCAGGCGTTGCTGACGGTTTTGTTGGGGGGAGTGGGGAGGGAGGAAAGGGGCAGTGACGAGCGGTGAAGCGTTCGCGTTTGCAGCTGTGCTCTCCATTTGCACGCTTGTCAGACAAAACCGCCAGCTACGCAGGTGCGCTATTTTCCCGCCATCTTGTTTAGCACTGTGGTTCTTTTTCTTAGTGATTGTCACCAAAGTCCCGAAGCGCGTTTATTAATTCCCCTGTGTTGTGGCCTTGAATGAGCAAACTAGTTGCGTTTTAGACGTGTGTTTCAATCTTGACTTTTATCAGATCTTCAATGTTGTCGAGTAATTCCCATTTCAGAACACGAGGAGAGATTTATTGGGAAAGCAGTTGATGACAAGATAGCTGGGTGAGTAGTATTTGTCTGGCTCCAAATGTTGAAAAGGTGGACAGCGCTATCGACTTTTTAATTTGGTGCCCCGAATAGCTATGTTGCGTGACATGGCTGAATTAGGCTATACTGCGTTTCCTGATTTTTAATAAACTCCACTCTTTTGATTTACTGCGTCATATCTGCTTATTTTTAGGTATTATCGGGTGAATGACGTCAAACGCTTCACCAATTCGCGGCCATTACGCCCTGGGTCAGAGGATTTTGCGGTAAGCGGAGTTTGGCCAGGGGTGAAGAGTGCTTTCGCCCGCCTTTGAATGTTATCATATTAAACTGGTGTTTGTTTACTCCCTTACCTCAAAGTATGTTGAACAAGCAGTGTACTGCTGAGTAGCGATAGTTGGTTGATTTAACATTGTCACGCTTTATGATTGTCGCCGCCCTCTCAATCAATCAGAAGTAGAGCCAAACTAGTCGTGACATTTAGCAATGTGTATTATCTTATTAAACTTGTGTTTGTTTACTCCTTACCTCAATGTTTGTTCACAAAGCAGTGTATTGCTAAGTAGTGATAGTTAATTGGTTTTACATTGTCAAGCTTTGTGATTGTCACCACCCTCTCGACCAATCAGAAATAATTGAAGAATTAGAGGTCTGATTAGCTCATTGGTTAGTATTCGCTTGTTTTAATTAGCCAAACTGATTCCTTTGATTTAAGACACTGATCCGGACAAATTTTTGAACTGACAAAAACTAGCACTGATAGCTATCCGCTTTTCTTTGACAAGGAACCTGCGAAAAAGTGCAAGTTTCTGAACGGCAAACAGTACTAAAATCTTGAACAGAATTAGCACGGCTTCGTGTAAACCGGTTGTACGGGTAAAAAATTCGTCCGTTCAAACATTTTTTCGGACCCTTGTGAACGGGATCTTAAGCGGATCCATGCAAGCTTTTGTCAGTTCAAAAATTTGTCTAAACCTGTGTAAACGCCCAACGTGGTCTAAGTTTACGATAATGACTTATTAAATTTGTTCAAAAATCGCACTACCGGTAAACAATCCGATTTTGAAATTTTAAGGTTTTTCTTTGGTTTTCCTGCGTGGTAGGGACAGGATCGGTACAGGGTTGAGAGTTTGCTTTATACTATAAAGAGTCCAAAGTTGAATCCCGGGGTCTGTTTATAGTTAATTCTCACTTTGTTGAGATCTTTCGTGGGGCCTTTCCGGCATCTCACCTTATCAAAAAATAACATTCCTAAAGGATATTCTACCTTTTTCTTGTTGTTGGATATATGGTACTCTCAACTAAGAATAACTCGGAAAATAGGGAAAGGTTTTATTTTCATCCGGTTGCTTATTCCTTGAAAAAAAGTGCTCTAAGTGATCTTGAGATATGTATTCTGTGTAGAACTTGTGGCTGGAGAGAACGACCTATGTTACCGCCGTGCCAATGCCTGGAATTCTACGGTGGTCTCAAATCATTTCTTCAGAAAGTGTAAGTAGATTTATTTATTATCGTTATTTTGTTTTATTTTGTACTATTAGTTTTAAACACCTGCAGGAATATATCTTATTAAAAACTGAGTCATTTGATAATGCAATTCTAGCGTTTTGATTGGCTTAGCCATTGTGGTATATGAGCCTTTATACCATGCTCTCCATATATGGTCGGTGTACATGTCAGTTTAAAATTGGAAGCTGGCTGAGTTTTTTTTCGCGAAGGATAGAATGGCACCCGAAGCAAATCTTTTTAATTCATTTCTTAGAATACTAGAAAATGCAATTTCATCGGGGAAAAACAAGCAAGGAAACAAAAAAGCCACAAGAGCTTGTTTGAAAGTTTATCGAAAAACTAAAATACCTCGACCAGCTACGAAAGAAGATCAGTGTTGTTTCTTCAAGATCGCATTTTCAGCACTTAAAAATGGATGCAGCGTTCTAAAATAGTATGTGAAAAGGGTACCATTTATCAATAAAAGGTGTACGACAGAGGTATCTTTTCCGTCAAAAATGTTAGAGCGATTTTCGTATGACCTTGAAATGAAAACGCGCGAACAAAACAGAAACAACAAACGAACGGAAATAGAGCGATTTGATTGGTGTATGAAACGGATACAAACGCCCCTGGGTTTTGGTTGGCTAAGCGAACGCGCGGGTAAACAAACTTCATGCCCGAAGAACTTTCTAGAAATTTCTTTGACGTCATACTGCAACACGATGGGCCAATCGAACAATGCCTTCTCCATATTAGGGTTTCTTTGGAGGGAAAACGAAGAGTCCATGTTTTGATCTTTTCATCCATTGGCTGATGAAACAAAGAACGAACACTTACCGAAACCTTTTTTCAAGGTCATACGAAAATCGCTCTATGTAAAAGGGGTTGGATTTCAGGGCGGAGCCTCCCCGTAGACAATAGACAATATTTTTATTTTACACTATACATAACAAGTTTTAGTATAATTACATTGATGATTATCGAAAATAGAGCGCTGTGATTGGCTAGGAGCTTCGCTTTATCCCGCTATAATCACCGCACGGTGATTATAGCATTGAAGGCTAGCAGTTTTCAAAATGGCAGCCAGATTTTTTGATGTTTCGGGGTCGGAAATTGATCAATAATTTTATTTTCTCGAATAATCATCAATGTAATTATACTAAAACAATTAGTCGCCTCAGGCGACGTGAATATTGGCGAATAGTCACCTCGACTTCATCTCGGTGACTATTCGCCGATATTCACGTCGCCTTCGGCGACTAATTGTTAAATATCAAATAGAGATAATTACAGACCTATCTACCACTGTAACGGACCTCAGGATCGTCTGTTGTGTGAGTGATGTTGTGGTCGTTGTTTCCAGGTGGAAATCAGTCCTGTGGTGAATGCTGTCGAAACGATGGAATCCAAGAACAATGAACTGGAGAGAATCATCGCTCGTATTCAATCGGACCTCTCTCAGAGCATCAATCCCCTCAGTATGATTCTTAATGGTATTATAGACGCTGCTGTCATGGGAGGGATAGCCAAGTATGAGGAGGTTGGTATTGACTGACCCTTCCCTCTCAAGTTCTTCTTGAATTAACTGTCATTAGAGGGATAGCAAAGTGGTAGGTCAAGGAGATTAGTGTGGATCTGCCCTCCCCTTCTACAGTGTTTATGAAAGGTTACCGTTTTATCGATGCTGAATTGCCTTGCCGGAAAAACCAGCCTACTCGTTTATGATCCTTATGACCTGAATTTAAGTATTGGACAGGAAATGTGGGATTTATCTTGAATGGGCGCACTTAACTTTCAATATCCTCTCATTGTGTGCCCTTAACTTTAAAGACCTTTCCATTGTGCGCACTTAACGTGTCTGTGGCTTAAACTAGCGGTAATGTTGTTTTGTCCCCTCAGTTACATTTCTTTCTTTTCCACCTTATCTTTTAGGCATTTTTCATCCCGGAGTATCTGAAAAAGAATCCTAGCGATAAAGAGATTGTCGATCGACTTAAACGGACCATGGAGAAGCAGGTCAGGGATCTGCAGTTGGTCATAGTTAAGCTACGTGGAAACAGAGCAACAATTCCCAACATTGTTTGGCTAACAATGTTGGGAGTTGTTGTGTCCGTGTGGGCAGTGGTTTGCAAGCGGATACAACAACTCCCAACAATGCTGGGACCTGCAGTTCATCGTTCGAAGGATACAACCCATAAGACTTCGGAGACCATGTGTAATGCGCGTGCGTGGCCCCAACAATGTTGGAAGAGCTGTAAAAACGGATCCAAGATTGTTGCGCTACGCTTCGGCGATCACGGAACAAAAGAAATGTTGGGAGCTGTTGCCTCAAAGTTTGACCGGTTTCAAACTTTTTTCAACAACTCCCAACAACATGCAGCAGGGTGCGCAAACAGACGCAACATGTAACACCCAATAATGTTGGGAGTTGTTGGCCAACAATGTTACGCCCGTTTGCTGGGGGCTATATTCACGCTTTCCTGATTTCGTCTCTGATTTACTTTTTGCGAACATTCTGTCATTGTAGGTCATGATATTGGAAAAGGGTCTGAAACTTCATGAGCAATTAGCCACCAAAGACTTGCGTCCATTTCATCAAAAGTTGGAGACGTGCTTTGCGGATATGCAGGCTCGTGTTACTGGAAAAGAGAAGAAGGTGCCGAGACCTAAAGATGTAGGTTTTAGAAATTTAAATCTGTAAAAGTAGTTAGATGTACAGGCTTTTGATAGATTATGCTACCTGCAGTGCTCGTATATTTCTAAAAGTATGCTAATAATTATGCTAGTTTTTGTAAATTATGCTCGTTTTAGCAAAATATGCAGCAATTATGCTTCCACTTTTTACTTTAAATTTGGTAAAAATTACCCTATTCAGTTACATCTCAAAACTTCTTAAAAGAGTGCATAATTTATTCTCTGAAAACTATAAAAACTCAAACAAACAAAAAACAACACAAGGAGGCCATCGTGGGTAGTCGAGCTAGTCAGTAATGTGCCTGCGTTGAGTTCTGTGGAAAGGTCCTGGGCCACTTCCTGTGGGACTCAGGTCCCATGAATGTGACAATAAGCAGACAAAGAAAAGATTTTTCTACTTAAATTTACCCATAACAATTATCTCCGTTCAAAAAAAATTGGTTGCATGATCAGTAAATGACAATTTTTTACTGCAATACTCGCTAAAAGTGCAAATTATGCTAGCAGTGCTTTTCTCGGAAAATACATGAAAATTATGCTGGTAATGACGAATTAATTTATGCCAAAAATTATGCTGGCACAATCTATCAAAGCCTACAGATATTTCTAAATATTGTGGTGAATCTCCTCAAATGATACTGGTAACTTCGAGCTACCCCATGTTATCTTCGGAAATGTTCGTTTGATTGTCGGGAATAATCGGACGTTTGTGCTAATACACTCGAACCTCGTTAAAAGAAAGTAAAATTGATAAAAAAGGAAAGGAAAAAAGGTGAGGCCCCAGTGGGTCTGTTGTAAGTTAAGGAATGGAAAAATTTAATAATCACCCAGACCAGAGGGCTGTGAAGGAAATCCTTTCTTGAACAGATTGTTTTGTTGTTAGTTGGGGAGACATATTACTTCTGAACAATCCCAGTGAATTTGTTTTGGTTATGGTGCCATTTTGTGGCCAGGAAATGTTTTGGGAAAGCTAGCGCTTCCTCTATTAGCTATAACGAGTAGTATTTCCAAATTCTTCCCAAAGAGGAATTAAACACATCGCCAACCCAGTCTCTGCGCATACTCATGGCCATTACCTCCGTGAAAAGTGCGGAATTTGAAAACGGTAACTCTTTTGTTTTTCCTTAGCTTCCACTGCCGCCGATTCCGCTGTCTGCAAGTGTACGGATCAAAAAGGATGAGAGAAAGAATAGTTTACCCGCGGACTTTCAGAGAGAGTAGGTTGAGTCATTTGCTTGTTGCTTACTCTACACTGAGTTCATCTTCTCACAACTGTTTAAATCCTTGAGTAAGTTTGTTATTGTAATTCATCTGACACAAAGTTTTTATTTTATCATCAGCGTTAACTCGGGGACGAATTCCAAAACAACACGACGCCAAAGCGAGATGACTTCACCGCGGAAGAGCATATGGTACCCGGAGAAGGAGGACCAACAAACCCATGAGGTAGAGTAGGATTTCGTTCTTTTTTAAATTTTTGCTGTAAACTGTATTACTCCTGCAGTCATTACTTCATGCAGCTAGATGATATATAAAAAAACTGAACGAACTTATCCTGGGATGTTGTGTGTTCAATGCATTCCCACAAGTGCAGTGCGTCGATTTAACTGAGACTGGTCATGTTTTGCCTCTCGCCATTGTGACTGGTGAACACTAAAACTTATCAACGATTTTGGTGTCAGACACTTTTTGAGGGCTAGAGTGTCACCTGAATGGGGTTTCGGGACCCAGAGGGAAAAAAAAACAGCTGAGCTAACAAAATCTCGTGCCCAGGGCTTCTCGGTTGCCGTGTTTTTATTTTCTTTGTGTCTTTATCCTGCGCCATTTGTCATTTATCGGATATCGCAAACGTCTTCCAAATTTGGTAAACTCTAGCTAGTCGGCATGAAGAATTAGCCTGGTGATTTGAGCAATCAGAAACGGAGAAATATTTTGAACAAATGATAATTTATTTTTTGTAAAATCTTAGCAAATGATTAGGCAAATACAAACACAGTAGGTGACACCATAGGTTTCTGACCATATCGCAATGACCTGAGCTATGAGTGAGTGGATTATGATCCTTCTTTCAAGTCAGTCGTGGTTTCCCTTCTTGAGTTGTCTTGATGGTTCCATTCGCAGATTTCTGGATCCAAGTCACTAGATGCTCTTACGGAAATAGATGAATCAGCCCCACCAGTTCCAAAGAAGGGCTCCAAATCAGACATTTCATCCGCAGACTCCCCTGAAACGGTTCCTCGTAGAGCTGGTCTTGTTAAACCAAAGTCTCTCCAAAGGAGTTCATCGCCGGCGAGCTTGACCAGAGCGGCTACCTCACCACTACAAGACAAGTATTTTTTTTTGTTTTGTTTTGTCTTTTGTTCAGTGTAATACACGGGAATACTGCAGCTAGAGGTAGTCCCTTACGAAACATGAGGGATTTTGTTTTGTATAACCCGGAGTTTGATTTATGCTTTTTCCACTGAGTCGATGCTGACGAGATCGTAAAAACAAAGAGAAAGACCAGCCTGTAATTGAAAAAAGAAGTCGCTGTCGCTTATGGAAGCGGTCAGTGAGTTACGATAGCTTCATATTTCATTCAAACTGGGAGCGTCGAATGCATAAAAGTAGTTGCTGTCGGAAGTTTGCTTTGGCTTAAGACCCCTTTTTAAGCTCTGTTTTACCGCGCCGTACGAGAATACTCATTACGTTAACTTAAAAAAACCCAGATCTATTAATCAGTTCTCGTACAACGCAAGCATTGCGCAAGTGTTTGGCACTTGTAGTTCTCAGTTTTCAGACCACCCTCCCCCCCTTATCTCAGGGTCTGGATGACCGCCCCCCCCCCCCCCCTTTATCTGAAGGTCTAGATTCGCCACTGGTTCTTCAGTCGATACTGGGCGACTACAAGGAAACACTGCCTTGTTTTCTAAACTTATCATTTTTGGTTATCCTCTTTCATTTTAGTGGGGAAGTTTCTCCTGCCCTCCCTCCAAAGCGTAAGAGTATTTATGCGTCCAGTCCTGCCGAAAGCAGCTCCACTTCCATACCACCACCTCTCCCTTCACGAAGCTCGGGTGGTCTACCGACTACTTTTGCGGTTAATGGTTCAGGTGCAGTTGATGAAACCAAATCAGAGCGTCCTGCTGAACATGACAATCTCCCTGCTCTGCCTCCAAAGAAATCTTTGTCTCGGATGTCAGCTGAAGTAGACCTCTCTCCCGTTTCCCAGGTAAGAAATGGATGATCGCTTTCAATGCCAAAGTTGACCGAAGTCAAGTTCAGCAAAATTTCTAAATTTCATGTTTTAAATGGTGAAGAAAGAAATAGCACCATGTGAAAGTAAAGAAGGTTTAATTTCAATGGTTCTACCTTAGGATTTTGTCCACAGACGCAAACGTCAGAGCTACCTTACGAGACTCCATCATTTCTTCTGGCAGTGAGTTTCTGGGAAACTGCACACCTACCCCTCCCCTAAGCTAACATTAACACTTGCTTCTCACTTTGGGCAAAATGATGGCTTGGGGGAGGGGTAGGTTGGCAGTTTCCCAGAAACCTAAATTGATCCCAAAAGTCGTACGTTTATGAAACTTGGTCCAGCCAATGCTAGAGTTGCCATCATCGTCACGTATTTTTGTTGTTAATATTCTTTCATTTCCCTCTTGCTCTTTTTTCAAGCGTCCCTCTGCCATTGCAATCTCAGAAAACAGTTCAAGTTTAGCGCCGGAGCTTCCCGAGAAAAGAAAAAGTTACGCAAGCACCGCATCCAGCCGGGCCTCATCAGTGTTTTCTGATCCACCCTCGGACCCAACATGTCCACTGTCCCCGCTGTCTCCTTCTGGAAATTTTGTCGATGGCTTGGGCAATAAAATTCCCAATCCCTTTCCTCCGGAATCCCGTGGATCTTCGGTGTCTTCCGAATCAACATTACTCGCCACGAATTCCCGACCGGGAATGGGCGACTTTGCATCACCAAGTTCCAACGGATATAGTTACGTATCACCTCCGACATCCCCCCGAGTGCCATATGACATTGTATCATCTCCTAATCGGTCAGTTGCCAGCTGGGTTTCGGAAAGCAGTTATTATTCAGCGTCGTCATCTTTTGATGCTGAAGATGGGTCGCCTAAGAGTCCACCCCCGCCGAAGAGAGATTTTCTTGCGGGGACGATGCCAATGTCTTCAACCCCAAGAAATATAGACTCTTTTTCGAGAAGCTTACCGACAGTGATAGACTCAAGTCCGCCGCTCGTTTCTGGTAAAAATAGACTCACATTTTCATCCTCAGTTGAAAGTAGGTTCATTTCAGAAACAACGTCATCAAATACGAACTCGGAAATGAGGTTCATGTCACGTGACGAGCCAACAACGAAGCCTCGAGCACCAGTCCCCATTCCTCGAAGAGGGACAGTAGGCTCGTCCAGTAGACCTGGCCTGTTATCCCGGTCTGCCTCAGACGCGTCTGGGCAAAGACTGCACCTTGAAGGCTCAGGCCAAGAAAGGGTTCCGCCTCCTGTGAAACCGCGAATGTCACTACAATTTGCATCCGATCAGGGGTTGAAGTCCCCTCCACCCAAACCCCCACGACCCTCCCAGTCTTCAACGCCTCGACCACCTCCACCGAAGCCGAAGCCTTACGCTTCTAAATCGGCAGGCAATTCTCCGGCATCTAAACGAAAGGCCGAGAATACAGAAGGAAAGGAAACGTAACGAGACCTTTCCATGTACAGATGAATTTTCGTATCAGTGGTCTCATTTAAAACAATAATCAATTGTATCTGATACGCAAAAGCGTTATGTTTATTAACTCTAATGCAATCCTCTGACGCGCAGCTGCGACCTCGCCACTTTAAACACGAGAAGGGAACTGGACTCAAAATACGTCCCGCCGTTACTGGAACGCGCCCAACAATCAATCCCAGAAGTCTTTGCGAAAGTTCACTCGGTCCAGTTTCCCTCTCGTTTCTAAAATGGCGAATTGATGGGCTGGTTCACTTGCTATTTTGACGAATACATCAATGAGCATTGTGATTTTAATTGGGCAATATAATTTGTTATAGCCAAGATTACTTGGCACACTTGTACATGTACACTGCTTGGCTGGCCGTCAGTTTAAGAAAGTCATTGTAAAACCTGACTAAATCACACATGTACATATTAAAACTGTTTTATAAGCAAAATTTATGACAAAAACAAGTGTTTTCTCCGGAATAATATAGGAAAATTATCACAACAACTTAAGTTAATGCTGTACAAGCAGTTATGTAGTATCTTTCGTCATGGTCAAAAAGTAAATAGCTTAAGTATAATATACAGATTTTTGATCAAGTTAACACAATTTTCTAAAGATTTATAGGTACCATCTGGTGGCCACTTGTCGCCATTTGAAGTACCATTTTTATGTAGTTATTTATAATTTTTATGAAATTTTTAATGTCAATAGGAAAAATGTGGTGTCATCTCACTTGTGCTACCGAAAAACAGTTTAAGTATCTATCTCAATAGGAACTGTACATGATAAACTTGTGGAAAAGAGCTAGGAAGTAAATCACTTCTCTATTCATTGCGAGTAACGTCTTTATCTTTAAAAAATGTGACGACCCTCATTCTCTTTCTACCCACGGCTCTGGAGTCGTCGTTCTCCCCCTAATTAGCAGCCATTTCGGCATTCTTGCTTATTAAGGGGCGAAGACTACGAGTACTGTCGTCACCAGGAACCAGGGGCTAATTGAATAATACTTTTACAAGTGTAACTGCTTTTAGCATTAGCAAAGTCGTTCGCGACTGACAAGCGACGCGAACGACTTTTTGAGTGCGAAAATCCGTGCCGGAAAGAACCTCTGCTCGCAGGTTACTTTCCGGTGGATTAGTGCTAGGGAAACTAATGGCGTTTTCTCTTGGATGGAGAATTTCGCATTTCGCGCCGAAACTCGTGGAGAGGATATTCGGCATTTTGCCATCTCGGAAACCGGGCTGAAGTTTCTCATATGAACCCAAGGTGAAATTGGTCTTGGTTTTCAAGATCTCGCCTTACCTCTAAATCCTTTGTAAAATTTTCGATGTGTTCATATTATAGGGCGGGCTGGCTCGGTTCCGAGGTTTCGGTTTTTCCAACCGAGATCTCGGTAAGCGGGCTGGACATTTTGCCATGTAAACAATTCAGCCCGGTTACCGGGATGAATTCTGGCGGTCTGGATGGCATCGTCTTGCATTGCCTGCTGTGTTTTCCACATCAAACGCATCCCATTTAACTGCAGTGATAGAGCTTTAAGAGTTGCCGAAGCCATGATAGGCGCGAAAGTTAAATTTTTTCTGTTTCGCCATGTTTGCTTTGTTTCTCGATTTTGGCGCCAGAACTCATCCCTAGGATCTTTGGCCTTTAGTCATCTCGGAGACCGGCTCAAAAGGTTCTCAAGGTGGACTTCATCCCGGTAACCGGGCCGGGCGTTACAAGTCGTAACCTGTCTGGCGCAAGAAAAAACTCCAAGCGCCTGCTACACAGACTAGACAAGTCTAAAAAATTACTGTACTGCAGTCCGAAACATTGAAAATATTTTAACAACCATGTATTCTTTGTCTTTGCTTTTATGTCAGTTTTATTTCGTGCAGTTGTTACAGGGTGACGGTCACAAGGCTAAGAGTCTATTCCATAATTATCCTTTCTTTAGTTCTAAGCCAAGAACTTTGCTGTATTTAAAATTGATGTATTGATTATGCTTTATATGTCATAAACTCGTCTTCAAGTTTATTTCGTAAATTTTAGATCTAGTAGAAACTAAAATGTAATAGTCTGTACTACTTTATAGCCTATAGTAACTCGTAGCGATCAAACGAAATATCGCACCGAATCAACTTATTTGACTATCATTTGCTACATTGTATAGAGTGTTTTCACATGACGTCACGGCGGCCATATTGGTGTCCCAAAACAATGAAACGGCGGCCATGTTGGTGTCCCAAACTAAGCCTCTGGGAGTTGTACTCTTTTCTTATGCAAACGCTTTCTTTTGTTCCAATAAATTTGAATAGATGCTGGCCACGTGAGTGAAAACACTCTGTAGAGTGTTTTCACTCACATGGCCAGCATCTATGCAAACTTACTGGAACAAAAGAATGCGTTTGCATAAGAAAGGGGTTCAACTCCCACAGGACGACTTTGGGACACCAACATGGCCGCCGTGACGTCACGTGAAAACACTATTATTTCGTTCTGCTTCATCTTTTCTTTACCCTTTTTAGAGTGATTAACATCAGTCTCCTCCAAATTATATCAGTAAAAAATAATCAAAAGAATAGGTTAGGAGAATTAATAAATTGATGACCAATTAAGAGGAAAGTATTTTGATCTTTTGCCAAAATTCTCATAACATTCTTGAAGGAAATCTATGGAGAGTGCTGGAGAATTTGTATGTTGATATTGGGGCTTAAAGGTATTCGACCTTGCTCCTAGGGTTTCTTTTCTTGCAAGTCTGTGGAGAGAGAACTTTTTAAAGAAAATTACAAAAAGAAGCTGTTCTCGACTACAGACGGAAAATGTAGGGGAAAAATCAACGTGAAAAAAATGAAGCGTAAATCTTCAGGTTCTATACCCATACCTTTCAATATCGAGTGAATGAGCGTGCATTATTCTCCTTTGTACATGTATTGTAGGATTGACAAAGGCATTAACTGCCTAATCCCCGCCCTCACCTCCCCCCTTGGCTACCCGCCACGGACCAACACCTTAAATTGTTTCTTTTCTTTGTTTGTGTCTTGTCGTTTCTATTTTTTTTTAGGAATTTATCTATCTTCTTACTACACGCCTGGTTCCACGAAGGAAAAGATTGATCAACTTAAGTATTCAACTTCTAGCAAGTTAAGTAATTCCACAGTATACTGGTTAAATATAAGACTTAAGACCGTAAAAAATATATATAAAATAATAAAATTAACCTGTGGCTTTTAAGTAGCCTGTAAAAAATGTCTGCTTTATGCCGTCCTATCATAATTTCCAGCACAAGTAGATGGGGAGAAGGCCGAGTCAAGACGAAGATCCTGCAGTTATCAGGGAGGGAATTCTAGAGCCTGTTATCCTTTTGGTCAGCACCAATGATCCCTAACGTTGGACACGGGCAACGAAGGCGCTAGAGACGAGATTGAGAAGGGGCTGGGTGTACCAACACCCAACCCTCAGACCGCCCTACAAGAGCACAGACCCGCCAACTGTTTCGTCTGGAATTTGCTCCACGAGACTTACTCTCTTATGCTGTTTTGACTGTAACTGGGTGATGTTGATTTCCGTCGGCCAGATTGTATGTTGGGTTACCATTATTACAAACCTAAGTATTAGTAATGAAATATTCAGTGACAACACCTACATATTTCTGACGATATTTAACTATATCGAACCTTCAGTGTGAAAATGAAATCCTTGAAATACAATCTGACCCTTTGTAAGAGACCAATTTAAAGACAAAGCCGATGTATCCGTTAGTCTTAATAAGCTCCGGTCCCTCTCTGTCTGTCATGTAACGCCGAGGAGAGAAGGACCCTCTCTCACAGACGTTGCGTGACAAAGAGAACAAGAGACACGGAGGAGGGGCAGAACTGGTGTAAGGCAATCCTACACAAGAGGCCTCAACATCACAATACTCGGTAAATGTAATGCCACATAGCATTTATCACAATAATGTTTCAAATCTGCAAATAACTGGTCTTCTCGGATGAGGGCAAACAACAGTTAGCGAAGTCTCGAAGAACTTTGACTTTAACCTAATTCTGTGGGACGTACAAGAAATTTTTGGAAGCGACCATCATTATTGAGCTGTGCTTGGGTTATCTACGGGCAGATCTTTATCATGGCAGGGTTAACCTCTATATAATTCTTGAGGAACGTTACAAGCTGTCTGTAAACAGAGAATTAGTCGCTTTTTCACTCCTTACGTTGACCAATGCAATTTACAATACCAATTTTTTGTATACAGCAAATTTTAAAAAAATCACCCTCCACTGCTCCAACAGAGCATATCCTTAAAATAAATGCAAAAAGGAGAAAAACTAACATACCTCGGAAGAAGAGCAAGTACTGCACTTAACGCACAGACGGACCAGAACTCCACCGTTGCCATGGTAACAAATGGTACGTAGTACATATCCCAGAAGATGTTTGTTATGGCACCATATAAGGCGAACCACAAGAAAGAAAAAATTATGCTGCCCCACAAAATCAAGTGATGGAGGAAAGTCTGCAAAGAAAGAGGAAACTTGATCTGCTCTCACGCTCAAAACATTCGTGATAATTTCGTCTTCCTCATTCACTACCGAGTTTTTAGGATTTTTTGTCTGTATTGTTTTCTATAACACGCACTACGATTTATAAGCAGGCCCACTGCACCATTTTCATGGGTGTTTGGAACCACCCAGTTACAGTAAAGGGGGTTTCCATCCCCCTCCTAGTGCCCAGGCCTTCCCAGCTCATATAAGTTTCTGCGTGAATTCATAACGTAACTTCGCGGCGACACACAACTCGTTCAGTCACACAGTCTTTAGTCACATTTCACACTTGCTCGAGAAAGAAGAAGTGGCTTTGTTGGGAACTATCACTAGTTCACTCACTGGCCTCTTCCAGCCTCAAAGATAGTGAGGAAAGCGGATCGAGAAAAGTTGCACGAAACACGCGTGGGGGCTGGAGAGAGACGGAGGACTGTCGCTCGTTCGCAATTTCACCGCTCGCTCGCTTTTTTCGCTCGTCCGCACTGACCGAGAGCCTGGCCAAGTCTATTCACTCACCCACTGAGCTGTTATAAGGGCCAAATACAAATTTGCAACGAGGACTGAACTCTGGTGAAGGGTCACTCCAACCATCCGCAAATCTGCTGCGGTGCCGTTGTAGACCTTAAACGAAAGAGTCAAAATGAAAAAAAGTAAAGCATGATCACTTGAAAAATGCACATTAGATCATATTTAAATGCTATTTTGCCCCTAATAAATAATAAATTATTGTTACTATTATTATTATTATTATTAATATCAAGTGACGCCCACCGTCACTTCGCCTTTCCTTTCCTGGTCCCCCGTTATCTTTCCTTGGGAAAAATTATACCCCTAGGCTAATAAACTGGAGCAATCATTAACTACATAAACCAGAATTTTGATAAAACAGAACAAGAAAAAGAAACAGAAGTAAAAGCTACTTGTAGCGTGTGCTACAAAGCAAAAGAGTTGTCCTGTGGCTCTACCAACACTACTTACAAAAAACGCAGCATAAAACACAACCAAGCTTTCATAAAAGGCATCTAAAATGGTCAACCAAAACCACTTTCTTGAATACAGCTAAAGAGAGAAGGAAAATCATTAATTGCCAATCAAAGGACAGCTAGAGTTAGGTTTTCAGTCTATAAAACGCGAACGATACAAGTCTGAACATCGTTCAAGCTCTAATGCTCAGAAAAAAGGGAGTGATGTCGCAGCTTGTTGAATTAATAAATGATAACAGTATTCTGCTGAATCGTGGATAACATTTCAATACTTGTAAAGGTTCAAAGCTGCAAATTTTTATTCAACAATGTTTAACTCATTGAAAGACCTCGTGCGTATCAAAGCAAACGACTGGAAACAAGCGAAGCACGAGCCATCATGGGAAGGCCGTCCCGCCATTTTTGCCAGTGCCAAATAAATGGAGAGAGAAACGTATGGGTACGAGGCAATTGAAAGTTCACGTTCAGCGTTCAATATGGGATCATACACGGGCGTTCAACTAGAGCTGCAAATCAACACTGATATCTTTATAACTCTCTAGGGCGCAGCAAACAACGCGTAATTTTGTTAAGGCGGCTGTGTCACGGCTGTCTAGTTCATTTTGATACTGGGGAGCTTTAGCAACGACGACGGCGACAGCAGCGAGAACGTCAAAAAAACAATGGGCTTATTAAGGAAAACAACAACTTTGCACGTGCCTCACGCTTTTTTGTACATTTCTCTACCGCCTCTGCAAGACTACAACGTGAAAATGCCTAATTTCACGTTTTATGGAGGACGTAAACAAGCGACGACGAATTTTTCTTTCTCTTTCTAAACTACAACTACAGGGAAATTCGCCCACTTTTGACATTTTAAGCGAATTGGAATAAACGAGGAAAAGTTTGGAAAAACGAGAAAGTGACGTTTTCGCTGCCGTTGCTGTCGTCGGTGCTAAAGCTCCCTACTAGGAACAACAACGACGACGACGGCTACGAAATTTTCACTTTAAAAGTGAATTCGCGCTGCTTCAAACTTAATCGCGCTTATTCCATCTCGTTTACTTTATCAAATGTTGGCAAATGTTCTTGGAGTTGAATTCTAAAGGACTGTATCAAAGTTCAAGAAAAGAAATAGAAAGTTGTTGTCTTGTGTTCCAGTCCTCAACAAAACGTGAATTTAGGCTCTTTCACGTTGTAGTCGTGCAACGACGGCAAAGAAATGTAACAAAAAAGCGTGATGCACGTGCAAAGTTGTTGTTTTGCTAATATAAACCTATTGCTTTTTTGCCGTTCTCGTTGCCGTCACCGTCGCCGTCGTCGTTGCTTAAGCTCCCTAATGATGCAAATGTTTCTTCCTTTTCATTGGCCGAGAGCCCACCACATAACCTTCAAATAACTGCCTACAAATAATGGTGTGCTCATATGCAATGTTGGCTTAGTTTTTGGCTGGAAATACTATTCTGTTCATGCGTAAATGAAAACACGCTTGCTCCTTGGTCGTTTTTGTGATCTCTGTCATTACTCCTGGAAGGCAGCGCGCGCTAACCGCTTTCCGAGGATATTACTTATTAAAAAACACCCTCAGTCATCGAATGATAAAACAATTATTGAACTCGGTTACCCCAAAATATCGTGATTTGTCAATGTTTTGCAGATCAATTATTTGCCGAAGCCGAAGGCTGAGGCAAATAATTGATCTGCTCGCCACTGATAAATCATGATATTTTGCTCAACCTCAACCAATAATTGCTAATTATCCGCAGTGGAACTTATCCTTAGCAAAGAAAAACAACTGGCAAATGACACGATCACTGTTTCATGTCAAACAAACGTCTCCCAAGCATTATATGAAACGTAACAGACAAAAAGAGTGACATATGAAAAACTGTTAGGCTAACAAGTTTTAAAAGCCTCAATTTACTCCGTTTCAATCTTGTTACAATCTGTACATCCGAGCCTTCTTTTGTGTAGGCTGTGTTATTTACACCTTGTTTAAATGTTTTGAGCAGTTATTTTTATGTTTCGCCCAAAATGGTGGCAGTTTACACTGTTTGAATTTTGATATATTTCGTGACACAGACCCTATAAGAATTCTGATATCGTCTTGTACCACAGACTAACCAACCTTACTGTTCTGTCCGGTTTTATAAAGATCAGGATTTGCTGTAAGTATAGGATCAGGAACATCTTTATCAAGTATCGCACAGATGACAGGGGGCACCGAGGTGAACAGAAGGTTGAAGAAAATGAGAGAGATGTCATCAATAGCGTTCGAGCCTGAGAAGTCATTGTAAAGTTGGAACCAGAACAAAACTAATACAAACATCTGAAAGGTAAACAACAAAATACCAGGTAATTTATGACTGACGAGTCTTTGTATGAAAGAGCCTAGGGTATTTCTTTATTTATTTATTTGAGATCATTTCGTTCGCTGCTCTTAAGCTCTCGCGTGACTTCTCGCGACTGCCCCAAATTGAGAGCTTGCTCGCAGGCTACGTAAAATGGGTGGGAAACACAAGCAAGCGCAATGACTGAATTTTCGGCCTAAACTCTGCACAGTGTTCGGAAATTTTCCATAGCAGGCATAAGTGAGTGCTTTGCAGCCGCCCCATTCGCAAGCCAACTACCTGACGACTACCCAGTAAGCAGACGCTACATTGGCTACTGTTCGCACGCCAGTTCAAACCGCGAGAATGTAGCCTTTGTTCAAAGGGTACCTTATGACAGGTAAGCCCATCGAGAACCACGTGGTTACAACCGCTGTAAAACGATTATACGAACTCATCACCCTAAATCTTAGCCTGCGTCCCAGACGTAATTTAACCCCGGTTAGTGACGTCTGCGAAGCAGTGCCGAGATCCTTGCTCTGGGCCTGCAAAGAATTCCACGAATTACCGGAAGTGAGTTTTGAATTTTCATTCAAACTGATTGGCAAATCGACACTGGCTTCTTTAGCGAGAGACCAATCATGGCGCGTACTCAAATCTTGGTAAACGGGTGGGGACCCAGAATAGGAATTTTCCGGCCCTGTTTCGCAGACGGACTTAACCATAGTTTAGTTCAGTCTATGGCGCAGGTTACCTAGATCTGAAATCAGTCAAAATTAAAAGCAAATATGGCTTAAATTTCAATGTGTCAAATACCGAAAAAAAACTTGCGCCACGCGAAATTATTGCCACATAGGTTTCAATTCAGCGATTTTTCGCACACAGACTGAGAAGCTTCAATGCATCATAAGCGCCCGAGTTGCTCAAAAAGTAGACAGCACTATCCATTGGATAAATCCTTATCCAGTGGACAACGCAGTTGGTTTCCCTAATACTTAACAACTGCACAGTGATTTACACCGTTGACAGCGCTATAAAAAGTTTTTACAACAGATGGCAGGTGTTTACATGAGTGAAAGGGTTGAGGCCATTTCCTTTCGGTTTCGTTGCAGAACACCTTCTCTGCAGAGCCTTTCTATTGGCTTAATTCAGAAAGAGTCTGCTTGAAACTGCTTGAATCAATTAAAATTTTTGAACATGCGCTGCATGTTGCTAGGATTCAGTTTCGAGGCCAGGCCTGATGGCCATGTGCTTGGTACAGCGGGCACAGTTATGAACATCGGTTTATCAATAAACGGAAGCTCTCACTCGTAACCAGTGGTAACAGCCATATTAACCCTTTAAGCCCCACGATCCACATACAAATTCTCCAGAATGATCTCCATACATTTCTTTTAAGAATACTTGAAAGAATTTGGCATTCTCCCTTTGCTGCTCAATTTAGTAATTCTCATAACCTTTACTCTTGATGATCTGCTGATGTTGTTAGGAGAAAAATGGTGTTGGTCACTCTTGGGACCTAAAGGCTCAACAAGAGAAAACAAAACTGACTAGTCCAGAAGTTCGAACTGTGACGACTTCAAAGGCTTGTCGCGATACTTCTCCTCTTGAAGAAGACTAAAAGAGGCACTACTCGAAGGGTAGTTGCAGAATAAACTATTTCATTATTTCTTGGGTTTTAACAATCACTTACCGCATTTTTGAAGAAGAAATACAAAAACATCTTGGTGATGCGGTCATAGCACCAATGCCCATGAACCAATAGCAGACGAGATAAGAATTTAAATCGGCCAATAGCGAAGTCGCTTGCCATGACTGCCTGCATACCCTCTTGTCCAGAAATACCAATGCCTACGTCAGCCGTTTGAATCATGCTTACGTCATTAGCCCCGTCACCAATGGCTAAAGTCATTGTCTTCAGACCACTTCTGACGAGCTGAACGACTGCAGACTGATAGAGATTGATTAATTAGATGCAACTGAAAATTTCTCTTACTTTTATTCTGGGGAGGGAAGAGATAAGCTACAAGTAACTGCGAGTCCTTGGGTAAACGTCGGAAGATAATAAGAGTTGGCACAGTTACGCGACGAGAGTCACGTCGTTTCGCCTGACTCGTCCTCATTTGTGTTTGTAACACACAAGGCGGCGGAAGTAGGGGGAGAGGTAAAAGAAAACTGGGGACGAGTCTAAAAATGTAGTAAGGAAAAAGTAAGGAAATTACAAAAATTCAAGATAATAAAAAGTAAAAGGGGGATTATTCCAAAGCGCAGTCCTTCAAAAGTGCGACCATCCCAGTTCTTTGTCCTAAACAATGGTCTGTGTAATAGTCGCAGATGGTCATTCACATTCAAACCGAAACTCCGAACTGGTTGATGAGTTGATGAACAACTGATAACAGATAACCATGATCGAAAAAAAACTTACGAGGTGAGGTCAACATCTGTTTTTGATAACAGCTAAAACTGTTTTCAAACTCACCTTCTGTGAGGGTGTGGCCCTACAACACAGAACAACCTGACAGCGCCGTGCTAAATCCAAGAACTTCGCATTCAAAGGATCCTCTAATGCATACATCAATGTCCGTCCATCAATCACTACACCTAAAGGCTGACTGTTTGTCGTAGGTGAACTAATATGTCCTGACACAGTATTGGAGGAATTGTCGCTACTTATGCTAAGAACTTCGGATTGAAGGTGGCTCAGCCAAGAGGTGATTTGATCTTCGCATTCACCCTAAGCTCGGAAGAAGAATAAAACAAGGAAATGTAAGGTGCTAGAAGTAGAACGACGTATAGATAATCACATGTTAACTGTGCCGTATGTAAATGTACCAGGTACCGTAAACTGCCGGTTATAGCCTCCCCCCCCTTAAAAGCGCCGCCCCCAGTTATAGGCCAACCTACCAGTAAACAAAAAAAATCCACCGGATTATAAGCCCCCCCCCCCCCGGTGTAAACCCCCCCTCCAAATGCATTGAAATAAATTCGTTTTTATTATGACTCTTTGAAGCTTAATTAAAAACTATGGCATTAAATTCAAAACGAATTTTGATCAGCATTGCTATAGCTTGTTTCGAAGCGCTTTTTCTATTCCGGCTATAAGCCTCTTCGGATGTAAGCCCCTCGGTTTATAAGCCCTCCTAAAATTCCTTACGAAGACGTATAAGGCAAGGGCTTCTAAGCAGCAGTTTACGATATACCTGTCCAACTGACAAGCAAAAAACAAAAAAACCTTGTGCGGAAAGTACACGCTACGTACAAGACATACCTTGGATTTTGCGTTTAGTATCACCTTCTGCATATTGTTGTCCAACAGCTTACAGGAATAAGCAATATTGATGGCTGTTTCCTAACAAGGACAAATGCGGGCATGGAAAAGTGAAAATATAACGCAACGAAAGCAGGACGTAATGCTATAATATAAATGCAGTTGAGTTCTAAAATGTCCCTGTAATTACTTACGGGCAGGCAGCCCGGTAAAGATTAATTTACGTACGGTTTTCCCGTTTGCACTAATTTTTGGTGAAGGGTAGGTTGTTTCGATTTGAAGGCTATGGTGTGTATAGGTTCCTACTTTCGGATCGCTTTAATTGTGCGATTGCACGTGTAAAAGCCGGTCTTCTTAAAATAACAGTTTCTTTTTGGAAGGAACAAGGCCGAGTAGTTTCATTAGTGTAAACAGTATGGACCTACTGTTTCTATACTAATCCTACACTTTCAGGCCTCCATCGTCTAACCCATCAAAGTTCTCTCGCCAAGCAAGGAATGATATCAAGACAAAAGACCCTATCTGTTTCTCTTCCTTAGAGAACTACACTTTATTAAGGCCTCTCTCGCGTAAACCAATAATGTTCTCATGGTCCCTAGACTTAGCAACGATCTCAGCTTAAATCTCTACCTGTTTGTCTCCAGTAAGGACCCATACTTTCAGGCCTCCCTCGCGTAGCCTAGCAATGGTCTCCGGAACACCATCTTGCAAACGATCCTCAATACCAGTAGCACCAACCAGCTCCATTTTACACTCCAGTTTATGGGCTGACTGGTGAAGCAATCTTTCTCTATCGTGGAGTGCTGTCTCCGCTTGTCGGTGCTGTTCAAGCCACTCTTCATAGTCACTGTCCGATAAATGCTGAAAACAGACAGTCATTTGTGTCCTATCAATCTCTCCACAGCATTGAAGTAAACAGTCCAAAAAGGAAAGGATTCATAACTGTGGCGACTAAAGTCACACCTGGACGCGCATTTATTATGTTATTATATTATTATGAAATGAAGGTATGATCCTCGCAGTGAAACGCAATTTAAGCAATTGCGTAAAGAAGCCTGAAAAAAATTCAGGACTTCAACGGGGTTTGAACCCGTGACCTCGCGATACCGGTGCGATGCTCTACCAACTGAGCTATGAAGCCACTGACGTTGGGAGCAGGTCAATTATGGGTTCATATGTTCCCGTGAAAGAAATGAGTGTTAAAGATATATGAAATGAATCAGGCTTCTTTACGCAATTGCTTAAATTGCGTTTCACTGCGAGGATCATACCTTCATTTCATTTCATTTCCGCAGTTCATATATGATTCATTTCATATATCATTAACATATATTATTATGATTGTATGTCGGTAGAAAAACCAAGAAAAATTAATCCACTGATCAGCTAAATGTTTGTTGAGGCCCTGAGTAGAATAATTCGCAAAAGATAAAATAGAGCGATTTTCGTATGACCTTGAAAAAGGTTTCGGTAAGTGTTCGTTCTTTGTTTCATCAGCCAATGGATGAAAAGATCAAAACATGGCCTTTTTGTTTTCCCGCCAAAGAAACCCTAATATGGAGAAGGCATTGTTCGATTGGCCAATCGTGTTGCAGTATGACGTCAAAGAAATTTCTAGAAAGTTCTTCGGGCATGAAGTTTGTTTACCCGCGCGTTCGCTTAGCCAACCAAAACCCAGGTGCGTTTGTATCCGTTTCATACACCAATCAAATCGCTCTATTTCCGTTTGTTTGTTGTTTCTGTTTTGTTCGCGCGTTTTCATTTCAAGGTCATACGAAAATCGCTCTAAACGAATGAAGTTTCTGTTCCTTTCTGTGTTCAGTGGCCTGCGTCTGCTGATCCTACAGAAAATATGTCAAAAATTTTAGGACCCAAGGTGAAGTGTATTTAATCTGGAAACAACTTTGGATATTCGTTGAAAAAAATTGCGGACTAAAATCCCTTATCGGTCAGAGGTCCTTACACCTCATCGGTACTTCATCAATTATTTACAATCAAAAACTGCCAGTAAAGGTTGCTGTTCCGTAGTTTTTTGCTCACTCACACACAACATTACTTACTCTTCTTGCAATACACAATGTCCTGAGCCCATCCCTGGCATAAACATCCAAATGTTTTACAGTTTCTTCCACTAACGAGCCCCTGCTGCCTAGTCTGGCACTCCCCACTCCATCGCCCGCATCGACGTCATCAGGCACAAACTGCCGACTGGTCCGCTCCAGTTTTGGCAGAACAGACGAGTCCGCTCCCTTACAGTACATTATAATACTACTATCATCTTGACGACGGACGACAACTGACATCCGCTTGCGTGAAGAGTCAAACTGGAGCACGTGAAGCACTTCATATGTGACTTCGCCCTCTCCTGGTATAAACAATGCCACCTTCTCTGGACTACGCGACAGAAGCACATAGCCGTATAAACGAGCCGCTTTCACGAGCGCTGCCTCGTCAGGTGATTCGGCCTCGTAAATGATTTCACGGTTGGCAGCGTTGAGCGTACCTTCGTCCGCAGATTCTATCAGAGACGAACAACTCTTAGGTCTCTTTGATATACTCTCTAGCGACGGTTTAACTGGTGTTGCTGTCACTCCCAAATTATCGCACCCTGAGATTGCGTTACTTGAACCTGAACGCGTTGAACCATAGTCAGGACTTAAATAATTGTTTAGAGAGCCAGACTCTCCTAGATCTAAAGGAGCATGATTTTTATCAGGAGTACTTGGTAAATCTGTGTTATCTGTAGTCAGTTCTGGTGAATTTGGGTTGTTTTCTGTGTCTGATCTTCTCGTTGACACGACTACGGTATTACAGATAGCAAGTACAATGAAGAACTCTTTAAGATATGAGCTTCCTGGTCCACAGTAATAGCCTACTCTGCTGGTTGAGTCTATTGCAACTGCTAGCTCTTTATCCCAGTAGATTTCATCTCCCTGCAAAGAAGGAAAAAGGCACTCTGTCGGTACATCTGGAAGAGCAGTGCGAATTTTTTGCCTCAAGAACTTTTGTCGCGCGAAAACAGACACAGCCACGTCACAGACAAGATACGAGCGCAAGACAAGTGTAAGACATCCTTGCCATGAAACTACGCGCGTAAACAAACACTCTAACTCTAGCCAATCATAAATGATCCAGGCAAACTAAGGAGCCAATAGCCTTCGTGGCAGGCGCAAAAAGGGGAGGGGGAGGGGGCGGGGAGAAAAGCGCGAAAGGAAAAAGGGAAGGGAGCGGCGTACCTTACCCTCTCTCCCCAATCCCCCTCCTTTTTCCCTTTCCTCCCAGTTCTCTACCCCTTTTGACGCTTGCTACGCAGGCTAAGGAGCCAATCAAAATTCGAGCAAATGGATGAAGCATACACGAAGCGCAGGAAACGGATGCGAGCAGGTTACGATTCATTGTTTTAGGGAAGCCCCATAGCTAAACCATCCATTCGAGAAAATTTGGTTATGACGTCAGCGTACGACCGAACGCTGACCGTACAGACTCTGGGAGAGGGGGAAGGGAGTCAGGAGTCAGCCCGTTGGGGAAGGAGTATGTTATAGTTGAGGTGGAATTTTGCATTTCAAGCACCCGCTCGTTTTGGCGGTAAATCACATGGCCGCCCGGACTTTTAAAGAGGAAAAAAATATCTCTCTTTCCTTTCGCTTGTTAGTTTTGTCTTGTTCACGCGTTTTAATTTCAAGGTCATACGAAAATCGCTCTAAGGCTTTTTTACCTTTGGCTCCTCGGAAGTTTGATGGTACATTTGATCAGCGGCTGATGAGTCCACAGTGTCTGCACCTATAGACAAAAATGATGCCAAAACTTTTCCAAATAATAAAAAAAGGAAGACACAAACACAGACACGGAGACGTATTCAATGAGTAGCTGAGGTTTGAAGCATTCATCGTTCTTTAGTAAGTTAAGATTATCTTAACATTAAAGTTACGACCCTGACCTGGAGAAAATCTCAAGTAAGACCAAGTGCAGGAAATTCACTGAATAATCATACGACATACTCATAAAACATAAGACATAATCATAAAACTCATTGCAAAAAGTAGTCACTGAATAATGTAGGCCCTTTTTGTTTATAACTTAAGGTTTTGTTACAAGCTAAAACGGCGCGCAATGGCGATGAGAAAAGCGTTTCAAGACCTTGTTACACAATAATCAAGTTTGCAAAGTTTTGCACTGTGTTACATATTCAGACTCAATTTGATCGAGAACGGTTTTCCATTCCTAATCGGTTAAGGCACCACCAATATGGGAATACTAGTTTTATGAAGGGATATTTAAAAATCACCGGGGAAACTTGTTTTTTTATCATCGGTTTCATTTGGTACATGATGTACTGAAATCCTTGCCTAGTCTCCAGTCCTCATTATTGCGCGCGGCCGATGGGTTTTGGGTCAAGTGGTCCGAGCGAGTTTTTGTTCGTCTCGGATACGTCACTGAAATGCATTGACCGAGAAGGCACGGGAAGACGCCGTACAGGGACTAGGCAACTGAAATCCCACACCCTACATTACGTTACGTACCAAATTTATCCTTGTGGTCAAAGTTTCGCCCACCGATAGTGCACCTCTTAAACACCATTTTGTTTTCTGTTAAAGTGCCTGTCTTGTCTGAGAACACGTATTTGATTTGCCCCAGATCTTCATTAATATTCAATGCGCGGCAAAGGATGGGTTGATCCATTTCAGCATAATAGAGCTCCAGATCATTAGAGATGAAATAAACCTGAAATAACTTGACAACTTCCATGGATACATACAGAGATATGGGTATCAAGACCTAATGAACAAGAAAAAACTCAAATAAAATCATAGTTGATAATCCAGTTTCGAACTTGTTGCGGCCGCTGAATAGAAGCACTGAAGGCTCACTTATACAAGGTTAGCCTAGAACTAAAGTAAAATATTCGCAAATACCAGCAAGAGGGTGCCTGAATTTGACTTTAAAACAACACACACAGTTTTACACAGGTCTTCTTCTGACTGGAATTCATGTGTGAATATGCTTCAGTACTTCTATTCAGAGGCCATGACGAATTCGAAAACTGGAATATTGAAAATAAAAAAACATCAACCACAAAGGACTGCAAAGGACCGCAAACGAACATGCCGAAGAACGTTGGATCTATAAGGACCTGATCAGCAAAAATAACAAGAGGAAATTTTAAATTCTGCAAGCAGAATACTGCAATGCTGATCGTGCTACGTTAAAATTAACGTTGCAAGACATCAACACGACACCGAAAAAACTCAAAACAGAGCGGGATTGTATTGAAAATACTTAAGGATTTGGGGGGGGGGGGGGGGGGGAAGCTAAGTCATGCTATTTGCTATCTTTTTAAAATGTCAAGATGTGTCTTCGCATCAGTTGAATAAAAAAATAATGGTACAGTTTTGTTATTCAAGACTATTTAAATCGTAGGCCCTAATACTGTTTCATGTCGTCTGTTGCTACGGATGGCAAGCACATGGATTGAAACTTAAAAAGGTTGGGCCAAAGTTTTCAAGTTTGAATGAAGTGCCCGCAAAAATCACCAAACAAAGTATAACGGTTAGCGCTCTCTATCAGTCCTGTCAATGAAGCTGACCAGTTTTATCATTTAACGAGTGCGTCGATCAGTCCAGTCAGTCTGTTAATAGCCATTTAGGCTGTCAGGCAGTCCGTCAGTCCGTCCATGCGCCCGTCCGTTCGTTCGTCAGTCAGTCTGTCAGTCCATCCGTCCATCAGTCCCGTCAATTAAACCGATCAGTCATTTATTACTTAACGAGAACGTCAATCAGTCCAGTCAGTTTCTTAATAGCCATTTAATGGGCCATTTAGGCAGTCTCTGCCAGTCAATCAGTCCGTTCATGCGTCCGTCAGTCAGTTTGTTGGTTCGTCCTTTCTTCCGACAGTGTTTCAGTCCGTCTGTCAGTCAGTTTGTAAGCTCTTAAAGTCAGTTAGTCAGTCAATCATGCCGTTGTTTTGACGGCAAAAAAAAAAAAAAAACATCCAGCTGTCGTATCTTGTAAACTTTGACTAAATCCTTAGACTTGTGTGCATTTCTTTTAGTAAAATTGCTAAGCAATTCCTTGTCAGTGCCTCTGGGGATCAAAAAGCTCTTGCGAGCAGTAAACTGCAGTTTATTGATGCTACTGTGAAGAGCAGTCTCTTTGGACACCAGGGTAAGACAAAATTTATCCCCAAAGAGCTTTATTGTTGAGAAGATACAGTAGACATCTATCTATTACTGAGTCCTCCACTTGAGTTTCAAGTTTTTGAATATTCTTCCCTCATTTATGTTGCGCCCAAGGCTATTAAATTTTAAGGCTTGTAAGCCTTGTATACACAAGTGCGTGTCGTACCTAGAGGAGAAGGTAGTGTGGCAGACTGGCTAGAGCGCTGAATTCTCAATCCGGAGGTCCCGAGTTCAAGTTCCGCCCTGGCCGATAGCTGGATTTGTTCTCGGTAGTCCCCTGGTCATTTTTGCTTCCATAAACGCAACCTAGTCTTTTCCGTGAGGAATAAATTTGTTGCTGAAAAGGTTTTCGTATGTAACTTTCATTTTGTGCAGAATCCAGAACGATCCTTATCCCTGTGCTAGTGGCTTCTCTTCAAAAACAACTGGTACAAAAACAAGACATGAAAACATGTGCGGAAATACTGGGATCGATGCTGACGACTTTACAGACGGAAACCACGGTAAGGATCTGTTTTTACATGTGAATTACCGGTGTAAACCTTTATCACTGTTTGTTACCTCAGTGTATGTGTTATATTGGAAGTCTATACATTTATTTTCTCCACACACGCAAAGGCGGTGCGCGGTGTTAAATCCCACAATAGGCCCGTTGCATGACTTTGATCACGTGATCAACTTTCGGCAAACACGAAAGCAGTTCGCTTTTGAACAATTTTAGTAGCAGGAGCTGAAAGAGCATATTCAAATTAGGTAACCTGTAAATTTTAAGCCATACATCTCAAGTTAGCGATTGCAACGGCCGCCGAAAATTAGAAGTATTTGTATGAGAAAAACAACTCTTGCCACCCAGTCACGTTTGATTGACTTTCCATACAAATCCTTGTAAATTCTAAACTTTTTAAACTGTTGTTAGATCTTTCTCTTGCGCATTTAAAAGCTCAAATTGCCTGTTAGAAATTAAAAGGATATTTGAGCCCGTAATGTTTAAGGAAATATTTCATGACAGTTTTGAAATATTTCGAAATTTACAAGGATTTGTATGGAAGACCATGCAAGCGTGACTGGGTGGCAAAAGCTGTTTTTCTCATGCAAATGCTTCTAACTTTCGACGGCCGTTGCAATCGTCACTTTTGAGATATAGAGCTGAAAATCCTCAGGTTACCTAATTTTAATGTGCTCTTTCAGCTTGTGCTAACAACAGTTTTCAAAAGTGAACTGTTTTCGTGTTTACCGAAAATTGATCACTTGATCAGCTGATGCAAAGAACCTATTTCTATTGGTTACTTCTAGTGACACTCAAGCCCATGGGCATTATCTTGACACAAGGCCTTGAATCAGAAGTGCGACCCTAGCCAATGGAGAGTTTGAGCGTCACTTATATGTTGTAGTTAATTTTTTACGTCAGGTAATTTTTCTTTTTCTTTTGTTTCAACTACATTAGCATACATTACCATACCAAAAAACAAACGAAAAACAAAATATTGCCTGAAATAAAAAATATCTGCAACATATACGTCAAAGGGCAAACGCGAATTTTTACCACGTGGCCAAGTTTCCACTTTAATTGTTAATTTACTGTTCATTATCTCTGCACATAAATTAGAAGTCTCGCGCAATTTTGTTTCTCTGATGATTGTTTTGAGCTGTTTTTATCTGCTCATTTTCTAACTTGAGAAATTCTCAACTTAAATTAGACGTTTGCCGTTTGCCGTATCCGTGAAGTTAAAACTCTCTAATCGTGACTTCCTATGCTTAACTCGCGTTTGTCGCTTGTTATATATGTTTGGTTAGAGTCCTTTTTTTGGAAAGCAGAGTGGCTAATCTTATTCCGAGTTTGTCGTAACAACGCATTGTTTTTTTGAAATCTTTTTAGCGAGGGCCTATTGAAGAAGATGTGTACCTCATTGCAAAGGCACTGCTACAGCCCGTCTTTCAAACAGTCATGACTGTGGACAGAGCCAGCGAGCTGGCGGTAAGAGCACTTTCTTAATCATACGACTTTGCCGAATAACGTTAGGTAGATGGTCTGTTGTACTTAGACAGGACCCCCCCCCCCCCCCATTTTAGAGCGGAAACTGTCAGTGTCACTATTTACCCTCTCTACCCTCCCGACAATAGACCTTTGTCACGCGGCGGAAGATACGAGGCTAGCCGTGTATAAACAAAATGACCGCCGCGTGACAAAGGTCTATAATTATGGTGTTTTATTGTATAGCTTTCTCACTGAACCTATTCTTCTTTCGACATGCAAGCTTCTCGTACACCAATTATTTAAGTGTCATCTGAAATTGTCAAGCCAAAAGCCCATATAAGGCTCATCAAATGATGGTACCTGTTGCTATAGGTTCAGTTTTTTTCGCAGGTGAAAAGTTTGTCGAAGTCCTTTTCGTTTGTAACTCATGGAGCTAAGTCCAGTCAGTTTTTGTGCCCAGAAATGTTTATGGGATGGATGTCTTTTTATAGGCTGATGTACTGAGTAAACACTAGAACC
>JBBMOI010000005.1:22152500-22297500 GCA_038088405.1 Porites divaricata | reverse complement strand
ACCAAAAAGCCCGCGCTTTCGCTACTAGTGGGCTATAACATATAGCCTAGTAGTAGCTCAACCGATCAGAACGCAGCATTGATAATAGACCACTAGTTGGATTTTACTAAAGATGTATAGTCCTAGCCTGAGAAAACAGCCGACAATTTCGAGACGCCGTCACTGGCAAAGTTTGCCCGCGAAATGACGTCTGAGTAACGAGCGTGGCAATCCCACCAGGTGATCTGTGACGTCACTGCGGGGGCCTGGGGAAAGAAATTTTAATGCCATATCCCATAAACCAAAGCTGACGGGAACAGATTGAATTGAATTGAATTGGTGCGCGCGTTGGTTTATGGGATACGGCATTAAAATTTCTTTCCCCAGGCCCCCGCAATGACGTCACAGATCACCTGGCATACTGAAGAGCGCTCTGGGTAGTGCTTTTGTAATTTAAAGTAAATTTTCAACCAATCGGAAGCACTATTTTAAGTTTTAAGTCTTAACGTTTTCGGTAATCAAAAAGTTTCGTTAAAACTCTTATAGAGAATTCACAATACCAATCTTTTTGACGTTAATTTGGATACGTTAACGAGGTTTCCGTCGAAAATGAAAATTATCATGCTAATGTTCTTAAGAAATTACTTATAAGTGTTCTTCGAAAAACCTACATTAAAAAAAAGAGCAAAATTTCAGTTTTCAACGGAAATTCTCGGTATTCAGAATTGATAGCGAAATATTTAGCGAAAATTCTTATTTCCTTTGTCATTAACAGGCTCTTTTCAGGGACATTTTATGCTTAGCCTGGTTTGTCCTTTCCTTGAGATGACTCTTGTTCCCGAAAGAGGTAAGCCGGCAACGCCATTATTTTCTTTCTTTCTTCTTTTTCAAATTAAACCAGGACTTATCTCTCTTTCCCGGCCGGATATGCGTAGTTATTGTCGTATGCCGAAAAGCCTCAAAACCTCACGACAATTTTCATAGCACGTTGTGTTTATTCTAAGACTTGGTTTTTGATTACATTTCAATACAAGTTGTTAAATATGATGTCCCAATTAGGACGAACGGGATAATCAAAGTTGACATTTTAATGAAACTTGAGTCTTAAGTCGTTTTTTTATTTTGATAGTTTATTTTATTTAGCTTCCATTATTTCTGGCCTTGGTGCAGACGTCTCCTATTCTTTCTACTTCAATACAAATAATTCAATTCCTCATTCCATAACTCAAGTTTCCCTAACTCTTTTTTTTATTACAGAATTGCGAAAAGCTACATTACCGATATTCTATGACATGGTTCTATGTGAATTGAAGACGAAAGGCTGCGCAACCATGGTATGTTGATTTAAATCTGTACCTTGAATTAAGGAAACACTTTAATGTTGTGCTTAGGGTTCTATCAAGACAATTATTATTTTCTCTGAAAACGTTCTTGGAGTACTCTTATTCCTTTAAGAGGGGTGATTGGCTTTTTCATCATCATCATCATCATCATCAGTGTGGTCTCAGCCCTGCTGAACGCGTGGCTGTCGAGTTTGCTCGATCCTTCATGCTTGCTGAGAGCTCACTGTTGCCTAAGATCCAGTGCTCCGTAGCTTTTAGGCTTTTAATAATTCTAATCTAATCTAATTCTATATCCTGGTTCTCCTAAAAATTATCCTTTTTTCTTTAGGTTGAAACCAAAATAGTGAACGAGCTCGACAGAATTGTGAGCGTGGACAAAAAAGGCGACAAGGAATACAAGAAACTCTTTAAGCAAATGTAAGAAAGATATAATCCCAAGGGTAAACAAGAGGTTCCAGTAAAAACGTCGGTATCATCTGTCAGGGACGATGTGACAATTGGAAAAGAACAAACGTCTCTTTAGGTTTTAGGCTTAATAAGCCATTTGCCCAATGACGTCTTGTTACCACTAAGGGCCTGTTGACAAGTAGGTGAGGTAACCCGCTTAGGTGGGGTAACCCGCCTGTCCATAATAGGGCCATTTGTACCAGGAAAAATAAGACGCGTCTTACATAGGACGCGTCTTAAATAAGACGCGAACTTTCAGTATAAACGGCACATTTCGTCTAAAATAAGACGCGTTTTAGCTAAGACGCGTCTTATTTTAGAACAGCCCTTAACACCTGTTCTTAGATAAGACGCGTCTTAGCTAAGACGAGAAAAACTTCGTATAAATGACCTTCGCGTCTTACATAAGACGCGATCTCATAGTACGCATGCGTTAATTTTTGGCGCGCCACGTTGGATTGCCGTTGCTATGGGCAACATTCACATGAAAACGTGCCAAGAACAGAAATAAGACGCGAACCATTTATACGAGCTGTTCTTGTCTTAGATAAGACATGCTCGTATAAATGGTACAGTTCGCGTCTTATTTAAGAAGACGCGTCTTATGTTTCCTCGTATAAATGGCCCTATTATATCTCGTATGGTCACCCTACCTATCATGTAAACGTGATCATATGAAAGTGAGAGATTATATGGACAGACGGGTTGCCCACTTGAGCTTGTTACCTCACCTACCTGGGATCCCCACCTACTTGAAAACAGGCCCTAAGGCCAGGGTTATCCCAGTGTGAGGTTTAAATAACAAAAGCCCAAATTTGCGCAAAAAAGCAATCTGGTGGTAGTAGTAAAATGACACTATCGCGCAAGTGGCCAAAGCTAAAGTAAAGTAGTTAGGGAATAACATATCATTCCTATTAATATTCTGCATGAAATTTTGGAGCACATATGTATCTCACAGGATGTTTGCGCACTCCAAATTTACATTCCATTTCATATTATCACAATCCTACACCTTTAGGTCTTTGGGGCAATTAACTGTTCGTCATTCTTTCTTTCTTTCTCAGCTTGACGGAAAAGTTTGAGGAGAATTTTATTTTCAGCAGTGAAGGTATAGCGTTTGTCAACCGAGTTACAGACCTCCTGAAGTTACTTTTGGAGTACAGGTAGGTAAAACGCGGGACAGGAAGGAATTTTGTTATGTTCTAGTGCACTGTTTACTTTTCATTTGCCCTGTTCCTCAGTAGAATGCTTATTACGCCAGAGACCAAGTACATCCACGGACGGTGCTCATACAGTCTGGTCCCCAGGGCCTCACCTCTTCCCTTCCCTTGGAGTAGCCCTAAGACCGAGTCAACGTTAAGTAATGTTTAGAATTAAATGATTCTGTTCTAAAGTCCATTGTGCTTCATTGTCTTCGAAAGTTCATCTTCTAATTAACTTGGCTGTCGAGACTTGGCTTTCGTAGCGCACACACATCTTGCGTGTAATTAAGCTGCGTGTAAATGTGCGTGTAAATTTTTTACACGCATGTTTTTCGTGTATTTTGGAAAATCCGCCATATTGCACTCAATTTACACGCGAGTAAGTGCTCTTATCCCTGTGGCCTACACTGTACTTAAGGTCGGCTGGAACCACGCCTGATTGGTGATCATATTAATGGAAATAAACTTGGAGAGTAGTTTTCACTGACAAGTAAATACCTATACACGTGTCTATAGTCATGAACTTATCGTAAATCGCAAATGTAAGGGACCTTTTCTAATTTCTGAAAATGTATGATTGATTAACAGGAGAGTATCTGCCGAAGAGTTAGACGACAGGGAACAGAAAATGAGCTGCCTTGTAAATTTACTGGTAAAGTGCAACCTATTTTGCTATTGAGAATCTAAAACGGCAATACGCTTCATGGTGTTGTCTTAATAGAAGTAATCAAATGCAAATTCTCTTTCAATAAAAATGTATTGCCAAGGCTTTTACTTCCATCGGTGCTAAATTTGTGGAAGAAATTTCATTTGCGCTATTTTTAATTTAAGGAATTCTACAAGAAAATTGATCGCGAGGACATGTACATCAGGTAAATGAGCTTTTTCCAAGAAAGAGTTTATGTTGCCGTCTTTAAATTGCTCGTTTCTTTCTGTCAAATACAGTACTCAGCTTTTCAAGTAAACTGAGTATATCTGCGACCAAACGTTATTTTATTTATTTTTTTCTTACTATCTATTTAATTTACCAGATGTATTGAACGTTTGTGCGATCTGCATATCACCGCCAACAATTTCACGGAAGCCGGTTTTACAGTTCTTAAGCATGCTGAATTGTTAGAGGTACTTAGAGGGTGACGGGAAGTGGACTGCCATGATACAGCTTAACCCAAGATTTTCTTTCCTTAACCAGAGCAAAGATGCTGATACTTTAGTAACCCCGGTTTTATTAAACTGCATCTTAACAGGTTTCGGTTGAAATGGCGAGTCCACATTCACAAGTATTGTCGTTAAATTCTTGGTTAAGAACCCCGTAAATTCAAAACTCAACACTCGATAAAGCACCGTCACAAAGGACACTGCTGACCACTTTTCATCGTATCGTTTCACCTCAAGTGTCGAAAAGGGAAGTTCAATAATTAGGCCCGT
This sequence comes from Porites divaricata, assembly GCA_038088405.1. Taxonomy (NCBI): domain Eukaryota; kingdom Metazoa; phylum Cnidaria; class Anthozoa; order Scleractinia; family Poritidae; genus Porites; species Porites divaricata. Next base: position 22,293,101 of record JBBMOI010000005.1, on the reverse strand, counting down.
CGCGTCATGGGTGGACGATCAGATTATCCAGAAAATACTATAGGCCTTCAGACGGCGTGGGCAAATGCGTTTTCACGTGTCACCCTTGGTTTTGAGTTAACTCTTCACTGGTTTAACAGATGGTGCGGATCCCGGGCAAGGGGATTACTCTTGTATATCACTATAAGTTAAGTTCGCCTTCTGGCCTGACATGGGGTGCTGATCTTATTAATCGGTTTGGTCTGATAAATTAAGGGTATGCCGTTTCTGTGGAACCAGGGTCTGTAATTAGGTATGGGTTGTTATCAACTGTCGTTTGTGTATAGTGGTTAAAATTTCTAATAGGGTAGTAAAACTTAAACGTGGGGTAGGATTAGGGTTAGGTTTAGGGTAGAGGTACTAAACAAAAACAATCGTGAAATTTCCTTTGAATTGTCGGTCTAAATCTGCTTAAGAATTAATCATATTTTTTTTGTCTCTTTTTTCAGTGGTCTGATGTCGTGATCAAAGACTCGGATCCCGATGCACAAACGCAGTTTCAGCTGAAGGAAAAGTTATATTTGGACGCTATTGACTTCCTGGACAAAGGAAAGGTACTCGATCTCCTTATAAGGAAATGGTATGGGACTGCGCCAAGGCTGTGTTAACGGCAAATGTGAAGAGTTCCAAACGAGCCAATATCCTGACCAATACCGTAAACTGTCGTTTAAAAACTGCCCCCAGGCCCATCAAAGTGTAACAAAAAATCCAACCGATTATAAGCCTCCTGGATATAAGGCTCGCTCCAAATGTATTGAAATGAATTCGAATTATTATGACGTTTTAAAAGCTTGAAACGTACTTTGATCAACACCGCTATAACTTGTTTCGAAGCACTTTTCCTATGGTTGTGACTACAATGGATACCTCAAAATCAGGTTGGACACCTTATGTTTATTACACAACGGTATACTCTGTAACACGCTATACTATATTTATGCGAATTTATTGGACACGTTTTTGAGAAAAGTGGGGAAATCAGAGTAAGAAACAGTTGTGCAAGGAAAAGAGTTGAATACAGGGTTTAGCATCGAAGTACAGTGATTACGGTTAAGCACTGTTTAAAAAACAGTTAGCTTTCAATAATGTAATGATCAATGCCATGTAAAGTACATTAAAATTAACCGGTCTCGGCAGTTAGCCCTTTATGGTGTAGTGGATACGGATATGGTTATACATCAGAAGACGCGGTTTCAAGTCCTGCATACTACCTACTGTTTTCTTCTGTTTTCTTTTCTTATTTGAGGGAAGATGAGAATCTGACTTTGGGGTGTCCATTCTAGTCACAACCCTTTTCCTTTTCCGGTTATAAGTCCCCTCGGATACAAGCCCCCTTAAAACCCCGTGCGAAGATGATAAAGCCCCGAGCTTAAAGGCGCGGCAGTTTACCGTATTTCGTGTTGGTAATCCAGTACAATTCTATGTGATGTTGTATCAGTTAGCCAGGAACAAGAGGACCGAAAATATGAGGGAATAAGTTCTGTTTTTCTGAACAAAGTAGTTAAAATTTGTTACCCTCTGAGTGCTTCATGATTTTTTGTTTTCGTATCTTGTGTTTCAGACATGGGAAAAGGCAATTCAACTGTGTAAAGAGCTGGCTGAGCAGTACCAGTCGTATCTCTATGATTACATGAAGCTGGCCAATATCCTAGTATGTATATATATAGTTCAGATTGTTAGTGAATACTGAGGCGAGGTTTTTATGTGGAGGGCCCTAATTTCGGTGCCAAATGGCCCACAGAAAAATAGGCAACCGAGTCAACTTTCGTTGAAAGCTTGGCTAAAGTTGATTTAACATGAAATGAGCCATGGCGCTTAAGGAAAAAGAAATTGTACACTTTGAAATACACGCGCCGATAGGTGTGATGGGGATATGAATCTAATACTGTAAACTTTCATCCCTAACTGACTGTAACTAGTAAGTGTCAAATGCTCCTTTTCTTACTAGAAAAAGCAAGCCAAGTTCTTCGATAACATCATGAAGCAAGTCCGACCAGAACCCGAATACTTCAGAGTTGGTTTTTATGGCAAAGGCTTCCCGTCATCAGTGAGGGTAAGTATTCCAGTGAGTGATTTGGGAGGGAGACGGGGGTGGTTCCGAGAGAGAAACTAGGCTGAAGTAGACGCTGAAGAGCGGGTACGGAAAAAAAAGTTCTTCAGGTCAAGCCACGTCTTTTTCGTATCGTATGCCATTGGTTCTTTATCTGGCTCAGGTTATTGGAAAGACGGTAAACGAAATTGTAAACATTTTTGTTCGTGTTTTTTGTTTAATTTCTTGGAAGGACGTGTATCTGGAAGTTATAAGATATCAAACGCTTACCATTTCTACGGAAATTTCCGAGATGTAAACTTTTCCGAAAAATTGGTATTTTTTGTTCCTTCAGCCCCGTCCATACTATACGTTTCCGGATATTTTCGAATCCGCAAATTTTTCTTTGCGGATTGAAAATTTTCCTCGTCCACTCGTATCCGTATTCAAATCGAATTTGCCCGTTTTCACGTATTCGGATTTACTCTCAGATCGTCAGCTAATTTATGTAGCAGTGCATGGCTCATGCAAAAATGTTCTGGCCATTATTCTTCAATAATTGTTTCGCTGGCAAAATTGTCCCACCAAGCTCTACCAGGTGATCTGTGACGTCATTGCGGGGGCCTGGGGAAAGAAATTTTAATGCCGTATCCCATAAACCAACGCGCGCACCAATTCAATTCAATTCAATCTGTTCCCGTCAGCTTTGGTTTATGGGATACGGCATTAAAATTTCTTTCCCCAGGCCCCCGCAATGACGTCACAGATCACCTGGTAGTCCGCTTGTTTAACTTCCGTCCGACATGGAATGAACCCTCATGATGTTGAGCATCCGTTTGGCTTAATTGAAGTGTACAGTAATCATGCTAGGTTGAACTGCACTTACCTTATAAGTCTTGAAATTGAAGTCCAAATTGTAAAGAAGCGATGAGATTGCGCGCGGCACCATCTTGAATATTCACGGTAAAAAACTGGGCTCGATCTTGTTACGTCACCGGATAAAAAATATCCGGATTTATCGTCCACATGATTCCGGATTCGTAGCGTATTCAAAAATGTCCACTCTGGAGAGCGGCTTGAAAAAGTTGCAGTTTCGTTTGCCGCCTGGATTCACCGGATTCGTGTGGACGAAAGCCGAAACCGCAAAGAAAAAGTTGCGGATTCAAAAATGTCCAGATACGTGTTGACGGGGCTTTGGTTTGTTTTCTTGTTCTGGTACCGAAAAAAAAAAATAATGGCATTAAGTTGTACCACTAACAAATACTACTTAATTTTTCGCTTTCTCTTGAGAGGAGGCCTGGCACTAGTAATCCACACAAAAAGTCAGAAATTTCGTTCATTTGATTAAAGGGGGAAAACGTAACTCCTCGGAAGGTGCTGTTTTTTTCCTGGGAAAGCCTTCAGCCTTTACAAACAGACCCCGTCGTCTAAATCCAAAATGACAGCTCACAACAGTTTATGAGAAAGCGAAGCCAATCGCGTGGGCTGAAATTTCAACCTTGGTTCAAGGTAGTGACTGGCTATTGATCGACTGGGCCGCGTTTAAAACACGTCATCTTCGTATTTCTAGGCAAAACAGTCATTTCCTAAAGTGTTGTTAAAGGTGCGTGCGAATGGACGCAACATTGTTGAATGTTACATGTTGCGTTCGTTTGCACACCCTGTCGTATGTTGTTGGATGTTGTTGCGTGTTGTTGCGCAAAGTTTGAAACCGGTCAAACTTTTAGCCCCGTGCAGACGAACGCATTATTAGTGGTCAACAACTCCCAACATTGTTTGGAGTTGTTGCGTCCTTTTGCACGTAGCTTAAAATGTGATTGTAACTATTGTTTTTTCGTTTTCCTTCTAGAACAAAGCGTTCGTGTATCGAGGTCAAGAGTACGAGAAAATTGGTTCGTTTAACCAGAGAATGCAAGCGCAGTTCCCGGATGCACAGGTGTGGATGACAGTCAAGAACTGTGGTTTAACGAGTTGACTCTTTCTCTTTCCTTAGATATCTCAGACTAGATTGAAGCAAGTCACCCCTTGTAAGGGAATCCTGGACAGTCTTGGATTCTGGATTCCACACCGTGGATTCCGGATTCCAGGTACTGGATTCCAGTGTTTGTCAGTGAAACTTCGATTCTAAATCCCAACCGTTAGTGGGATTCCTGATTCCTTGAGCTGTAGTCCGTATTCCCAAGTCCAGGATTCCGGATTCCAGAATTTCAGATTCCACAAGCAAAATTTTTCCGGCTTCCGGATTTTACAAGCAGACATTTCCCGGATTCCACAATTAAGAATTTCCTGGATTCCGGAATACGGATTCCCTTCCATGGGGCGAAAAAAAAAAAAAAAAAAAGACTTTGCTGGTTTCTCAACGGGCTAGTTTGTTCCTTATTGGTGATTTAACAGTGAGTGCCATTTTCAAAATTAACAAACCTTAAAAATAAATTTCTGGTGCGCTCGTTGTTTCTTCTTACAGATGATGGATAAGAACACCCCTCCAGAAGATGACGTCCTGGAATCTGATAAACAATGTATCCTTTATTACGTTACGTAGCTCTTGGAGACATATCCTGTCGTGGAAGAGCTAACGTTAGCTTCTTTGCACTATAACTGTGGTTATGCTGGCACAATTAGACCCCATTGCAGCCCGTTCCTTAGGTCGTCTTTCTTTTCTCGTTTCATGTTTCAGGCGTTGCTGACGGTTTTGTTGGGGGGAGTGGGGAGGGAGGAAAGGGGCAGTGACGAGCGGTGAAGCGTTCGCGTTTGCAGCTGTGCTCTCCATTTGCACGCTTGTCAGACAAAACCGCCAGCTACGCAGGTGCGCTATTTTCCCGCCATCTTGTTTAGCACTGTGGTTCTTTTTCTTAGTGATTGTCACCAAAGTCCCGAAGCGCGTTTATTAATTCCCCTGTGTTGTGGCCTTGAATGAGCAAACTAGTTGCGTTTTAGACGTGTGTTTCAATCTTGACTTTTATCAGATCTTCAATGTTGTCGAGTAATTCCCATTTCAGAACACGAGGAGAGATTTATTGGGAAAGCAGTTGATGACAAGATAGCTGGGTGAGTAGTATTTGTCTGGCTCCAAATGTTGAAAAGGTGGACAGCGCTATCGACTTTTTAATTTGGTGCCCCGAATAGCTATGTTGCGTGACATGGCTGAATTAGGCTATACTGCGTTTCCTGATTTTTAATAAACTCCACTCTTTTGATTTACTGCGTCATATCTGCTTATTTTTAGGTATTATCGGGTGAATGACGTCAAACGCTTCACCAATTCGCGGCCATTACGCCCTGGGTCAGAGGATTTTGCGGTAAGCGGAGTTTGGCCAGGGGTGAAGAGTGCTTTCGCCCGCCTTTGAATGTTATCATATTAAACTGGTGTTTGTTTACTCCCTTACCTCAAAGTATGTTGAACAAGCAGTCTACTGCTGAGTAGCGATAGTTGGTTGATTTAACATTGTCACGCTTTATGATTGTCGCCGCCCTCTCAATCAATCAGAAGTAGAGCCAAACTAGTCGTGACATTTAGCAATGTGTATTATCTTATTAAACTTGTGTTTGTTTACTCCTTACCTCAATGTTTGTTCACAAAGCAGTGTATTGCTAAGTAGTGATAGTTAATTGGTTTTACATTGTCAAGCTTTGTGATTGTCACCACCCTCTCGACCAATCAGAAATAATTGAAGAATTAGAGGTCTGATTAGCTCATTGGTTAGTATTCGCTTGTTTTAATTAGCCAAACTGATTCCTTTGATTTAAGACACTGATCCGGACAAATTTTTGAACTGACAAAAACTAGCACTGATAGCTATCCGCTTTTCTTTGACAAGGAACCTGCGAAAAAGTGCAAGTTTCTGAACGGCAAACAGTACTAAAATCTTGAACAGAATTAGCACGGCTTCGTGTAAACCGGTTGTACGGGTAAAAAATTCGTCCGTTCAAACATTTTTTCGGACCCTTGTGAACGGGATCTTAAGCGGATCCATGCAAGCTTTTGTCAGTTCAAAAATTTGTCTAAACCTGTGTAAACGCCCAACGTGGTCTAAGTTTACGATAATGACTTATTAAATTTGTTCAAAAATCGCACTACCGGTAAACAATCCGATTTTGAAATTTTAAGGTTTTTCTTTGGTTTTCCTGCGTGGTAGGGACAGGATCGGTACAGGGTTGAGAGTTTGCTTTATACTATAAAGAGTCCAAAGTTGAATCCCGGGGTCTGTTTATAGTTAATTCTCACTTTGTTGAGATCTTTCGTGGGGCCTTTCCGGCATCTCACCTTATCAAAAAATAACATTCCTAAAGGATATTCTACCTTTTTCTTGCTGTTGGATATATGGTACTCTCAACTAAGAATAACTCGGAAAATAGGGAAAGGTTTTATTTTCATCCGGTTGCTTATTCCTTGAAAAAAAGTGCTCTAAGTGATCTTGAGATATGTATTCTGTGTAGAACTTGTGGCTGGAGAGAACGACCTATGTTACCGCCGTGCCAATGCCTGGAATTCTACGGTGGTCTCAAATCATTTCTTCAGAAAGTGTAAGTAGATTTATTTATTATCGTTATTTTGTTTTATTTTGTACTATTAGTTTTAAACACCTGCAGGAATATATCTTATTAAAAACTGAGTCATTTGATAATGCAATTCTAGCGTTTTGATTGGCTTAGCCATTGTGGTATATGAGCCTTTATACCATGCTCTCCATATATGGTCGGTGTACATGTCAGTTTAAAATTGGAAGCTGGCTGAGTTTTTTTTCGCGAAGGATAGAATGGCACCCGAAGCAAATCTTTTTAATTCATTTCTTAGAATACTAGAAAATGCAATTTCATCGGGGAAAAACAAGCAAGGAAACAAAAAAGCCACAAGAGCTTGTTTGAAAGTTTATCGAAAAACTAAAATACCTCGACCAGCTACGAAAGAAGATCAGTGTTGTTTCTTCAAGATCGCATTTTCAGCACTTAAAAATGGATGCAGCGTTCTAAAATAGTATGTGAAAAGGGTACCATTTATCAATAAAAGGTGTACGACAGAGGTATCTTTTCCGTCAAAAATGTTAGAGCGATTTTCGTATGACCTTGAAATGAAAACGCGCGAACAAAACAGAAACAACAAACGAACGGAAATAGAGCGATTTGATTGGTGTATGAAACGGATACAAACGCCCCTGGGTTTTGGTTGGCTAAGCGAACGCGCGGGTAAACAAACTTCATGCCCGAAGAACTTTCTAGAAATTTCTTTGACGTCATACTGCAACACGATGGGCCAATCGAACAATGCCTTCTCCATATTAGGGTTTCTTTGGCGGGAAAACGAAGAGTCCATGTTTTGATCTTTTCATCCATTGGCTGATGAAACAAAGAACGAACACTTACCGAAACCTTTTTTCAAGGTCATACGAAAATCGCTCTATGTAAAAGGGGTTGGATTTCAGGGCGGAGCCTCCCCGTAGACAATAGACAATATTTTTATTTTACACTATACATAACAAGTTTTAGTATAATTACATTGATGATTATCGAAAATAGAGCGCTGTGATTGGCTAGGAGCTTCGCTTTATCCCGCTATAATCACCGCACGGTGATTATAGCATTGAAGGCTAGCAGTTTTCAAAATGGCAGCCAGATTTTTTGATGTTTCGGGGTCGGAAATTGATCAATAATTTTATTTTCTCGAATAATCATCAATGTAATTATACTAAAACAATTAGTCGCCTCAGGCGACGTGAATATTGGCGAATAGTCACCTCGACTTCGTCTCGGTGACTATTCGCCGATATTCACGTCGCCTTCGGCGACTAATTGTTAAATATCAAATAGAGATAATTACAGACCTATCTACCACTGTAACGGACCTCAGGATCGTCTGTTGTGTGAGTGATGTTGTGGTCGTTGTTTCCAGGTGGAAATCAGTCCTGTGGTGAATGCTGTCGAAACGATGGAATCCAAGAACAATGAACTGGAGAGAATCATCGCTCGTATTCAATCGGACCTCTCTCAGAGCATCAATCCCCTCAGTATGATTCTTAATGGTATTATAGACGCTGCTGTCATGGGAGGGATAGCCAAGTATGAGGAGGTTGGTATTGACTGACCCTTCCCTCTCAAGTTCTTCTTGAATTAACTGTCATTAGAGGGATAGCAAAGTGGTAGGTCAAGGAGATTAGTGTGGATCTGCCCTCCCCTTCTACAGTGTTTATGAAAGGTTACCGTTTTATCGATGCTGAATTGCCTTGCCGGAAAAACCAGCCTACTCGTTTATGATCCTTATGACCTGAATTTAAGTATTGGACAGGAAATGTGGGATTTATCTTGAATGGGCGCACTTAACTTTCAATATCCTCTCATTGTGTGCCCTTAACTTTAAAGACCTTTCCATTGTGCGCACTTAACGTGTCTGTGGCTTAAACTAGCGGTAATGTTGTTTTGTCCCCGCAGTTACATTTCTTTCTTTTCCACCTTATCTTTTAGGCATTTTTCATCCCGGAGTATCTGAAAAAGAATCCTAGCGATAAAGAGATTGTCGATCGACTTAAACGGACCATGGAGAAGCAGGTCAGGGATCTGCAGTTGGTCATAGTTAAGCTACGTGGAAACAGAGCAACAATTCCCAACATTGTTTGGCTAACAATGTTGGGAGTTGTTGTGTCCGTGTGGGCAGTGGTTTGCAAGCGGATACAACAACTCCCAACAATGCTGGGACCTGCAGTTCATCGTTCGAAGGATACAACCCATAAGACTTCGGAGACCATGTGTAATGCGCGTGCGTGGCCCCAACAATGTTGGAAGAGCTGTAAAAACGGATCCAAGATTGTTGCGCTACGCTTCGGCGATCACGGAACAAAAGAAATGTTGGGAGCTGTTGCCTCAAAGTTTGACCGGTTTCAAACTTTTTTCAACAACTCCCAACAACATGCAGCAGGGTGCGCAAACAGATGCAACATGTAACACCCAATAATGTTGGGAGTTGTTGGCCAACAATGTTACGCCCGTTTGCTGGGGGCTATATTCACGCTTTCCTGATTTCGTCTCTGATTTACTTTTTGCGAACATTCTGTCATTGTAGGTCATGATATTGGAAAAGGGTCTGAAACTTCATGAGCAATTAGCCACCAAAGACTTGCGTCCATTTCATCAAAAGTTGGAGACGTGCTTTGCGGATATGCAGGCTCGTGTTACTGGAAAAGAGAAGAAGGTGCCGAGACCTAAAGATGTAGGTTTTAGAAATTTAAATCTGTAAAAGTAGTTAGATGTACAGGCTTTTGATAGATTATGCTACCTGCAGTGCTCGTATATTTCTAAAAGTATGCTAATAATTATGCTAGTTTTTGTAAATTATGCTCGTTTTAGCAAAATATGCAGCAATTATGCTTCCACTTTTTACTTTAAATTTGGTAAAAATTACCCTATTCAGTTACATCTCAAAACTTCTTAAAAGAGTGCATAATTTATTCTCTGAAAACTATAAAAACTCAAACAAACAAAAAACAACACAAGGAGGCCATCGTGGGTAGTCGAGCTAGTCAGTAATGTGCCTGCGTTGAGTTCTGTGGAAAGGTCCTGGGCCACTTCCTGTGGGACTCAGGTCCCATGAATGTGACAATAAGCAGACAAAGAAAAGATTTTTCTACTTAAATTTACCCATAACAATTATCTCCGTTCAAAAAAAATTGGTTGCATGATCAGTAAATGACAATTTTTTACTGCAATACTCGCTAAAAGTGCAAATTATGCTAGCAGTGCTTTTCTCGGAAAATACATGAAAATTATGCTGGTAATGACGAATTAATTTATGCCAAAAATTATGCTGGCACAATCTATCAAAGCCTACAGATATTTCTAAATATTGTGGTGAATCTCCTCAAATGATACTGGTAACTTCGAGCTACCCCATGTTATCTTCGGAAATGTTCGTTTGATTGTCGGGAATAATCGGACGTTTGTGCTAATACACTCGAACCTCGTTAAAAGAAAGTAAAATTGATAAAAAAGGAAAGGAAAAAAGGTGAGGCCCCAGTGGGTCTGTTGTAAGTTAAGGAATGGAAAAATTTAATAATCACCCAGACCAGAGGGCTGTGAAGGAAATCCTTTCTTGAACAGATTGTTTTGTTGTTAGTTGGGGAGACATATTACTTCTGAACAATCCCAGTGAATTTGTTTTGGTTATGGTGCCATTTTGTGGCCAGGAAATGTTTTGGGAAAGCTAGCGCTTCCTCTATTAGCTATAACGAGTAGTATTTCCAAATTCTTCCCAAAGAGGAATTAAACACATCGCCAACCCAGTCTCTGCGCATACTCATGGCCATTACCTCCGTGAAAAGTGCGGAATTTGAAAACGGTAACTCTTTTGTTTTTCCTTAGCTTCCACTGCCGCCGATTCCGCTGTCTGCAAGTGTACGGATCAAAAAGGATGAGAGAAAGAATAGTTTACCCGCGGACTTTCAGAGAGAGTAGGTTGAGTCATTTGCTTGTTGCTTACTCTACACTGAGTTCATCTTCTCACAACTGTTTAAGTCCTTGAGTAAGTTTGTTATTGTAATTCATCTGACACAAAGTTTTTATTTTATCATCAGCGTTAACTCGGGGACGAATTCCAAAACAACACGACGCCAAAGCGAGATGACTTCACCGCGGAAGAGCATATGGTACCCGGAGAAGGAGGACCAACAAACCCATGAGGTAGAGTAGGATTTCGTTCTTTTTTAAATTTTTGCTGTAAACTGTATTACTCCTGCAGTCATTACTTCATGCAGCTAGATGATATATAAAAAAACTGAACGAACTTATCCTGGGATGTTGTGTGTTCAATGCATTCCCACAAGTGCAGTGCGTCGATTTAACTGAGACTGGTCATGTTTTGCCTCTCGCCATTGTGACTGGTGAACACTAAAACTTATCAACGATTTTGGTGTCAGACACTTTTTGAGGGCTAGAGTGTCACCTGAATGGGGTTTCGGGACCCAGAGGGAAAAAAAAACAGCTGAGCTAACAAAATCTCGTGCCCAGGGCTTCTCGGTTGCCGTGTTTTTATTTTCTTTGTGTCTTTATCCTGCGCCATTTGTCATTTATCGGATATCGCAAACGTCTTCCAAATTTGGTAAACTCTAGCTAGTCGGCATGAAGAATTAGCCTGGTGATTTGAGCAATCAGAAACGGAGAAATATTTTGAACAAATGATAATTTATTTTTTGTAAAATCTTAGCAAATGATTAGGCAAATACAAACACAGTAGGTGACACCATAGGTTTCTGACCATATCGCAATGACCTGAGCTATGAGTGAGTGGATTATGATCCTTCTTTCAAGTCAGTCGTGGTTTCCCTTCTTGAGTTGTCTTGATGGTTCCATTCGCAGATTTCTGGATCCAAGTCACTAGATGCTCTTACGGAAATAGATGAATCAGCCCCACCAGTTCCAAAGAAGGGCTCCAAATCAGACATTTCATCCGCAGACTCCCCTGAAACGGTTCCTCGTAGAGCTGGTCTTGTTAAACCAAAGTCTCTCCAAAGGAGTTCATCGCCGGCGAGCTTGACCAGAGCGGCTACCTCACCACTACAAGACAAGTATTTTTTTTTGTTTTGTTTTGTCTTTTGTTCAGTGTAATACACGGGAATACTGCAGCTAGAGGTAGTCCCTTACGAAACATGAGGGATTTTGTTTTGTATAACCCGGAGTTTGATTTATGCTTTTTCCACTGAGTCGATGCTGACGAGATCGTAAAAACAAAGAGAAAGACCAGCCTGTAATTGAAAAAAGAAGTCGCTGTCGCTTATGGAAGCGGTCAGTGAGTTACGATAGCTTCATATTTCATTCAAACTGGGAGCGTCGAATGCATAAAAGTAGTTGCTGTCGGAAGTTTGCTTTGGCTTAAGACCCCTTTTTAAGCTCTGTTTTACCGCGCCGTACGAGAATACTCATTACGTTAACTTAAAAAAACCCAGATCTATTAATCAGTTCTCGTACAACGCAAGCATTGCGCAAGTGTTTGGCACTTGTAGTTCTCAGTTTTCAGACCACCCTCCCCCCCTTATCTCAGGGTCTGGATGACCGCCCCCCCCCCTTCCCCTTTATCTGAAGGTCTAGATTCGCCACTGGTTCTTCAGTCGATACTGGGCGACTACAAGGAAACACTGCCTTGTTTTCTAAACTTATCATTTTTGGTTATCCTCTTTCATTTTAGTGGGGAAGTTTCTCCTGCCCTCCCTCCAAAGCGTAAGAGTATTTATGCGTCCAGTCCTGCCGAAAGCAGCTCCACTTCCATACCACCACCTCTCCCTTCACGAAGCTCGGGTGGTCTACCGACTACTTTTGCGGTTAATGGTTCAGGTGCAGTTGATGAAACCAAATCAGAGCGTCCTGCTGAACATGACAATCTCCCTGCTCTGCCTCCAAAGAAATCTTTGTCTCGGATGTCAGCTGAAGTAGACCTCTCTCCCGTTTCCCAGGTAAGAAATGGATGATCGCTTTCAATGCCAAAGTTGACCGAAGTCAAGTTCAGCAAAATTTCTAAATTTCATGTTTTAAATGGTGAAGAAAGAAATAGCACCATGTGAAAGTAAAGAAGGTTTAATTTCAATGGTTCTACCTTAGGATTTTGTCCACAGACGCAAACGTCAGAGCTACCTTACGAGACTCCATCATTTCTTCTGGCAGTGAGTTTCTGGGAAACTGCACACCTACCCCTCCCCTAAGCTAACATTAACACTTGCTTCTCACTTTGGGCAAAATGATGGCTTGGGGGAGGGGTAGGTTGGCAGTTTCCCAGAAACCTAAATTGATCCCAAAAGTCGTACGTTTATGAAACTTGGTCCAGCCAATGCTAGAGTTGCCATCATCGTCACGTATTTTTGTTGTTAATATTCTTTCATTTCCCTCTTGCTCTTTTTTCAAGCGTCCCTCTGCCATTGCAATCTCAGAAAACAGTTCAAGTTTAGCGCCGGAGCTTCCCGAGAAAAGAAAAAGTTACGCAAGCACCGCATCCAGCCGGGCCTCATCAGTGTTTTCTGATCCACCCTCGGACCCAACATGTCCACTGTCCCCGCTGTCTCCTTCTGGAAATTTTGTCGATGGCTTGGGCAATAAAATTCCCAATCCCTTTCCTCCGGAATCCCGTGGATCTTCGGTGTCTTCCGAATCAACATTACTCGCCACGAATTCCCGACCGGGAATGGGCGACTTTGCATCACCAAGTTCCAACGGATATAGTTACGTATCACCTCCGACATCCCCCCGAGTGCCATATGACATTGTATCATCTCCTAATCGGTCAGTTGCCAGCTGGGTTTCGGAAAGCAGTTATTATTCAGCGTCGTCATCTTTTGATGCTGAAGATGGGTCGCCTAAGAGTCCACCCCCGCCGAAGAGAGATTTTCTTGCGGGGACGATGCCAATGTCTTCAACCCCAAGAAATATAGACTCTTTTTCGAGAAGCTTACCGACAGTGATAGACTCAAGTCCGCCGCTCGTTTCTGGTAAAAATAGACTCACATTTTCATCCTCAGTTGAAAGTAGGTTCATTTCAGAAACAACGTCATCAAATACGAACTCGGAAATGAGGTTCATGTCACGTGACGAGCCAACAACGAAGCCTCGAGCACCAGTCCCCATTCCTCGAAGAGGGACAGTAGGCTCGTCCAGTAGACCTGGCCTGTTATCCCGGTCTGCCTCAGACGCGTCTGGGCAAAGACTGCACCTTGAAGGCTCAGGCCAAGAAAGGGTTCCGCCTCCTGTGAAACCGCGAATGTCACTACAATTTGCATCCGATCAGGGGTTGAAGTCCCCTCCACCCAAACCCCCACGACCCTCCCAGTCTTCAACGCCTCGACCACCTCCACCGAAGCCGAAGCCTTACGCTTCTAAATCGGCAGGCAATTCTCCGGCATCTAAACGAAAGGCCGAGAATACAGAAGGAAAGGAAACGTAACGAGACCTTTCCATGTACAGATGAATTTTCGTATCAGTGGTCTCATTTAAAACAATAATCAATTGTATCTGATACGCAAAAGCGTTATGTTTATTAACTCTAATGCAATCCTCTGACGCGCAGCTGCGACCTCGCCACTTTAAACACGAGAAGGGAACTGGACTCAAAATACGTCCCGCCGTTACTGGAACGCGCCCAACAATCAATCCCAGAAGTCTTTGCGAAAGTTCACTCGGTCCAGTTTCCCTCTCGTTTCTAAAATGGCGAATTGATGGGCTGGTTCACTTGCTATTTTGACGAATACATCAATGAGCATTGTGATTTTAATTGGGCAATATAATTTGTTATAGCCAAGATTACTTGGCACACTTGTACATGTACACTGCTTGGCTGGCCGTCAGTTTAAGAAAGTCATTGTAAAACCTGACTAAATCACACATGTACATATTAAAACTGTTTTATAAGCAAAATTTATGACAAAAACAAGTGTTTTCTCCGGAATAATATAGGAAAATTATCACAACAACTTAAGTTAATGCTGTACAAGCAGTTATGTAGTATCTTTCGTCATGGTCAAAAAGTAAATAGCTTAAGTATAATATACAGATTTTTGATCAAGTTAACACAATTTTCTAAAGATTTATAGGTACCATCTGGTGGCCACTTGTCGCCATTTGAAGTACCATTTTTATGTAGTTATTTATAATTTTTATGAAATTTTTAATGTCAATAGGAAAAATGTGGTGTCATCTCACTTGTGCTACCGAAAAACAGTTTAAGTATCTATCTCAATAGGAACTGTACATGATAAACTTGTGGAAAAGAGCTAGGAAGTAAATCACTTCTCTATTCATTGCGAGTAACGTCTTTATCTTTAAAAAATGTGACGACCCTCATTCTCTTTCTACCCACGGCTCTGGAGTCGTCGTTCTCCCCCTAATTAGCAGCCATTTCGGCATTCTTGCTTATTAAGGGGCGAAGACTACGAGTACTGTCGTCACCAGGAACCAGGGGCTAATTGAATAATACTTTTACAAGTGTAACTGCTTTTAGCATTAGCAAAGTCGTTCGCGACTGACAAGCGACGCGAACGACTTTTTGAGTGCGAAAATCCGTGCCGGAAAGAACCTCTGCTCGCAGGTTACTTTCCGGTGGATTAGTGCTAGGGAAACTAATGGCGTTTTCTCTTGGATGGAGAATTTCGCATTTCGCGCCGAAACTCGTGGAGAGGATATTCGGCATTTTGCCATCTCGGAAACCGGGCTGAAGTTTCTCATATGAACCCAAGGTGAAATTGGTCTTGGTTTTCAAGATCTCGCCTTACCTCTAAATCCTTTGTAAAATTTTCGATGTGTTCATATTATAGGGCGGGCTGGCTCGGTTCCGAGGTTTCGGTTTTTCCAACCGAGATCTCGGTAAGCGGGCTGGACATTTTGCCATGTAAACAATTCAGCCCGGTTACCGGGATGAATTCTGGCGGTCTGGATGGCATCGTCTTGCATTGCCTGCTGTGTTTTCCACATCAAACGCATCCCATTTAACTGCAGTGATAGAGCTTTAAGAGTTGCCGAAGCCATGATAGGCGCGAAAGTTAAATTTTTTCTGTTTCGCCATGTTTGCTTTGTTTCTCGATTTTGGCGCCAGAACTCATCCCTAGGATCTTTGGCCTTTAGTCATCTCGGAGACCGGCTCAAAAGGTTCTCAAGGTGGACTTCATCCCGGTAACCGGGCCGGGCGTTACAAGTCGTAACCTGTCTGGCGCAAGAAAAAACTCCAAGCGCCTGCTACACAGACTAGACAAGTCTAAAAAATTACTGTACTGCAGTCCGAAACATTGAAAATATTTTAACAACCATGTATTCTTTGTCTTTGCTTTTATGTCAGTTTTATTTCGTGCAGTTGTTACAGGGTGACGGTCACAAGGCTAAGAGTCTATTCCATAATTATCCTTTCTTTAGTTCTAAGCCAAGAACTTTGCTGTATTTAAAATTGATGTATTGATTATGCTTTATATGTCATAAACTCGTCTTCAAGTTTATTTCGTAAATTTTAGATCTAGTAGAAACTAAAATGTAATAGTCTGTACTACTTTATAGCCTATAGTAACTCGTAGCGATCAAACGAAATATCGCACCGAATCAACTTATTTGACTATCATTTGCTACATTGTATAGAGTGTTTTCACATGACGTCACGGCGGCCATATTGGTGTCCCAAAACAATGAAACGGCGGCCATGTTGGTGTCCCAAACTAAGCCTCTGGGAGTTGTACTCTTTTCTTATGCAAACGCTTTCTTTTGTTCCAATAAATTTGAATAGATGCTGGCCACGTGAGTGAAAACACTCTGTAGAGTGTTTTCACTCACATGGCCAGCATCTATGCAAACTTACTGGAACAAAAGAATGCGTTTGCATAAGAAAGGGGTTCAACTCCCACAGGACGACTTTGGGACACCAACATGGCCGCCGTGACGTCACGTGAAAACACTATTATTTCGTTCTGCTTCATCTTTTCTTTACCCTTTTTAGAGTGATTAACATCAGTCTCCTCCAAATTATATCAGTAAAAAATAATCAAAAGAATAGGTTAGGAGAATTAATAAATTGATGACCAATTAAGAGGAAAGTATTTTGATCTTTTGCCAAAATTCTCATAACATTCTTGAAGGAAATCTATGGAGAGTGCTGGAGAATTTGTATGTTGATATTGGGGCTTAAAGGTATTCGACCTTGCTCCTAGGGTTTCTTTTCTTGCAAGTCTGTGGAGAGAGAACTTTTTAAAGAAAATTACAAAAAGAAGCTGTTCTCGACTACAGACGGAAAATGTAGGGGAAAAATCAACGTGAAAAAAATGAAGCGTAAATCTTCAGGTTCTATACCCATACCTTTCAATATCGAGTGAATGAGCGTGCATTATTCTCCTTTGTACATGTATTGTAGGATTGACAAAGGCATTAACTGCCTAATCCCCGCCCTCACCTCCCGTTGGCTACCCGCCACGGACCAACACCTTAAATTGTTTCTTTTCTTTGTTTGTGTCTTGTCGTTTCTATTTTTTTTTAGGAATTTATCTATCTTCTTACTACACGCCTGGTTCCACGAAGGAAAAGATTGATCAACTTAAGTATTCAACTTCTAGCAAGTTAAGTAATTCCACAGTATACTGGTTAAATATAAGACTTAAGACCGTAAAAAATATATATAAAATAATAAAATTAACCTGTGGCTTTTAAGTAGCCTGTAAAAAATGTCTGCTTTATGCCGTCCTATCATAATTTCCAGCACAAGTAGATGGGGAGAAGGCCGAGTCAAGACGAAGATCCTGCAGTTATCAGGGAGGGAATTCTAGAGCCTGTTATCCTTTTGGTCAGCACCAATGATCCCTAACGTTGGACACGGGCAACGAAGGCGCTAGAGACGAGATTGAGAAGGGGCTGGGTGTACCAACACCCAACCCTCAGACCGCCCTACAAGAGCACAGACCCGCCAACTGTTTCGTCTGGAATTTGCTCCACGAGACTTACTCTCTTATGCTGTTTTGACTGTAACTGGGTGATGTTGATTTCCGTCGGCCAGATTGTATGTTGGGTTACCATTATTACAAACCTAAGTATTAGTAATGAAATATTCAGTGACAACACCTACATATTTCTGACGATATTTAACTATATCGAACCTTCAGTGTGAAAATGAAATCCTTGAAATACAATCTGACCCTTTGTAAGAGACCAATTTAAAGACAAAGCCGATGTATCCGTTAGTCTTAATAAGCTCCGGTCCCTCTCTGTCTGTCATGTAACGCCGAGGAGAGAAGGACCCTCTCTCACAGACGTTGCGTGACAAAGAGAACAAGAGACACGGAGGAGGGGCAGAACTGGTGTAAGGCAATCCTACACAAGAGGCCTCAACATCACAATACTCGGTAAATGTAATGCCACATAGCATTTATCACAATAATGTTTCAAATCTGCAAATAACTGGTCTTCTCGGATGAGGGCAAACAACAGTTAGCGAAGTCTCGAAGAACTTTGACTTTAACCTAATTCTGTGGGACGTACAAGAAATTTTTGGAAGCGACCATCATTATTGAGCTGTGCTTGGGTTATCTACGGGCAGATCTTTATCATGGCAGGGTTAACCTCTATATAATTCTTGAGGAACGTTACAAGCTGTCTGTAAACAGAGAATTAGTCGCTTTTTCACTCCTTACGTTGACCAATGCAATTTACAATACCAATTTTTTGTATACAGCAAATTTTAAAAAAATCACCCTCCACTGCTCCAACAGAGCATATCCTTAAAATAAATGCAAAAAGGAGAAAAACTAACATACCTCGGAAGAAGAGCAAGTACTGCACTTAACGCACAGACGGACCAGAACTCCACCGTTGCCATGGTAACAAATGGTACGTAGTACATATCCCAGAAGATGTTTGTTATGGCACCATATAAGGCGAACCACAAGAAAGAAAAAATTATGCTGCCCCACAAAATCAAGTGATGGAGGAAAGTCTGCAAAGAAAGAGGAAACTTGATCTGCTCTCACGCTCAAAACATTCGTGATAATTTCGTCTTCCTCATTCACTACCGAGTTTTTAGGATTTTTTGTCTGTATTGTTTTCTATAACACGCACTACGATTTATAAGCAGGCCCACTGCACCATTTTCATGGGTGTTTGGAACCACCCAGTTACAGTAAAGGGGGTTTCCATCCCCCTCCTAGTGCCCAGGCCTTCCCAGCTCATATAAGTTTCTGCGTGAATTCATAACGTAACTTCGCGGCGACACACAACTCGTTCAGTCACACAGTCTTTAGTCACATTTCACACTTGCTCGAGAAAGAAGAAGTGGCTTTGTTGGGAACTATCACTAGTTCACTCACTGGCCTCTTCCAGCCTCAAAGATAGTGAGGAAAGCGGATCGAGAAAAGTTGCACGAAACACGCGTGGGGGCTGGAGAGAGACGGAGGACTGTCGCTCGTTCGCAATTTCACCGCTCGCTCGCTTTTGTCGCTCGTCCGCACTGACCGAGAGCCTGGCCAAGTCTATTCACTCACCCACTGAGCTGTTATAAGGGCCAAATACAAATTTGCAACGAGGACTGAACTCTGGTGAAGGGTCACTCCAACCATCCGCAAATCTGCTGCGGTGCCGTTGTAGACCTTAAACGAAAGAGTCAAAATGAAAAAAAGTAAAGCATGATCACTTGAAAAATGCACATTAGATCATATTTAAATGCTATTTTGCCCCTAATAAATAATAAATTATTGTTACTATTATTATTATTATTATTAATATCAAGTGACGCCCACCGTCACTTCGCCTTTCCTTTCCTGGTCCCCCGTTATCTTTCCTTGGGAAAAATTATACCCTTAGGCTAATAAACTGGAGCAATCATTAACTACATAAACCAGAATTTTGATAAAACAGAACAAGAAAAAGAAACAGAAGTAAAAGCTACTTGTAGCGTGTGCTACAAAGCAAAAGAGTTGTCCTGTGGCTCTACCAACACTACTTACAAAAAACGCAGCATAAAACACAACCAAGCTTTCATAAAAGGCATCTAAAATGGTCAACCAAAACCACTTTCTTGAATACAGCTAAAGAGAGAAGGAAAATCATTAATTGCCAATCAAAGGACAGCTAGAGTTAGGTTTTCAGTCTATAAAACGCGAACGATACAAGTCTGAACATCGTTCAAGCTCTAATGCTCACAAAAAAGGGAGTGATGTCGCAGCTTGTTGAATTAATAAATGATAACAGTATTCTGCTGAATCGTGGATAACATTTCAATACTTGTAAAGGTTCAAAGCTGCAAATTTTTATTCAACAATGTTTAACTCATTGAAAGACCTCGTGCGTATCAAAGCAAACGACTGGAAACAAGCGAAGCACGAGCCATCATGGGAAGGCTGTCCCGCCATTTTTGCCAGTGCCAAATAAATGGAGAGAGAAACGTATGGGTACGAGGCAATTGAAAGTTCACGTTCAGCGTTCAATATGGGATCATACACGGGCGTTCAACTAGAGCTGCAAATCAACACTGATATCTTTATAACTCTCTAGGGCGCAGCAAACAACGCGTAATTTTGTTAAGGCGGCTGTGTCACGGCTGTCTAGTTCATTTTGATACTGGGGAGCTTTAGCAACGACGACGGCGACAGCAGCGAGAACGTCAAAAAAACAATGGGCTTATTAAGGAAAACAACAACTTTGCACGTGCCTCACGCTTTTTTGTACATTTCTCTACCGCCTCTGCAAGACTACAACGTGAAAATGCCTAATTTCACGTTTTATGGAGGACGTAAACAAGCGACGACGAATTTTTCTTTCTCTTTCTAAACTACAACTACAGGGAAATTCGCCCACTTTTGACATTTTAAGCGAATTGGAATAAACGAGGAAAAGTTTGGAAAAACGAGAAAGTGACGTTTTCGCTGCCGTTGCTGTCGTCGGTGCTAAAGCTCCCTACTAGGAACAACAACGACGACGACGGCTACGAAATTTTCACTTAAAAAGTGAATTCGCGCTGCTTCAAACTTAATCGCGCTTATTCCATCTCGTTTACTTTATCAAATGTTGGCAAATGTTCTTGGAGTTGAATTCTAAAGGACTGTATCAAAGTTCAAGAAAAGAAATAGAAAGTTGTTGTCTTGTGTTCCAGTCCTCAACAAAACGTGAATTTAGGCTCTTTCACGTTGTAGTCGTGCAACGACGGCAAAGAAATGTAACAAAAAAGCGTGATGCACGTGCAAAGTTGTTGTTTTGCTAATATAAACCTATTGCTTTTTTGCCGTTCTCGTTGCCGTCACCGTCGCCGTCGTCGTTGCTTAAGCTCCCTAATGATGCAAATGTTTCTTCCTTTTCATTGGCCGAGAGCCCACCACATAACCTTCAAATAACTGCCTACAAATAATGGTGTGCTCATATGCAATGTTGGCTTAGTTTTTGGCTGGAAATACTATTCTGTTCATGCGTAAATGAAAACACGCTTGCTCCTTGGTCGTTTTTGTGATCTCTGTCATTACTCCTGGAAGGCAGCGCGCGCTAACCGCTTTCCGAGGATATTACTTATTAAAAAACACCCTCAGTCATCGAATGATAAAACAATTATTGAACTCGGTTACCCCAAAATATCGTGATTTGTCAATGTTTTGCAGATCAATTATTTGCCTCAGCCTTCGGCTTCGGCAAATAATTGATCTGCTCGCCACTGATAAATCATGATATTTTGCTCAACCTCAACCAATAATTGCTAATTATCCGCAGTGGAACTTATCCTTAGCAAAGAAAAACAACTGGCAAATGACACGATCACTGTTTCATGTCAAACAAACGTCTCCCAAGCATTATATGAAACGTAACAGACAAAAAGAGTGAAATATGAAAAACTGTTAGGCTAACAAGTTTTAAAAGCCTCAATTTACTCCGTTTCAATCTTGTTACAATCTGTACATCCGAGCCTTCTTTTGTGTAGGCTGTGTTATTTACACCTTGTTTAAATGTTTTGAGCAGTTATTTTTATGTTTCGCCCAAAATGGTGGCAGTTTACACTGTTTGAATTTTGATATATTTCGTGACACGGACCCTATAAGAATTCTGATATCGTCTTGTACCACAGACTAACCAACCTTACTGTTCTGTCCGGTTTTATAAAGATCAGGATTTGCTGTAAGTATAGGATCAGGAACATCTTTGTCAAGTATCGCACAGATGACAGGGGGCACCGAGGTGAACAGAAGGTTGAAGAAAATGAGAGAGATGTCATCAATAGCGTTCGAGCCTGAGAAGTCATTGTAAAGTTGGAACCAGAACAAAACTAATACAAACATCTGAAAGGTAAACAACAAAATACCAGGTAATTTATGACTGACGAGTCTTTGTATGAAAGAGCCTAGGGTATTTCTTTATTTATTTATTTGAGATCATTTCGTTCGCTGCTCTTAAGCTCTCGCGTGACTTCTCGCGACTGCCCCAAATTGAGAGCTTGCTCGCAGGCTACGTAAAATGGGTGGGAAACACAAGCAAGCGCAATGACTGAATTTTCGGCCTAAACTCTGCACAGTGTTCGGAAATTTTCCATAGCAGGCATAAGTGAGTGCTTTGCAGCCGCCCCATTCGCAAGCCAACTACCTGACGACTACCCAGTAAGCAGACGCTACATTGGCTACTGTTCGCACGCCAGTTCAAACCGCGAGAATGTAGCCTTTGTTCAAAGGGTACCTTATGACAGGTAAGCCCATCGAGAACCACGTGGTTACAACCGCTGTAAAACGATTATACGAACTCATCACCCTAAATCTTAGCCTGCGTCCCAGACGTAATTTAACCCCGGTTAGTGACGTCTGCGAAGCAGTGCCGAGATCCTTGCTCTGGGCCTGCAAAGAATTCCACGAATTACCGGAAGTGAGTTTTGAATTTTCATTCAAACTGATTGGCAAATCGACACTGGCTTCTTTAGCGAGAGACCAATCATGGCGCGTACTCAAATCTTGGTAAACGGGTGGGGACCCAGAATAGGAATTTTCCGGCCCTGTTTCGCAGACGGACTTAACCATAGTTTAGTTCAGTCTATGGCGCAGGTTACCTAGATCTGAAATCAGTCAAAATTAAAAGCAAATATGGCTTAAATTTCAATGTGTCAAATACCGAAAAAAAACTTGCGCCACGCGAAATTATTGCCACATAGGTTTCAATTCAGCGATTTTTCGCACACAGACTGAGAAGCTTCAATGCATCATAAGCGCCCGAGTTGCTCAAAAAGTAGACAGCACTATCCATTGGATAAATCCTTATCCAGTGGACAACGCAGTTGGTTTCCCTAATACTTAACAACTGCACAGTGATTTACACCGTTGACAGCGCTATAAAAAGTTTTTACAACAGATGGCAGGTGTTTACATGAGTGAAAGGGTTGAGGCCATTTCCTTTCGGTTTCGTTGCAGAACACCTTCTCTGCAGAGCCTTTCTATTGGCTTAATTCAGAAAGAGTCTGCTTGAAACTGCTTGAATCAATTAAAATTTTTGAACATGCGCTGCATGTTGCTAGGATTCAGTTTCGAGGCCAGGCCTGATGGCCATGTGCTTGGTACAGCGGGCACAGTTATGAACATCGGTTTATCAATAAACGGAAGCTCTCACTCGTAACCAGTGGTAACAGCCATATTAACCCTTTAAGCCCCACGATCCACATACAAATTCTCCAGAATGATCTCCATACATTTCTTTTAAGAATACTTGAAAGAATTTGGCATTCTCCCTTTGCTGCTCAATTTAGTAATTCTCATAACCTTTACTCTTGATGATCTGCTGATGTTGTTAGGAGAAAAATGGTGTTGGTCACTCTTGGGACCTAAAGGCTCAACAAGAGAAAACAAAACTGACTAGTCCAGAAGTTCGAACTGTGACGACTTCAAAGGCTTGTCGCGATACTTCTCCTCTTGAAGAAGACTAAAAGAGGCACTACTCGAAGGGTAGTTGCAGAATAAACTATTTCATTATTTCTTGGGTTTTAACAATCACTTACCGCATTTTTGAAGAAGAAATACAAAAACATCTTGGTGATGCGGTCATAGCACCAATGCCCATGAACCAATAGCAGACGAGATAAGAATTTAAATCGGCCAATAGCGAAGTCGCTTGCCATGACTGCCTGCATACCCTCTTGTCCAGAAATACCAATGCCTACGTCAGCCGTTTGAATCATGCTTACGTCATTAGCCCCGTCACCAATGGCTAAAGTCATTGTCTTCAGACCACTTCTGACGAGCTGAACGACTGCAGACTGATAGAGATTGATTAATTAGATGCAACTGAAAATTTCTCTTACTTTTATTCTGGGGAGGGAAGAGATAAGCTACAAGTAACTGCGAGTCCTTGGGTAAACGTCGGAAGATAATAAGAGTTGGCACAGTTACGCGACGAGAGTCACGTCGTTTCGCCTGACTCGTCCTCATTTGTGTTTGTAACACACAAGGCGGCGGAAGTAGGGGGAGAGGTAAAAGAAAACTGGGGACGAGTCTAAAAATGTAGTAAGGAAAAAGTAAGGAAATTACAAAAATTCAAGATAATAAAAAGTAAAAGGGGGATTATTCCAAAGCGCAGTCCTTCAAAAGTGCGACCATCCCAGTTCTTTGTCCTAAACAATGGTCTGTGTAATAGTCGCAGATGGTCATTCACATTCAAACCGAAACTCCGAACTGGTTGATGAGTTGATGAACAACTGATAACAGATAACCATGATCGAAAAAAAACTTACGAGGTGAGGTCAACATCTGTTTTTGATAACAGCTAAAACTGTTTTCAAACTCACCTTCTGTGAGGGTGTGGCCCTACAACACAGAACAACCTGACAGCGCCGTGCTAAATCCAAGAACTTCGCATTCAAAGGATCCTCTAATGCATACATCAATGTCCGTCCATCAATCACTACACCTAAAGGCTGACTGTTTGTCGTAGGTGAACTAATATGTCCTGACACAGTATTGGAGGAATTGTCGCTACTTATGCTAAGAACTTCGGATTGAAGGTGGCTCAGCCAAGAGGTGATTTGATCTTCGCATTCACCCTAAGCTCGGAAGAAGAATAAAACAAGGAAATGTAAGGTGCTAGAAGTAGAACGACGTATAGATAATCACATGTTAACTGTGCCGTATGTAAATGTACCAGGTACCGTAAACTGCCGGTTATAGCCTCCCCCCCCTTAAAAGCGCCGCCCCCAGTTATAGGCCAACCTACCAGTAAACAAAAAAAATCCACCGGATTATAAGCCCCCCCCCCCCCCCGGTGTAAACCCCCCCTCCAAATGCATTGAAATAAATTCGTTTTTATTATGACTCTTTGAAGCTTAATTAAAAACTATGGCATTAAATTCAAAACGAATTTTGATCAGCATTGCTATAGCTTGTTTCGAAGCGCTTTTTCTATTCCGGCTATAAGCCTCTTCGGATGTAAGCCCCTCGGTTTATAAGCCCTCCTAAAATTCCTTACGAAGACGTATAAGGCAAGGGCTTCTAAGCAGCAGTTTACGATATACCTGTCCAACTGACAAGCAAAAAACAAAAAAACCTTGTGCGGAAAGTACACGCTACGTACAAGACATACCTTGGATTTTGCGTTTAGTATCACCTTCTGCATATTGTTGTCCAACAGCTTACAGGAATAAGCAATATTGATGGCTGTTTTCTAACAAGGACAAATGCGGGCATGGAAAAGTGAAAATATAACGCAACGAAAGCAGGACGTAATGCTATAATATAAATGCAGTTGAGTTCTAAAATGTCCCTGTAATTACTTACGGGCAGGCAGCCCGGTAAAGATTAATTTACGTACGGTTTTCCCGTTTGCACTAATTTTTGGTGAAGGGTAGGTTGTTTCGATTTGAAGGCTATGGTGTGTATAGGTTCCTACTTTCGGATCGCTTTAATTGTGCGATTGCACGTGTAAAAGCCGGTCTTCTTAAAATAACAGTTTCTTTTTGGAAGGAACAAGGCCGAGTAGTTTCATTAGTGTAAACAGTATGGACCTACTGTTTCTATACTAATCCTACACTTTCAGGCCTCCATCGTCTAACCCATCAAAGTTCTCTCGCCAAGCAAGGAATGATATCAAGACAAAAGACCCTATCTGTTTCTCTTCCTTAGAGAACTACACTTTATTAAGGCCTCTCTCGCGTAAACCAATAATGTTCTCATGGTCCCTAGACTTAGCAACGATCTCAGCTTAAATCTCTACCTGTTTGTCTCCAGTAAGGACCCATACTTTCAGGCCTCCCTCGCGTAGCCTAGCAATGGTCTCCGGAACACCATCTTGCAAACGATCCTCAATACCAGTAGCACCAACCAGCTCCATTTTACACTCCAGTTTATGGGCTGACTGGTGAAGCAATCTTTCTCTATCGTGGAGTGCTGTCTCCGCTTGTCGGTGCTGTTCAAGCCACTCTTCATAGTCACTGTCCGATAAATGCTGAAAACAGACAGTCATTTGTGTCCTATCAATCTCTCCACAGCATTGAAGTAAACAGTCCAAAAAGGAAAGGATTCAAAACTGTGGCGACTAAAGTCACACCTGGACGCGCATTTATTATGTTATTATATTATTATGAAATGAAGGTATGATCCTCGCAGTGAAACGCAATTTAAGCAATTGCGTAAAGAAGCCTGAAAAAAATTCAGGACTTCAACGGGGTTTGAACCCGTGACCTCGCGATACCGGTGCGATGCTCTACCAACTGAGCTATGAAGCCACTGACGTTGGGAGCAGGTCAATTATGGGTTCATATGTTCCCGTGAAAGAAATGAGTGTTAAAGATATATGAAATGAATCAGGCTTCTTTACGCAATTGCTTAAATTGCGTTTCACTGCGAGGATCATACCTTCATTTCATTTCATTTCCGCAGTTCATATATGATTCATTTCATATATCATTAACATATATTATTATGATTGTATGTCGGTAGAAAAACCAAGAAAAATTAATCCACTGATCAGCTAAATGTTTGTTGAGGCCCTGAGTAGAATAATTCGCAAAAGATAAAATAGAGCGATTTTCGTATGACCTTGAAAAAGGTTTCGGTAAGTGTTCGTTCTTTGTTTCATCAGCCAATGGATGAAAAGATCAAAACATGGCCTTTTTGTTTTCCCGCCAAAGAAACCCTAATATGGAGAAGGCATTGTTCGATTGGCCAATCGTGTTGCAGTATGACGTCAAAGAAATTTCTAGAAAGTTCTTCGGGCATGAAGTTTGTTTACCCGCGCGTTCGCTTAGCCAACCAAAACCCAGGTGCGTTTGTATCCGTTTCATACACCAATCAAATCGCTCTATTTCCGTTTGTTTGTTGTTTCTGTTTTGTTCGCGCGTTTTCATTTCAAGGTCATACGAAAATCGCTCTAAACGAATGAAGTTTCTGTTCCTTTCTGTGTTCAGTGGCCTGCGTCTGCTGATCCTACAGAAAATATGTCAAAAATTTTAGGACCCAAGGTGAAGTGTATTTAATCTGGAAACAACTTTGGATATTCGTTGAAAAAAATTGCGGACTAAAATCCCTTATCGGTCAGAGGTCCTTACACCTCATCGGTACTTCATCAATTATTTACAATCAAAAACTGCCAGTAAAGGTTGCTGTTCCGTAGTTTTTTGCTCACTCACACACAACATTACTTACTCTTCTTGCAATACACAATGTCCTGAGCCCATCCCTGGCATAAACATCCAAATGTTTTACAGTTTCTTCCACTAACGAGCCCCTGCTGCCTAGTCTGGCACTCCCCACTCCATCGCCCGCATCGACGTCATCAGGCACAAACTGCCGACTGGTCCGCTCCAGTTTTGGCAGAACAGACGAGTCCGCTCCCTTACAGTACATTATAATACTACTATCATCTTGACGACGGACGACAACTGACATCCGCTTGCGTGAAGAGTCAAACTGGAGCACGTGAAGCACTTCATATGTGACTTCGCCCTCTCCTGGTATAAACAATGCCACCTTCTCTGGACTACGCGACAGAAGCACATAGCCGTATAAACGAGCCGCTTTCACGAGCGCTGCCTCGTCAGGTGATTCGGCCTCGTAAATGATTTCACGGTTGGCAGCGTTGAGCGTACCTTCGTCCGCAGATTCTATCAGAGACGAACAACTCTTAGGTCTCTTTGATATACTCTCTAGCGACGGTTTAACTGGTGTTGCTGTCACTCCCAAATTATCGCACCCTGAGATTGCGTTACTTGAACCTGAACGCGTTGAACCATAGTCAGGACTTAAATAATTGTTTAGAGAGCCAGACTCTCCTAGATCTAAAGGAGCATGATTTTTATCAGGAGTACTTGGTAAATCTGTGTTATCTGTAGTCAGTTCTGGTGAATTTGGGTTGTTTTCTGTGTCTGATCTTCTCGTTGACACGACTACGGTATTACAGATAGCAAGTACAATGAAGAACTCTTTAAGATATGAGCTTCCTGGTCCACAGTAATAGCCTACTCTGCTGGTTGAGTCTATTGCAACTGCTAGCTCTTTATCCCAGTAGATTTCATCTCCCTGCAAAGAAGGAAAAAGGCACTCTGTCGGTACATCTGGAAGAGCAGTGCGAATTTTTTGCCTCAAGAACTTTTGTCGCGCGAAAACAGACACAGCCACGTCACAGACAAGATACGAGCGCAAGACAAGTGTAAGACATCCTTGCCATGAAACTACGCGCGTAAACAAACACTCTAACTCTAGCCAATCATAAATGATCCAGGCAAACTAAGGAGCCAATAGCCTTCGTGGCAGGCGCAAAAAGGGGAGGGGGAGGGGGCGGGGAGAAAAGCGCGAAAGGAAAAAGGGAAGGGAGCGGCGTACCTTACCCTCTCTCCCCAATCCCCCTCCTTTTTCCCTTTCCTCCCAGTTCTCTACCCCTTTTGACGCTTGCTACGCAGGCTAAGGAGCCAATCAAAATTCGAGCAAATGGATGAAGCATACACGAAGCGCAGGAAACGGATGCGAGCAGGTTACGATTCATTGTTTTAGGGAAGCCCCATAGCTAAACCATCCATTCGAGAAAATTTGGTTATGACGTCAGCGTACGACCGAACGCTGACCGTACAGACTCTGGGAGAGGGGGAAGGGAGTCAGGAGTCAGCCCGTTGGGGAAGGAGTATGTTATAGTTGAGGTGGAATTTTGCATTTCAAGCACCCGCTCGTTTTGGCGGTAAATCACATGGCCGCCCGGACTTTTAAAGAGGAAAAAAATATCTCTCTTTCCTTTCGCTTGTTAGTTTTGTCTTGTTCACGCGTTTTAATTTCAAGGTCATACGAAAATCGCTCTAAGGCTTTTTTACCTTTGGCTCCTCGGAAGTTTGATGGTACATTTGATCAGCGGCTGATGAGTCCACAGTGTCTGCACCTATAGACAAAAATGATGCCAAAACTTTTCCAAATAATAAAAAAAGGAAGACACAAACACAGACACGGAGACGTATTCAATGAGTAGCTGAGGTTTGAAGCATTCATCGTTCTTTAGTAAGTTAAGATTATCTTAACATTAAAGTTACGACCCTGACCTGGAGAAAATCTCAAGTAAGACCAAGTGCAGGAAATTCACTGAATAATCATACGACATACTCATAAAACATAAGACATAATCATAAAACTCATTGCAAAAAGTAGTCACTGAATAATGTAGGCCCTTTTTGTTTATAACTTAAGGTTTTGTTACAAGCTAAAACGGCGCGCAATGGCGATGAGAAAAGCGTTTCAAGACCTTGTTACACAATAATCAAGTTTGCAAAGTTTTGCACTGTGTTACATATTCAGACTCAATTTGATCGAGAACGGTTTTCCATTCCTAATCGGTTAAGGCACCACCAATATGGGAATACTAGTTTTATGAAGGGATATTTAAAAATCACCGGGGAAACTTGTTTTTTTATCATCGGTTTCATTTGGTACATGATGTACTGAAATCCTTGCCTAGTCTCCAGTCCTCATTATTGCGCGCGGCCGATGGGTTTTGGGTCAAGTGGTCCGAGCGAGTTTTTGTTCGTCTCGGATACGTCACTGAAATGCATTGACCGAGAAGGCACGGGAAGACGCCGTACAGGGACTAGGCAACTGAAATCCCACACCCTACATTACGTTACGTACCAAATTTATCCTTGTGGTCAAAGTTTCGCCCACCGATAGTGCACCTCTTAAACACCATTTTGTTTTCTGTTAAAGTGCCTGTCTTGTCTGAGAACACGTATTTGATTTGCCCCAGATCTTCATTAATATTCAATGCGCGGCAAAGGATGGGTTGATCCATTTCAGCATAATAGAGCTCCAGATCATTAGAGATGAAATAAACCTGAAATAACTTGACAACTTCCATGGATACATACAGAGATATGGGTATCAAGACCTAATGAACAAGAAAAAACTCAAATAAAATCATAGTTGATAATCCAGTTTCGAACTTGTTGCGGCCGCTGAATAGAAGCACTGAAGGCTCACTTATACAAGGTTAGCCTAGAACTAAAGTAAAATATTCGCAAATACCAGCAAGAGGGTGCCTGAATTTGACTTTAAAACAACACACACAGTTTTACACAGGTCTTCTTCTGACTGGAATTCATGTGTGAATATGCTTCAGTACTTCTATTCAGAGGCCATGACGAATTCGAAAACTGGAATATTGAAAATAAAAAAACATCAACCACAAAGGACTGCAAAGGACCGCAAACGAACATGCCGAAGAACGTTGGATCTATAAGGACCTGATCAGCAAAAATAACAAGAGGAAATTTTAAATTCTGCAAGCAGAATACTGCAATGCTGATCGTGCTACGTTAAAATTAACGTTGCAAGACATCAACACGACACCGAAAAAACTCAAAACAGAGCGGGATTGTATTGAAAATACTTAAGGATTTGGGGGGGGGGGGGGGGGGGAAGCTAAGTCATGCTATTTGCTATCTTTTTAAAATGTCAAGATGTGTCTTCGCATCAGTTGAATAAAAAAATAATGGTACAGTTTTGTTATTCAAGACTATTTAAATCGTAGGCCCTAATACTGTTTCATGTCGTCTGTTGCTACGGATGGCAAGCACATGGATTGAAACTTAAAAAGGTTGGGCCAAAGTTTTCAAGTTTGAATGAAGTGCCCGCAAAAATCACCAAACAAAGTATAACGGTTAGCGCTCTCTATCAGTCCTGTCAATGAAGCTGACCAGTTTTATCATTTAACGAGTGCGTCGATCAGTCCAGTCAGTCTGTTAATAGCCATTTAGGCTGTCAGGCAGTCCGTCAGTCCGTCCATGCGCCCGTCCGTTCGTTCGTCAGTCAGTCTGTCAGTCCATCCGTCCATCAGTCCCGTCAATTAAACCGATCAGTCATTTATTACTTAACGAGAACGTCAATCAGTCCAGTCAGTTTCTTAATAGCCATTTAATGGGCCATTTAGGCAGTCTCTGCCAGTCAATCAGTCCGTTCATGCGTCCGTCAGTCAGTTTGTTGGTTCGTCCTTTCTTCCGACAGTGTTTCAGTCCGTCTGTCAGTCAGTTTGTAAGCTCTTAAAGTCAGTTAGTCAGTCAATCATGCCGTTGTTTTGACGGCAAAAAAAAAAAAAAAACATCCAGCTGTCGTATCTTGTAAACTTTGACTAAATCCTTAGACTTGTGTGCATTTCTTTTAGTAAAATTGCTAAGCAATTCCTTGTCAGTGCCTCTGGGGATCAAAAAGCTCTTGCGAGCAGTAAACTGCAGTTTATTGATGCTACTGTGAAGAGCAGTCTCTTTGGACACCAGGGTAAGACAAAATTTATCCCCAAAGAGCTTTATTGTTGAGAAGATACAGTAGACATCTATCTATTACTGAGTCCTCCACTTGAGTTTCAAGTTTTTGAATATTCTTCCCTCATTTATGTTGCGCCCAAGGCTATTAAATTTTAAGGCTTGTAAGCCTTGTATACACAAGTGCGTGTCGTACCTAGAGGAGAAGGTAGTGTGGCAGACTGGCTAGAGCGCTGAATTCTCAATCCGGAGGTCCCGAGTTCAAGTTCCGCCCTGGCCGATAGCTGGATTTGTTCTCGGTAGTCCCCTGGTCATTTTTGCTTCCATAAACGCAACCTAGTCTTTTCCGTGAGGAATAAATTTGTTGCTGAAAAGGTTTTCGTATGTAACTTTCATTTTGTGCAGAATCCAGAACGATCCTTATCCCTGTGCTAGTGGCTTCTCTTCAAAAACAACTGGTACAAAAACAAGACATGAAAACATGTGCGGAAATACTGGGATCGATGCTGACGACTTTACAGACGGAAACCACGGTAAGGATCTGTTTTTACATGTGAATTACCGGTGTAAACCTTTATCACTGTTTGTTACCTCAGTGTATGTGTTATATTGGAAGTCTATACATTTATTTTCTCCACACACGCAAAGGCGGTGCGCGGTGTTAAATCCCACAATAGGCCCGTTGCATGACTTTGATCACGTGATCAACTTTCGGCAAACACGAAAGCAGTTCGCTTTTGAACAATTTTAGTAGCAGGAGCTGAAAGAGCATATTCAAATTAGGTAACCTGTAAATTTTAAGCCATACATCTCAAGTTAGCGATTGCAACGGCCGCCGAAAATTAGAAGTATTTGTATGAGAAAAACAACTCTTGCCACCCAGTCACGTTTGATTGACTTTCCATACAAATCCTTGTAAATTCTAAACTTTTTAAACTGTTGTTAGATCTTTCTCTTGCGCATTTAAAAGCTCAAATTGCCTGTTAGAAATTAAAAGGATATTTGAGCCCGTAATGTTTAAGGAAATATTTCATGACAGTTTTGAAATATTTCGAAATTTACAAGGATTTGTATGGAAGACCATGCAAGCGTGACTGGGTGGCAAAAGCTGTTTTTCTCATGCAAATGCTTCTAACTTTCGACGGCCGTTGCAATCGTCACTTTTGAGATATAGAGCTGAAAATCCTCAGGTTACCTAATTTTAATGTGCTCTTTCAGCTTGTGCTAACAACAGTTTTCAAAAGTGAACTGTTTTCGTGTTTACCGAAAATTGATCACTTGATCAGCTGATGCAAAGAACCTATTTCTATTGGTTACTTCTAGTGACACTCAAGCCCATGGGCATTATCTTGACACAAGGCCTTGAATCAGAAGTGCGACCCTAGCCAATGGAGAGTTTGAGCGTCACTTATATGTTGTAGTTAATTTTTTACGTCAGGTAATTTTTCTTTTTCTTTTGTTTCAACTACATTAGCATACATTACCATACCAAAAAACAAACGAAAAACAAAATATTGCCTGAAATAAAAAATATCTGCAACATATACGTCAAAGGGCAAACGCGAATTTTTACCACGTGGCCAAGTTTCCACTTTAATTGTTAATTTACTGTTCATTATCTCTGCACATAAATTAGAAGTCTCGCGCAATTTTGTTTCTCTGATGATTGTTTTGAGCTGTTTTTATCTGCTCATTTTCTAACTTGAGAAATTCTCAACTTAAATTAGACGTTTGCCGTTTGCCGTATCCGTGAAGTTAAAACTCTCTAATCGTGACTTCCTATGCTTAACTCGCGTTTGTCGCTTGTTATATATGTTTGGTTAGAGTCCTTTTTTTGGAAAGCAGAGTGGCTAATCTTATTCCGAGTTTGTCGTAACAACGCATTGTTTTTTTGAAATCTTTTTAGCGAGGGCCTATTGAAGAAGATGTGTACCTCATTGCAAAGGCACTGCTACAGCCCGTCTTTCAAACAGTCATGACTGTGGACAGAGCCAGCGAGCTGGCGGTAAGAGCACTTTCTTAATCATACGACTTTGCCGAATAACGTTAGGTAGATGGTCTGTTGTACTTAGACAGGACCCCCCCCCCCCCCCCCCCCATTTTAGAGCGGAAACTGTCAGTGTCACTATTTACCCTCTCTACCCTCCCGACAATAGACCTTTGTCACGCGGCGGAAGATACGAGGCTAGCCGTGTATAAACAAAATGACCGCCGCGTGACAAAGGTCTATAATTATGGTGTTTTATTGTATAGCTTTCTCACTGAACCTATTCTTCTTTCGACATGCAAGCTTCTCGTACACCAATTATTTAAGTGTCATCTGAAATTGTCAAGCCAAAAGCCCATATAAGGCTCATCAAATGATGGTACCTGTTGCTATAGGTTCAGTTTTTTTCGCAGGTGAAAAGTTTGTCGAAGTCCTTTTCGTTTGTAACTCATGGAGCTAAGTCCAGTCAGTTTTTGTGCCCAGAAATGTTTATGGGATGGATGTCTTTTTATAGGCTGATGTACTGAGTAAACACTAGAACCGTATCGTCTCAAAAGTTTCGATTTACTTTTTTGCATTATATCAGAGGCATTTTCTGGCAGTGTTGACGAACTTGCTGTGGATCATGACTGAAGAGCATTACCAGAGGTTCTTGAAGGAGTTTTCTAGCAACAAGGAACTGAAAGATTTCTTAGTGAATGTGTTTGTAGTGTTCACTGAAATAGTCAAGCGTGGGATATTTCTTAAAGACTGGATAGTCATCATCGTCTTAGGGAACAGGTGGGGAAATTAACCATAATCACCACGTTGCCTGCAAATAACTGCCTACATATAACAGGTCTCCTCATGCGCAATGTCGTCCAACTTTGTTTGGCTTAATTGTTTGGCTGCAAATAATATTCTGCTCATGCGTAATTGAAACCACATTTTTCTCCTTGTTGCGATTGCCCTTGCGTCAAAGTGGTAGAGCGCTTCGCTTCCCGAAGATATTCATTAAAAAAACAAACTCGGTGATCGAATGATAAAACAATTTTTGAACTGGGTATCGTAAAATATTGTGATTTCTCAGTGTCTCGCAGGTCAATTATTCGCCTCAGCCTTCGGCTTCACAACTGACGACGTCTGTTCTACTTAGATTAATATTGTGTACTGAGGCGCACGCAGCCGTCTCAGCAGGAACATATGAACGATCCGTTGGGCTCGCTTTGCATCTGCGCCAACCAATCACCTGTTAGCTAGTCAATACATATTCAGTTACATATGAATTGTAGGCTCGATTTCCGCCGTCTCCCGGGTGGATTGCGGGCTCATTATCCCGAACAGCGGCCGGTGATCAAGCCTATATTAATTGCTTTTCCTGAATTCTTGTCTTATTTTGAATGAGTAACCTTGATTTTGATCTGTCTTTTGTTCTCGTACAACTGTTAGAAGCGCTATTCCCCAATTGTTCTTAACTAGAAATATTCTGTTTTTAGCGTAATTTTAAGAGCCATTCAGAATTTTTCACAAGCTCTACTGGATAACTTTCAGGAGAAGAGAAGTTTGACTACCAGGTGAGCCGTCTTGATACGCGTGTGAGGATATATGGGGTGAGAACGGTGTCACGTGGTTTCTCGGGGTGGAGGGCGGGCAAACAGCTGATAAAAACGGTCATTACAACTGAGCAGTGTCGGTCGAGTTTGTGTATAATAGACAATAATAAAGAACTTGTAATGCCAAACACAGTAGCGCAATGTGTGTCATCAATGTTTTGTTTTTGCATGATAAACAACTAGAGATATTCCGACAAGAAGGAAAGAATGACTTAAACCTTGACGAAACTCGATCTATGCAGTCTGAGCACAAAATGTTTCTGATTTATTTCGCAGTTATGGAACAACTACTTCAACTTGTCGGTGTCCTTTCTTACGCAATCCCATCTTCAACTGGAGAGCTTCACTGAAGTGAAGAAACACAAGATCATCGACAGGTAAAATTGTCAATAACTTCTTTCTTTATTTACTGTCATTGTTCCTCTTCACTCAAAGCAAAACACATGAGTCAATAGGCCTTTTTCAGCTTGTTTTCACTTTTTGAATTTGAATTTTTTAAATCAAATGTTAAAACAGTTTGAAGTTTTTGACACATTAACGTTGCTTTAATTTACTCTTAAATTGACGTTTTAACTCAACCACTCTCCCTTACAACGCGCATGATTTTACGTGAATTTTCAGCCAAGTTTTAGCCAACACTGTCCAATACGTGTTCGTGCGTAGTAGTTTTGTGCTTATGTCCGCTTTTATTTGAAATGATTACCGAAAAGAAAATGCCTTGATCTTTTATCAAATTCTCTCGACTCATTTTTAAGGAAATATATTGAGATCAGTTTGGAGAATCTGTATGTGGATATTGGGGCTTAAAAGGTTAAATGATGAGAGCTCTTTGTTTTTTCTGTACCAATGCGTCCCGTGCTCTCCTGCCAGCGTGGCGGTTTTGAACGACCTAAGAGGCCTATTACCCCGAAATGTCATCACAGGTATGCGTGGCCGAGGTCACTGTGCTGCGTTCTTTGACAAGACTCTTTATTTTCAAAGTGCTTCACCCCACTCAGGTTTATAGATGATATCAGCGAACACAATGCTGTGATCCCTTCGGTGCGCTATCATCCTGCCTAGGGAATTGAGCGGAAGGGAGGAGAGAGAAGAGTAGAAGGATTATACTATAACCGGGATAAGTTATAATCTCTGGCCTGATGGGTCATTTGCCCCAAAAAATGACTTACCAACCTTTATTTCTGTCCTGTAGGTACGGAGACATGAGACAAGTTATGGGTTTTGAGATTGTTACCATGTGGCAATTTCTCGGTAAGTCTCAACAGCTTTAAATTTGTATTTAACAATTATTCCTCGAGCCCGAATGGGCTCTGAGTCAATAGCCCATGAGGCCGAAGGCCATGAGTGCGAGAGGTATAATTGCTTTAGTAAAATCCAACTAGTTGGTAAAAAATATCGAGAATAAAAAAATTTTTAGCCAGTTAAAGCTAGACTTCAACCCTTTTTTGCCACCAAAAAGCCCGCGCTTTCGCTACTAGTGGGCTATAACATATAGCCTAGTAGTAGCTCAACCGATCAGAACGCAGCATTGATAATAGACCACTAGTTGGATTTTACTAAAGATGTATAGTCCTAGCCTGAGAAAACAGCCGACAATTTCGAGACGCCGTCACTGGCAAAGTTTGCCCGCGAAATGACGTCTGAGTAACGAGCGTGGCAATCCCACCAGGTGATCTGTGACGTCACTGCGGGGGCCTGGGGAAAGAAATTTTAATGCCATATCCCATAAACCAAAGCTGACGGGAACAGATTGAATTGAATTGAATTGGTGCGCGCGTTGGTTTATGGGATACGGCATTAAAATTTCTTTCCCCAGGCCCCCGCAATGACGTCACAGATCACCTGGCATACTGAAGAGCGCTCTGGGTAGTGCTTTTGTAATTTAAAGTAAATTTTCAACCAATCGGAAGCACTATTTTAAGTTTTAAGTCTTAACGTTTTCGGTAATCAAAAAGTTTCGTTAAAACTCTTATAGAGAATTCACAATACCAATCTTTTTGACGTTAATTTGGATACGTTAACGAGGTTTCCGTCGAAAATGAAAATTATCATGCTAATGTTCTTAAGAAATTACTTATAAGTGTTCTTCGAAAAACCTACATTAAAAAAAAGAGCAAAATTTCAGTTTTCAACGGAAATTCTCGGTATTCAGAATTGATAGCGAAATATTTAGCGAAAATTCTTATTTCCTTTGTCATTAACAGGCTCTTTTCAGGGACATTTTATGCTTAGCCTGGTTTGTCCTTTCCTTGAGATGACTCTTGTTCCCGAAAGAGGTAAGCCGGCAACGCCATTATTTTCTTTCTTTCTTCTTTTTCAAATTAAACCAGGACTTATCTCTCTTTCCCGGCCGGATATGCGTAGTTATTGTCGTATGCCGAAAAGCCTCAAAACCTCACGACAATTTTCATAGCACGTTGTGTTTATTCTAAGACTTGGTTTTTGATTACATTTCAATACAAGTTGTTAAATATGATGTCCCAATTAGGACGAACGGGATAATCAAAGTTGACATTTTAATGAAACTTGAGTCTTAAGTCGTTATTTTATTTTGATAGTTTATTTTATTTAGCTTCCATTATTTCTGGCCTTGGTGCAGACGTCTCCTATTCTTTCTACTTCAATACAAATAATTCAATTCCTCATTCCATAACTCAAGTTTCCCTAACTCTTTTTTTTATTACAGAATTGCGAAAAGCTACATTACCGATATTCTATGACATGGTTCTATGTGAATTGAAGACGAAAGGCTGCGCAACCATGGTATGTTGATTTAAATCTGTACCTTGAATTAAGGAAACACTTTAATGTTGTGCTTAGGGTTCTATCAAGACAATTATTATTTTCTCTGAAAACGTTCTTGGAGTACTCTTATTCCTTTAAGAGGGGTGATTGGCTTTTTCATCATCATCATCATCATCATCAGTGTGGTCTCAGCCCTGCTGAACGCGTGGCTGTCGAGTTTGCTCGATCCTTCATGCTTGCTGAGAGCTCACTGTTGCCTAAGATCCAGTGCTCCGTAGCTTTTAGGCTTTTAATAATTCTAATCTAATCTAATTCTATATCCTGGTTCTCCTAAAAATTATCCTTTTTTCTTTAGGTTGAAACCAAAATAGTGAACGAGCTCGACAGAATTGTGAGCGTGGACAAAAAAGGCGACAAGGAATACAAGAAACTCTTTAAGCAAATGTAAGAAAGATATAATCCCAAGGGTAAACAAGAGGTTCCAGTAAAAACGTCGGTATCATCTGTCAGGGACGATGTGACAATTGGAAAAGAACAAACGTCTCTTTAGGTTTTAGGCTTAATAAGCCATTTGCCCAATGACGTCTTGTTACCACTAAGGGCCTGTTGACAAGTAGGTGAGGTAACCCGCTTAGGTGGGGTAACCCGCCTGTCCATAATAGGGCCATTTGTACCAGGAAAAATAAGACGCGTCTTACATAGGACGCGTCTTAAATAAGACGCGAACTTTCAGTATAAACGGCACATTTCGTCTAAAATAAGACGCGTTTTAGCTAAGACGCGTCTTATTTTAGAACAGCCCTTAACACCTGTTCTTAGATAAGACGCGTCTTAGCTAAGACGAGAAAAACTTCGTATAAATGACCTTCGCGTCTTACATAAGACGCGATCTCATAGTACGCATGCGTTAATTTTTGGCGCGCCACGTTGGATTGCCGTTGCTATGGGCAACATTCACATGAAAACGTGCCAAGAACAGAAATAAGACGCGAACCATTTATACGAGCTGTTCTTGTCTTAGATAAGACATGCTCGTATAAATGGTACAGTTCGCGTCTTATTTAAGAAGACGCGTCTTATGTTTCCTCGTATAAATGGCCCTATTATATCTCGTATGGTCACCCTACCTATCATGTAAACGTGATCATATGAAAGTGAGAGATTATATGGACAGACGGGTTGCCCACTTGAGCTTGTTACCTCACCTACCTGGGATCCCCACCTACTTGAAAACAGGCCCTAAGGCCAGGGTTATCCCAGTGTGAGGTTTAAATAACAAAAGCCCAAATTTGCGCAAAAAAGCAATCTGGTGGTAGTAGTAAAATGACACTATCGCGCAAGTGGCCAAAGCTAAAGTAAAGTAGTTAGGGAATAACATATCATTCCTATTAATATTCTGCATGAAATTTTGGAGCACATATGTATCTCACAGGATGTTTGCGCACTCCAAATTTACATTCCATTTCATATTATCACAATCCTACACCTTTAGGTCTTTGGGGCAATTAACTGTTCGTCATTCTTTCTTTCTTTCTCAGCTTGACGGAAAAGTTTGAGGAGAATTTTATTTTCAGCAGTGAAGGTATAGCGTTTGTCAACCGAGTTACAGACCTCCTGAAGTTACTTTTGGAGTACAGGTAGGTAAAACGCGGGACAGGAAGGAATTTTGTTATGTTCTAGTGCACTGTTTACTTTTCATTTGCCCTGTTCCTCAGTAGAATGCTTATTACGCCAGAGACCAAGTACATCCACGGACGGTGCTCATACAGTCTGGTCCCCAGGGCCTCACCTCTTCCCTTCCCTTGGAGTAGCCCTAAGACCGAGTCAACGTTAAGTAATGTTTAGAATTAAATGATTCTGTTCTAAAGTCCATTGTGCTTCATTGTCTTCGAAAGTTCATCTTCTAATTAACTTGGCTGTCGAGACTTGGCTTTCGTAGCGCACACACATCTTGCGTGTAATTAAGCTGCGTGTAAATGTGCGTGTAAATTTTTTACACGCATGTTTTTCGTGTATTTTGG
Source organism: Porites divaricata (assembly GCA_038088405.1). Lineage (NCBI taxonomy): Eukaryota > Metazoa > Cnidaria > Anthozoa > Scleractinia > Poritidae > Porites > Porites divaricata. The sequence continues at coordinate 22,253,554 of JBBMOI010000005.1, read as the reverse complement.
AAAATCCGCCATATTGCACTCAATTTACACGCGAGTAAGTGCTCTTATCCCTGTGGCCTACACTGTACTTAAGGTCGGCTGGAACCACGCCTGATTGGTGATCATATTAATGGAAATAAACTTGGAGAGTAGTTTTCACTGACAAGTAAATACCTATACACGTGTCTATAGTCATGAACTTATCGTAAATCGCAAATGTAAGGGACCTTTTCTAATTTCTGAAAATGTATGATTGATTAACAGGAGAGTATCTGCCGAAGAGTTAGACGACAGGGAACAGAAAATGAGCTGCCTTGTAAATTTACTGGTAAAGTGCAACCTATTTTGCTATTGAGAATCTAAAACGGCAATACGCTTCATGGTGTTGTCTTAATAGAAGTAATCAAATGCAAATTCTCTTTCAATAAAAATGTATTGCCAAGGCTTTTACTTCCATCGGTGCTAAATTTGTGGAAGAAATTTCATTTGCGCTATTTTTAATTTAAGGAATTCTACAAGAAAATTGATCGCGAGGACATGTACATCAGGTAAATGAGCTTTTTCCAAGAAAGAGTTTATGTTGCCGTCTTTAAATTGCTCGTTTCTTTCTGTCAAATACAGTACTCAGCTTTTCAAGTAAACTGAGTATATCTGCGACCAAACGTTATTTTATTTATTTTTTTCTTACTATCTATTTAATTTACCAGATGTATTGAACGTTTGTGCGATCTGCATATCACCGCCAACAATTTCACGGAAGCCGGTTTTACAGTTCTTAAGCATGCTGAATTGTTAGAGGTACTTAGAGGGTGACGGGAAGTGGACTGCCATGATACAGCTTAACCCAAGATTTTCTTTCCTTAACCAGAGCAAAGATGCTGATACTTTAGTAACCCCGGTTTTATTAAACTGCATCTTAACAGGTTTCGGTTGAAATGGCGAGTCCACATTCACAAGTATTGTCGTTAAATTCTTGGTTAAGAACCCCGTAAATTCAAAACTCAACACTCGATAAAGCACCGTCACAAAGGACACTGCTGACCACTTTTCATCGTATCGTTTCACCTCAAGTGTCGAAAAGGGAAGTTCAATAATTAGGCCCGTCGCGTCATGGGTGGACGATCAGATTATCCAGAAAATACTATAGGCCTTCAGACGGCGTGGGCAAATGCGTTTTCACGTGTCACCCTTGGTTTTGAGTTAACTCTTCACTGGTTTAACAGATGGTGCGGATCCCGGGCAAGGGGATTACTCTTGTATATCACTATAAGTTAAGTTCGCCTTCTGGCCTGACATGGGGTGCTGATCTTATTAATCGGTTTGGTCTGATAAATTAAGGGTATGCCGTTTCTGTGGAACCAGGGTCTGTAATTAGGTATGGGTTGTTATCAACTGTCGTTTGTGTATAGTGGTTAAAATTTCTAATAGGGTAGTAAAACTTAAACGTGGGGTAGGATTAGGGTTAGGTTTAGGGTAGAGGTACTAAACAAAAACAATCGTGAAATTTCCTTTGAATTGTCGGTCTAAATCTGCTTAAGAATTAATCATATTTTTTTTGTCTCTTTTTTCAGTGGTCTGATGTCGTGATCAAAGACTCGGATCCCGATGCACAAACGCAGTTTCAGCTGAAGGAAAAGTTATATTTGGACGCTATTGACTTCCTGGACAAAGGAAAGGTACTCGATCTCCTTATAAGGAAATGGTATGGGACTGCGCCAAGGCTGTGTTAACGGCAAATGTGAAGAGTTCCAAACGAGCCAATATCCTGACCAATACCGTAAACTGTCGTTTAAAAACTGCCCCCAGGCCCATCAAAGTGTAACAAAAAATCCAACCGATTATAAGCCTCCTGGATATAAGGCTCGCTCCAAATGTATTGAAATGAATTCGAATTATTATGACGTTTTAAAAGCTTGAAACGTACTTTGATCAACACCGCTATAACTTGTTTCGAAGCACTTTTCCTATGGTTGTGACTACAATGGATACCTCAAAATCAGGTTGGACACCTTATGTTTATTACACAACGGTATACTCTGTAACACGCTATACTATATTTATGCGAATTTATTGGACACGTTTTTGAGAAAAGTGGGGAAATCAGAGTAAGAAACAGTTGTGCAAGGAAAAGAGTTGAATACAGGGTTTAGCACCGAAGTACAGTGATTACGGTTAAGCACTGTTTAAAAAACAGTTAGCTTTCAATAATGTAATGATCAATGCCATGTAAAGTACATTAAAATTAACCGGTCTCGGCAGTTAGCCCTTTATGGTGTAGTGGATACGGATATGGTTATACATCAGAAGACGCGGTTTCAAGTCCTGCATACTACCTACTGTTTTCTTCTGTTTTCTTTTCTTATTTGAGGGAAGATGAGAATCTGACTTTGGGGTGTCCATTCTAGTCACAACCCTTTTCCTTTTCCGGTTATAAGTCCCCTCGGATACAAGCCCCCTTAAAACCCCGTGCGAAGATGATAAAGCCCCGAGCTTAAAGGCGCGGCAGTTTACCGTATTTCGTGTTGGTAATCCAGTACAATTCTATGTGATGTTGTATCAGTTAGCCAGGAACAAGAGGACCGAAAATATGAGGGAATAAGTTCTGTTTTTCTGAACAAAGTAGTTAAAATTTGTTACCCTCTGAGTGCTTCATGATTTTTTGTTTTCGTATCTTGTGTTTCAGACATGGGAAAAGGCAATTCAACTGTGTAAAGAGCTGGCTGAGCAGTACCAGTCGTATCTCTATGATTACATGAAGCTGGCCAATATCCTAGTATGTATATATATAGTTCAGATTGTTAGTGAATACTGAGGCGAGGTTTTTATGTGGAGGGCCCTAATTTCGGTGCCAAATGGCCCACAGAAAAATAGGCAACCGAGTCAACTTTCGTTGAAAGCTTGGCTAAAGTTGATTTAACATGAAATGAGCCATGGCGCTTAAGGAAAAAGAAATTGTACACTTTGAAATACACGCGCCGATAGGTGTGATGGGGATATGAATCTAATACTGTAAACTTTCATCCCTAACTGACTGTAACTAGTAAGTGTCAAATGCTCCTTTTCTTACTAGAAAAAGCAAGCCAAGTTCTTCGATAACATCATGAAGCAAGTCCGACCAGAACCCGAATACTTCAGAGTTGGTTTTTATGGCAAAGGCTTCCCGTCATCAGTGAGGGTAAGTATTCCAGTGAGTGATTTGGGAGGGAGACGGGGGTGGTTCCGAGAGAGAAACTAGGCTGAAGTAGACGCTGAAGAGCGGGTACGGAAAAAAAAGTTCTTCAGGTCAAGCCACGTCTTTTTCGTATCGTATGCCATTGGTTCTTTATCTGGCTCAGGTTATTGGAAAGACGGTAAACGAAATTGTAAACATTTTTGTTCGTGTTTTTTGTTTAATTTCTTGGAAGGACGTGTATCTGGAAGTTATAAGATATCAAACGCTTACCATTTCTACGGAAATTTCCGAGATGTAAACTTTTCCGAAAAATTGGTATTTTTTGTTCCTTCAGCCCCGTCCATACTATACGTTTCCGGATATTTTCGAATCCGCAAATTTTTCTTTGCGGATTGAAAATTTTCCTCGTCCACTCGTATCCGTATTCAAATCGAATTTGCCCGTTTTCACGTATTCGGATTTACTCTCAGATCGTCAGCTAATTTATGTAGCAGTGCATGGCTCATGCAAAAATGTTCTGGCCATTATTCTTCAATAATTGTTTCGCTGGCAAAATTGTCCCACCAAGCTCTACCAGGTGATCTGTGACGTCATTGCGGGGGCCTGGGGAAAGAAATTTTAATGCCGTATCCCATAAACCAACGCGCGCACCAATTCAATTCAATTCAATCTGTTCCCGTCAGCTTTGGTTTATGGGATACGGCATTAAAATTTCTTTCCCCAGGCCCCCGCAATGACGTCACAGATCACCTGGTAGTCCGCTTGTTTAACTTCCGTCCGACATGGAATGAACCCTCATGATGTTGAGCATCCGTTTGGCTTAATTGAAGTGTACAGTAATCATGCTAGGTTGAACTGCACTTACCTTATAAGTCTTGAAATTGAAGTCCAAATTGTAAAGAAGCGATGAGATTGCGCGCGGCACCATCTTGAATATTCACGGTAAAAAACTGGGCTCGATCTTGTTACGTCACCGGATAAAAAATATCCGGATTTATCGTCCACATGATTCCGGATTCGTAGCGTATTCAAAAATGTCCACTCTGGAGAGCGGCTTGAAAAAGTTGCAGTTTCGTTTGCCGCCTGGATTCACCGGATTCGTGTGGACGAAAGCCGAAACCGCAAAGAAAAAGTTGCGGATTCAAAAATGTCCAGATACGTGTTGACGGGGCTTTGGTTTGTTTTCTTGTTCTGGTACCGAAAAAAAAAAATAATGGCATTAAGTTGTACCACTAACAAATACTACTTAATTTTTCGCTTTCTCTTGAGAGGAGGCCTGGCACTAGTAATCCACACAAAAAGTCAGAAATTTCGTTCATTTGATTAAAGGGAGAAAACGTAACTCCTCGGAAGGTGCTGTTTTTTTCCTGGGAAAGCCTTCAGCCTTTACAAACAGACCCCGTCGTCTAAATCCAAAATGACAGCTCACAACAGTTTATGAGAAAGCGAAGCCAATCGCGTGGGCTGAAATTTCAACCTTGGTTCAAGGTAGTGACTGGCTATTGATCGACTGGGCCGCGTTTAAAACACGTCATCTTCGTATTTCTAGGCAAAACAGTCATTTCCTAAAGTGTTGTTAAAGGTGCGTGCGAATGGACGCAACATTGTTGAATGTTACATGTTGCGTTCGTTTGCACACCCTGTCGTATGTTGTTGGATGTTGTTGCGTGTTGTTGCGCAAAGTTTGAAACCGGTCAAACTTTTAGCCCCGTGCAGACGAACGCATTATTAGTGGTCAACAACTCCCAACATTGTTTGGAGTTGTTGCGTCCTTTTGCACGTAGCTTAAAATGTGATTGTAACTATTGTTTTTTCGTTTTCCTTCTAGAACAAAGCGTTCGTGTATCGAGGTCAAGAGTACGAGAAAATTGGTTCGTTTAACCAGAGAATGCAAGCGCAGTTCCCGGATGCACAGGTGTGGATGACAGTCAAGAACTGTGGTTTAACGAGTTGACTCTTTCTCTTTCCTTAGATATCTCAGACTAGATTGAAGCAAGTCACCCCTTGTAAGGGAATCCTGGACAGTCTTGGATTCTGGATTCCACACCGTGGATTCCGGATTCCAGGTACTGGATTCCAGTGTTTGTCAGTGAAACTTCGATTCTAAATCCCAACCGTTAGTGGGATTCCTGATTCCTTGAGCTGTAGTCCGTATTCCCAAGTCCAGGATTCCGGATTCCAGAATTTCAGATTCCACAAGCAAAATTTTTCCGGCTTCCGGATTTTACAAGCAGACATTTCCCGGATTCCACAATTAAGAATTTCCTGGATTCCGGAATACGGATTCCCTTCCATGGGGCGAAAAAAAAAAAAAAAAAAAGACTTTGCTGGTTTCTCAACGGGCTAGTTTGTTCCTTATTGGTGATTTAACAGTGAGTGCCATTTTCAAAATTAACAAACCTTAAAAATAAATTTCTGGTGCGCTCGTTGTTTCTTCTTACAGATGATGGATAAGAACACCCCTCCAGAAGATGACGTCCTGGAATCTGATAAACAATGTATCCTTTATTACGTTACGTAGCTCTTGGAGACATATCCTGTCGTGGAAGAGCTAACGTTAGCTTCTTTGCACTATAACTGTGGTTATGCTGGCACAATTAGACCCCATTGCAGCCCGTTCCTTAGGTCGTCTTTCTTTTCTCGTTTCATGTTTCAGGCGTTGCTGACGGTTTTGTTGGGGGGAGTGGGGAGGGAGGAAAGGGGCAGTGACGAGCGGTGAAGCGTTCGCGTTTGCAGCTGTGCTCTCCATTTGCACGCTTGTCAGACAAAACCGCCAGCTACGCAGGTGCGCTATTTTCCCGCCATCTTGTTTAGCACTGTGGTTCTTTTTCTTAGTGATTGTCACCAAAGTCCCGAAGCGCGTTTATTAATTCCCCTGTGTTGTGGCCTTGAATGAGCAAACTAGTTGCGTTTTAGACGTGTGTTTCAATCTTGACTTTTATCAGATCTTCAATGTTGTCGAGTAATTCCCATTTCAGAACACGAGGAGAGATTTATTGGGAAAGCAGTTGATGACAAGATAGCTGGGTGAGTAGTATTTGTCTGGCTCCAAATGTTGAAAAGGTGGACAGCGCTATCGACTTTTTAATTTGGTGCCCCGAATAGCTATGTTGCGTGACATGGCTGAATTAGGCTATACTGCGTTTCCTGATTTTTAATAAACTCCACTCTTTTGATTTACTGCGTCATATCTGCTTATTTTTAGGTATTATCGGGTGAATGACGTCAAACGCTTCACCAATTCGCGGCCATTACGCCCTGGGTCAGAGGATTTTGCGGTAAGCGGAGTTTGGCCAGGGGTGAAGAGTGCTTTCGCCCGCCTTTGAATGTTATCATATTAAACTGGTGTTTGTTTACTCCCTTACCTCAAAGTATGTTGAACAAGCAGTCTACTGCTGAGTAGCGATAGTTGGTTGATTTAACATTGTCACGCTTTATGATTGTCGCCGCCCTCTCAATCAATCAGAAGTAGAGCCAAACTAGTCGTGACATTTAGCAATGTGTATTATCTTATTAAACTTGTGTTTGTTTACTCCTTACCTCAATGTTTGTTCACAAAGCAGTGTATTGCTAAGTAGTGATAGTTAATTGGTTTTACATTGTCAAGCTTTGTGATTGTCACCACCCTCTCGACCAATCAGAAATAATTGAAGAATTAGAGGTCTGATTAGCTCATTGGTTAGTATTCGCTTGTTTTAATTAGCCAAACTGATTCCTTTGATTTAAGACACTGATCCGGACAAATTTTTGAACTGACAAAAACTAGCACTGATAGCTATCCGCTTTTCTTTGACAAGGAACCTGCGAAAAAGTGCAAGTTTCTGAACGGCAAACAGTACTAAAATCTTGAACAGAATTAGCACGGCTTCGTGTAAACCGGTTGTACGGGTAAAAAATTCGTCCGTTCAAACATTTTTTCGGACCCTTGTGAACGGGATCTTAAGCGGATCCATGCAAGCTTTTGTCAGTTCAAAAATTTGTCTAAACCTGTGTAAACGCCCAACGTGGTCTAAGTTTACGATAATGACTTATTAAATTTGTTCAAAAATCGCACTACCGGTAAACAATCCGATTTTGAAATTTTAAGGTTTTTCTTTGGTTTTCCTGCGTGGTAGGGACAGGATCGGTACAGGGTTGAGAGTTTGCTTTATACTATAAAGAGTCCAAAGTTGAATCCCGGGGTCTGTTTATAGTTAATTCTCACTTTGTTGAGATCTTTCGTGGGGCCTTTCCGGCATCTCACCTTATCAAAAAATAACATTCCTAAAGGATATTCTACCTTTTTCTTGCTGTTGGATATATGGTACTCTCAACTAAGAATAACTCGGAAAATAGGGAAAGGTTTTATTTTCATCCGGTTGCTTATTCCTTGAAAAAAAGTGCTCTAAGTGATCTTGAGATATGTATTCTGTGTAGAACTTGTGGCTGGAGAGAACGACCTATGTTACCGCCGTGCCAATGCCTGGAATTCTACGGTGGTCTCAAATCATTTCTTCAGAAAGTGTAAGTAGATTTATTTATTATCGTTATTTTGTTTTATTTTGTACTATTAGTTTTAAACACCTGCAGGAATATATCTTATTAAAAACTGAGTCATTTGATAATGCAATTCTAGCGTTTTGATTGGCTTAGCCATTGTGGTATATGAGCCTTTATACCATGCTCTCCATATATGGTCGGTGTACATGTCAGTTTAAAATTGGAAGCTGGCTGAGTTTTTTTTCGCGAAGGATAGAATGGCACCCGAAGCAAATCTTTTTAATTCATTTCTTAGAATACTAGAAAATGCAATTTCATCGGGGAAAAACAAGCAAGGAAACAAAAAAGCCACAAGAGCTTGTTTGAAAGTTTATCGAAAAACTAAAATACCTCGACCAGCTACGAAAGAAGATCAGTGTTGTTTCTTCAAGATCGCATTTTCAGCACTTAAAAATGGATGCAGCGTTCTAAAATAGTATGTGAAAAGGGTACCATTTATCAATAAAAGGTGTACGACAGAGGTATCTTTTCCGTCAAAAATGTTAGAGCGATTTTCGTATGACCTTGAAATGAAAACGCGCGAACAAAACAGAAACAACAAACGAACGGAAATAGAGCGATTTGATTGGTGTATGAAACGGATACAAACGCCCCTGGGTTTTGGTTGGCTAAGCGAACGCGCGGGTAAACAAACTTCATGCCCGAAGAACTTTCTAGAAATTTCTTTGACGTCATACTGCAACACGATGGGCCAATCGAACAATGCCTTCTCCATATTAGGGTTTCTTTGGCGGGAAAACGAAGAGTCCATGTTTTGATCTTTTCATCCATTGGCTGATAAAACAAAGAACGAACACTTACCGAAACCTTTTTTCAAGGTCATACGAAAATCGCTCTATGTAAAAGGGGTTGGATTTCAGGGCGGAGCCTCCCCGTAGACAATAGACAATATTTTTATTTTACACTATACATAACAAGTTTTAGTATAATTACATTGATGATTATCGAAAATAGAGCGCTGTGATTGGCTAGGAGCTTCGCTTTATCCCGCTATAATCACCGCACGGTGATTATAGCATTGAAGGCTAGCAGTTTTCAAAATGGCAGCCAGATTTTTTGATGTTTCGGGGTCGGAAATTGATCAATAATTTTATTTTCTCGAATAATCATCAATGTAATTATACTAAAACAATTAGTCGCCTCAGGCGACGTGAATATTGGCGAATAGTCACCTCGACTTCGTCTCGGTGACTATTCGCCGATATTCACGTCGCCTTCGGCGACTAATTGTTAAATATCAAATAGAGATAATTACAGACCTATCTACCACTGTAACGGACCTCAGGATCGTCTGTTGTGTGAGTGATGTTGTGGTCGTTGTTTCCAGGTGGAAATCAGTCCTGTGGTGAATGCTGTCGAAACGATGGAATCCAAGAACAATGAACTGGAGAGAATCATCGCTCGTATTCAATCGGACCTCTCTCAGAGCATCAATCCCCTCAGTATGATTCTTAATGGTATTATAGACGCTGCTGTCATGGGAGGGATAGCCAAGTATGAGGAGGTTGGTATTGACTGACCCTTCCCTCTCAAGTTCTTCTTGAATTAACTGTCATTAGAGGGATAGCAAAGTGGTAGGTCAAGGAGATTAGTGTGGATCTGCCCTCCCCTTCTACAGTGTTTATGAAAGGTTACCGTTTTATCGATGCTGAATTGCCTTGCCGGAAAAACCAGCCTACTCGTTTATGATCCTTATGACCTGAATTTAAGTATTGGACAGGAAATGTGGGATTTATCTTGAATGGGCGCACTTAACTTTCAATATCCTCTCATTGTGTGCCCTTAACTTTAAAGACCTTTCCATTGTGCGCACTTAACGTGTCTGTGGCTTAAACTAGCGGTAATGTTGTTTTGTCCCCGCAGTTACATTTCTTTCTTTTCCACCTTATCTTTTAGGCATTTTTCATCCCGGAGTATCTGAAAAAGAATCCTAGCGATAAAGAGATTGTCGATCGACTTAAACGGACCATGGAGAAGCAGGTCAGGGATCTGCAGTTGGTCATAGTTAAGCTACGTGGAAACAGAGCAACAATTCCCAACATTGTTTGGCTAACAATGTTGGGAGTTGTTGTGTCCGTGTGGGCAGTGGTTTGCAAGCGGATACAACAACTCCCAACAATGCTGGGACCTGCAGTTCATCGTTCGAAGGATACAACCCATAAGACTTCGGAGACCATGTGTAATGCGCGTGCGTGGCCCCAACAATGTTGGAAGAGCTGTAAAAACGGATCCAAGATTGTTGCGCTACGCTTCGGCGATCACGGAACAAAAGAAATGTTGGGAGCTGTTGCCTCAAAGTTTGACCGGTTTCAAACTTTTTTCAACAACTCCCAACAACATGCAGCAGGGTGCGCAAACAGATGCAACATGTAACACCCAATAATGTTGGGAGTTGTTGGCCAACAATGTTACGCCCGTTTGCTGGGGGCTATATTCACGCTTTCCTGATTTCGTCTCTGATTTACTTTTTGCGAACATTCTGTCATTGTAGGTCATGATATTGGAAAAGGGTCTGAAACTTCATGAGCAATTAGCCACCAAAGACTTGCGTCCATTTCATCAAAAGTTGGAGACGTGCTTTGCGGATATGCAGGCTCGTGTTACTGGAAAAGAGAAGAAGGTGCCGAGACCTAAAGATGTAGGTTTTAGAAATTTAAATCTGTAAAAGTAGTTAGATGTACAGGCTTTTGATAGATTATGCTACCTGCAGTGCTCGTATATTTCTAAAAGTATGCTAATAATTATGCTAGTTTTTGTAAATTATGCTCGTTTTAGCAAAATATGCAGCAATTATGCTTCCACTTTTTACTTTAAATTTGGTAAAAATTACCCTATTCAGTTACATCTCAAAACTTCTTAAAAGAGTGCATAATTTATTCTCTGAAAACTATAAAAACTCAAACAAACAAAAAACAACACAAGGAGGCCATCGTGGGTAGTCGAGCTAGTCAGTAATGTGCCTGCGTTGAGTTCTGTGGAAAGGTCCTGGGCCACTTCCTGTGGGACTCAGGTCCCATGAATGTGACAATAAGCAGACAAAGAAAAGATTTTTCTACTTAAATTTACCCATAACAATTATCTCCGTTCAAAAAAAATTGGTTGCATGATCAGTAAATGACAATTTTTTACTGCAATACTCGCTAAAAGTGCAAATTATGCTAGCAGTGCTTTTCTCGGAAAATACATGAAAATTATGCTGGTAATGACGAATTAATTTATGCCAAAAATTATGCTGGCACAATCTATCAAAGCCTACAGATATTTCTAAATATTGTGGTGAATCTCCTCAAATGATACTGGTAACTTCGAGCTACCCCATGTTATCTTCGGAAATGTTCGTTTGATTGTCGGGAATAATCGGACGTTTGTGCTAATACACTCGAACCTCGTTAAAAGAAAGTAAAATTGATAAAAAAGGAAAGGAAAAAAGGTGAGGCCCCAGTGGGTCTGTTGTAAGTTAAGGAATGGAAAAATTTAATAATCACCCAGACCAGAGGGCTGTGAAGGAAATCCTTTCTTGAACAGATTGTTTTGTTGTTAGTTGGGGAGACATATTACTTCTGAACAATCCCAGTGAATTTGTTTTGGTTATGGTGCCATTTTGTGGCCAGGAAATGTTTTGGGAAAGCTAGCGCTTCCTCTATTAGCTATAACGAGTAGTATTTCCAAATTCTTCCCAAAGAGGAATTAAACACATCGCCAACCCAGTCTCTGCGCATACTCATGGCCATTACCTCCGTGAAAAGTGCGGAATTTGAAAACGGTAACTCTTTTGTTTTTCCTTAGCTTCCACTGCCGCCGATTCCGCTGTCTGCAAGTGTACGGATCAAAAAGGATGAGAGAAAGAATAGTTTACCCGCGGACTTTCAGAGAGAGTAGGTTGAGTCATTTGCTTGTTGCTTACTCTACACTGAGTTCATCTTCTCACAACTGTTTAAGTCCTTGAGTAAGTTTGTTATTGTAATTCATCTGACACAAAGTTTTTATTTTATCATCAGCGTTAACTCGGGGACGAATTCCAAAACAACACGACGCCAAAGCGAGATGACTTCACCGCGGAAGAGCATATGGTACCCGGAGAAGGAGGACCAACAAACCCATGAGGTAGAGTAGGATTTCGTTCTTTTTTAAATTTTTGCTGTAAACTGTATTACTCCTGCAGTCATTACTTCATGCAGCTAGATGATATATAAAAAAACTGAACGAACTTATCCTGGGATGTTGTGTGTTCAATGCATTCCCACAAGTGCAGTGCGTCGATTTAACTGAGACTGGTCATGTTTTGCCTCTCGCCATTGTGACTGGTGAACACTAAAACTTATCAACGATTTTGGTGTCAGACACTTTTTGAGGGCTAGAGTGTCACCTGAATGGGGTTTCGGGACCCAGAGGGAAAAAAAAACAGCTGAGCTAACAAAATCTCGTGCCCAGGGCTTCTCGGTTGCCGTGTTTTTATTTTCTTTGTGTCTTTATCCTGCGCCATTTGTCATTTATCGGATATCGCAAACGTCTTCCAAATTTGGTAAACTCTAGCTAGTCGGCATGAAGAATTAGCCTGGTGATTTGAGCAATCAGAAACGGAGAAATATTTTGAACAAATGATAATTTATTTTTTGTAAAATCTTAGCAAATGATTAGGCAAATACAAACACAGTAGGTGACACCATAGGTTTCTGACCATATCGCAATGACCTGAGCTATGAGTGAGTGGATTATGATCCTTCTTTCAAGTCAGTCGTGGTTTCCCTTCTTGAGTTGTCTTGATGGTTCCATTCGCAGATTTCTGGATCCAAGTCACTAGATGCTCTTACGGAAATAGATGAATCAGCCCCACCAGTTCCAAAGAAGGGCTCCAAATCAGACATTTCATCCGCAGACTCCCCTGAAACGGTTCCTCGTAGAGCTGGTCTTGTTAAACCAAAGTCTCTCCAAAGGAGTTCATCGCCGGCGAGCTTGACCAGAGCGGCTACCTCACCACTACAAGACAAGTATTTTTTTTTGTTTTGTTTTGTCTTTTGTTCAGTGTAATACACGGGAATACTGCAGCTAGAGGTAGTCCCTTACGAAACATGAGGGATTTTGTTTTGTATAACCCGGAGTTTGATTTATGCTTTTTCCACTGAGTCGATGCTGACGAGATCGTAAAAACAAAGAGAAAGACCAGCCTGTAATTGAAAAAAGAAGTCGCTGTCGCTTATGGAAGCGGTCAGTGAGTTACGATAGCTTCATATTTCATTCAAACTGGGAGCGTCGAATGCATAAAAGTAGTTGCTGTCGGAAGTTTGCTTTGGCTTAAGACCCCTTTTTAAGCTCTGTTTTACCGCGCCGTACGAGAATACTCATTACGTTAACTTAAAAAAACCCAGATCTATTAATCAGTTCTCGTACAACGCAAGCATTGCGCAAGTGTTTGGCACTTGTAGTTCTCAGTTTTCAGACCACCCTCCCCCCCTTATCTCAGGGTCTGGATGACCGCCCCCCCCCCCCTTCCCCTTTATCTGAAGGTCTAGATTCGCCACTGGTTCTTCAGTCGATACTGGGCGACTACAAGGAAACACTGCCTTGTTTTCTAAACTTATCATTTTTGGTTATCCTCTTTCATTTTAGTGGGGAAGTTTCTCCTGCCCTCCCTCCAAAGCGTAAGAGTATTTATGCGTCCAGTCCTGCCGAAAGCAGCTCCACTTCCATACCACCACCTCTCCCTTCACGAAGCTCGGGTGGTCTACCGACTACTTTTGCGGTTAATGGTTCAGGTGCAGTTGATGAAACCAAATCAGAGCGTCCTGCTGAACATGACAATCTCCCTGCTCTGCCTCCAAAGAAATCTTTGTCTCGGATGTCAGCTGAAGTAGACCTCTCTCCCGTTTCCCAGGTAAGAAATGGATGATCGCTTTCAATGCCAAAGTTGACCGAAGTCAAGTTCAGCAAAATTTCTAAATTTCATGTTTTAAATGGTGAAGAAAGAAATAGCACCATGTGAAAGTAAAGAAGGTTTAATTTCAATGGTTCTACCTTAGGATTTTGTCCACAGACGCAAACGTCAGAGCTACCTTACGAGACTCCATCATTTCTTCTGGCAGTGAGTTTCTGGGAAACTGCACACCTACCCCTCCCCTAAGCTAACATTAACACTTGCTTCTCACTTTGGGCAAAATGATGGCTTGGGGGAGGGGTAGGTTGGCAGTTTCCCAGAAACCTAAATTGATCCCAAAAGTCGTACGTTTATGAAACTTGGTCCAGCCAATGCTAGAGTTGCCATCATCGTCACGTATTTTTGTTGTTAATATTCTTTCATTTCCCTCTTGCTCTTTTTTCAAGCGTCCCTCTGCCATTGCAATCTCAGAAAACAGTTCAAGTTTAGCGCCGGAGCTTCCCGAGAAAAGAAAAAGTTACGCAAGCACCGCATCCAGCCGGGCCTCATCAGTGTTTTCTGATCCACCCTCGGACCCAACATGTCCACTGTCCCCGCTGTCTCCTTCTGGAAATTTTGTCGATGGCTTGGGCAATAAAATTCCCAATCCCTTTCCTCCGGAATCCCGTGGATCTTCGGTGTCTTCCGAATCAACATTACTCGCCACGAATTCCCGACCGGGAATGGGCGACTTTGCATCACCAAGTTCCAACGGATATAGTTACGTATCACCTCCGACATCCCCCCGAGTGCCATATGACATTGTATCATCTCCTAATCGGTCAGTTGCCAGCTGGGTTTCGGAAAGCAGTTATTATTCAGCGTCGTCATCTTTTGATGCTGAAGATGGGTCGCCTAAGAGTCCACCCCCGCCGAAGAGAGATTTTCTTGCGGGGACGATGCCAATGTCTTCAACCCCAAGAAATATAGACTCTTTTTCGAGAAGCTTACCGACAGTGATAGACTCAAGTCCGCCGCTCGTTTCTGGTAAAAATAGACTCACATTTTCATCCTCAGTTGAAAGTAGGTTCATTTCAGAAACAACGTCATCAAATACGAACTCGGAAATGAGGTTCATGTCACGTGACGAGCCAACAACGAAGCCTCGAGCACCAGTCCCCATTCCTCGAAGAGGGACAGTAGGCTCGTCCAGTAGACCTGGCCTGTTATCCCGGTCTGCCTCAGACGCGTCTGGGCAAAGACTGCACCTTGAAGGCTCAGGCCAAGAAAGGGTTCCGCCTCCTGTGAAACCGCGAATGTCACTACAATTTGCATCCGATCAGGGGTTGAAGTCCCCTCCACCCAAACCCCCACGACCCTCCCAGTCTTCAACGCCTTGACCACCTCCACCGAAGCCGAAGCCTTACGCTTCTAAATCGGCAGGCAATTCTCCGGCATCTAAACGAAAGGCCGAGAATACAGAAGGAAAGGAAACGTAACGAGACCTTTCCATGTACAGATGAATTTTCGTATCAGTGGTCTCATTTAAAACAATAATCAATTGTATCTGATACGCAAAAGCGTTATGTTTATTAACTCTAATGCAATCCTCTGACGCGCAGCTGCGACCTCGCCACTTTAAACACGAGAAGGGAACTGGACTCAAAATACGTCCCGCCGTTACTGGAACGCGCCCAACAATCAATCCCAGAAGTCTTTGCGAAAGTTCACTCGGTCCAGTTTCCCTCTCGTTTCTAAAATGGCGAATTGATGGGCTGGTTCACTTGCTATTTTGACGAATACATCAATGAGCATTGTGATTTTAATTGGGCAATATAATTTGTTATAGCCAAGATTACTTGGCACACTTGTACATGTACACTGCTTGGCTGGCCGTCAGTTTAAGAAAGTCATTGTAAAACCTGACTAAATCACACATGTACATATTAAAACTGTTTTATAAGCAAAATTTATGACAAAAACAAGTGTTTTCTCCGGAATAATATAGGAAAATTATCACAACAACTTAAGTTAATGCTGTACAAGCAGTTATGTAGTATCTTTCGTCATGGTCAAAAAGTAAATAGCTTAAGTATAATATACAGATTTTTGATCAAGTTAACACAATTTTCTAAAGATTTATAGGTACCATCTGGTGGCCACTTGTCGCCATTTGAAGTACCATTTTTATGTAGTTATTTATAATTTTTATGAAATTTTTAATGTCAATAGGAAAAATGTGGTGTCATCTCACTTGTGCTACCGAAAAACAGTTTAAGTATCTATCTCAATAGGAACTGTACATGATAAACTTGTGGAAAAGAGCTAGGAAGTAAATCACTTCTCTATTCATTGCGAGTAACGTCTTTATCTTTAAAAAATGTGACGACCCTCATTCTCTTTCTACCCACGGCTCTGGAGTCGTCGTTCTCCCCCTAATTAGCAGCCATTTCGGCATTCTTGCTTATTAAGGGGCGAAGACTACGAGTACTGTCGTCACCAGGAACCAGGGGCTAATTGAATAATACTTTTACAAGTGTAACTGCTTTTAGCATTAGCAAAGTCGTTCGCGACTGACAAGCGACGCGAACGACTTTTTGAGTGCGAAAATCCGTGCCGGAAAGAACCTCTGCTCGCAGGTTACTTTCCGGTGGATTAGTGCTAGGGAAACTAATGGCGTTTTCTCTTGGATGGAGAATTTCGCATTTCGCGCCGAAACTCGTGGAGAGGATATTCGGCATTTTGCCATCTCGGAAACCGGGCTGAAGTTTCTCATATGAACCCAAGGTGAAATTGGTCTTGGTTTTCAAGATCTCGCCTTACCTCTAAATCCTTTGTAAAATTTTCGATGTGTTCATATTATAGGGCGGGCTGGCTCGGTTCCGAGGTTTCGGTTTTTCCAACCGAGATCTCGGTAAGCGGGCTGGACATTTTGCCATGTAAACAATTCAGCCCGGTTACCGGGATGAATTCTGGCGGTCTGGATGGCATCGTCTTGCATTGCCTGCTGTGTTTTCCACATCAAACGCATCCCATTTAACTGCAGTGATAGAGCTTTAAGAGTTGCCGAAGCCATGATAGGCGCGAAAGTTAAATTTTTTCTGTTTCGCCATGTTTGCTTTGTTTCTCGATTTTGGCGCCAGAACTCATCCCTAGGATCTTTGGCCTTTAGTCATCTCGGAGACCGGCTCAAAAGGTTCTCAAGGTGGACTTCATCCCGGTAACCGGGCCGGGCGTTACAAGTCGTAACCTGTCTGGCGCAAGAAAAAACTCCAAGCGCCTGCTACACAGACTAGACAAGTCTAAAAAATTACTGTACTGCAGTCCGAAACATTGAAAATATTTTAACAACCATGTATTCTTTGTCTTTGCTTTTATGTCAGTTTTATTTCGTGCAGTTGTTACAGGGTGACGGTCACAAGGCTAAGAGTCTATTCCATAATTATCCTTTCTTTAGTTCTAAGCCAAGAACTTTGCTGTATTTAAAATTGATGTATTGATTATGCTTTATATGTCATAAACTCGTCTTCAAGTTTATTTCGTAAATTTTAGATCTAGTAGAAACTAAAATGTAATAGTCTGTACTACTTTATAGCCTATAGTAACTCGTAGCGATCAAACGAAATATCGCACCGAATCAACTTATTTGACTATCATTTGCTACATTGTATAGAGTGTTTTCACATGACGTCACGGCGGCCATATTGGTGTCCCAAAACAATGAAACGGCGGCCATGTTGGTGTCCCAAACT
The DNA here is from genome assembly GCA_038088405.1 of Porites divaricata. Taxonomy (NCBI): domain Eukaryota; kingdom Metazoa; phylum Cnidaria; class Anthozoa; order Scleractinia; family Poritidae; genus Porites; species Porites divaricata. Next base: position 22,236,261 of record JBBMOI010000005.1, on the reverse strand, counting down.
AAGCCTCTGGGAGTTGTACTCTTTTCTTATGCAAACGCTTTCTTTTGTTCCAATAAATTTGAATAGATGCTGGCCACGTGAGTGAAAACACTCTGTAGAGTGTTTTCACTCACATGGCCAGCATCTATGCAAACTTACTGGAACAAAAGAATGCGTTTGCATAAGAAAGGGGTTCAACTCCCACAGGACGACTTTGGGACACCAACATGGCCGCCGTGACGTCACGTGAAAACACTATTATTTCGTTCTGCTTCATCTTTTCTTTACCCTTTTTAGAGTGATTAACATCAGTCTCCTCCAAATTATATCAGTAAAAAATAATCAAAAGAATAGGTTAGGAGAATTAATAAATTGATGACCAATTAAGAGGAAAGTATTTTGATCTTTTGCCAAAATTCTCATAACATTCTTGAAGGAAATCTATGGAGAGTGCTGGAGAATTTGTATGTTGATATTGGGGCTTAAAGGTATTCGACCTTGCTCCTAGGGTTTCTTTTCTTGCAAGTCTGTGGAGAGAGAACTTTTTAAAGAAAATTACAAAAAGAAGCTGTTCTCGACTACAGACGGAAAATGTAGGGGAAAAATCAACGTGAAAAAAATGAAGCGTAAATCTTCAGGTTCTATACCCATACCTTTCAATATCGAGTGAATGAGCGTGCATTATTCTCCTTTGTACATGTATTGTAGGATTGACAAAGGCATTAACTGCCTAATCCCCGCCCTCACCTCCCGTTGGCTACCCGCCACGGACCAACACCTTAAATTGTTTCTTTTCTTTGTTTGTGTCTTGTCGTTTCTATTTTTTTTTAGGAATTTATCTATCTTCTTACTACACGCCTGGTTCCACGAAGGAAAAGATTGATCAACTTAAGTATTCAACTTCTAGCAAGTTAAGTAATTCCACAGTATACTGGTTAAATATAAGACTTAAGACCGTAAAAAATATATATAAAATAATAAAATTAACCTGTGGCTTTTAAGTAGCCTGTAAAAAATGTCTGCTTTATGCCGTCCTATCATAATTTCCAGCACAAGTAGATGGGGAGAAGGCCGAGTCAAGACGAAGATCCTGCAGTTATCAGGGAGGGAATTCTAGAGCCTGTTATCCTTTTGGTCAGCACCAATGATCCCTAACGTTGGACACGGGCAACGAAGGCGCTAGAGACGAGATTGAGAAGGGGCTGGGTGTACCAACACCCAACCCTCAGACCGCCCTACAAGAGCACAGACCCGCCAACTGTTTCGTCTGGAATTTGCTCCACGAGACTTACTCTCTTATGCTGTTTTGACTGTAACTGGGTGATGTTGATTTCCGTCGGCCAGATTGTATGTTGGGTTACCATTATTACAAACCTAAGTATTAGTAATGAAATATTCAGTGACAACACCTACATATTTCTGACGATATTTAACTATATCGAACCTTCAGTGTGAAAATGAAATCCTTGAAATACAATCTGACCCTTTGTAAGAGACCAATTTAAAGACAAAGCCGATGTATCCGTTAGTCTTAATAAGCTCCGGTCCCTCTCTGTCTGTCATGTAACGCCGAGGAGAGAAGGACCCTCTCTCACAGACGTTGCGTGACAAAGAGAACAAGAGACACGGAGGAGGGGCAGAACTGGTGTAAGGCAATCCTACACAAGAGGCCTCAACATCACAATACTCGGTAAATGTAATGCCACATAGCATTTATCACAATAATGTTTCAAATCTGCAAATAACTGGTCTTCTCGGATGAGGGCAAACAACAGTTAGCGAAGTCTCGAAGAACTTTGACTTTAACCTAATTCTGTGGGACGTACAAGAAATTTTTGGAAGCGACCATCATTATTGAGCTGTGCTTGGGTTATCTACGGGCAGATCTTTATCATGGCAGGGTTAACCTCTATATAATTCTTGAGGAACGTTACAAGCTGTCTGTAAACAGAGAATTAGTCGCTTTTTCACTCCTTACGTTGACCAATGCAATTTACAATACCAATTTTTTGTATACAGCAAATTTTAAAAAAATCACCCTCCACTGCTCCAACAGAGCATATCCTTAAAATAAATGCAAAAAGGAGAAAAACTAACATACCTCGGAAGAAGAGCAAGTACTGCACTTAACGCACAGACGGACCAGAACTCCACCGTTGCCATGGTAACAAATGGTACGTAGTACATATCCCAGAAGATGTTTGTTATGGCACCATATAAGGCGAACCACAAGAAAGAAAAAATTATGCTGCCCCACAAAATCAAGTGATGGAGGAAAGTCTGCAAAGAAAGAGGAAACTTGATCTGCTCTCACGCTCAAAACATTCGTGATAATTTCGTCTTCCTCATTCACTACCGAGTTTTTAGGATTTTTTGTCTGTATTGTTTTCTATAACACGCACTACGATTTATAAGCAGGCCCACTGCACCATTTTCATGGGTGTTTGGAACCACCCAGTTACAGTAAAGGGGGTTTCCATCCCCCTCCTAGTGCCCAGGCCTTCCCAGCTCATATAAGTTTCTGCGTGAATTCATAACGTAACTTCGCGGCGACACACAACTCGTTCAGTCACACAGTCTTTAGTCACATTTCACACTTGCTCGAGAAAGAAGAAGTGGCTTTGTTGGGAACTATCACTAGTTCACTCACTGGCCTCTTCCAGCCTCAAAGATAGTGAGGAAAGCGGATCGAGAAAAGTTGCACGAAACACGCGTGGGGGCTGGAGAGAGACGGAGGACTGTCGCTCGTTCGCAATTTCACCGCTCGCTCGCTTTTGTCGCTCGTCCGCACTGACCGAGAGCCTGGCCAAGTCTATTCACTCACCCACTGAGCTGTTATAAGGGCCAAATACAAATTTGCAACGAGGACTGAACTCTGGTGAAGGGTCACTCCAACCATCCGCAAATCTGCTGCGGTGCCGTTGTAGACCTTAAACGAAAGAGTCAAAATGAAAAAAAGTAAAGCATGATCACTTGAAAAATGCACATTAGATCATATTTAAATGCTATTTTGCCCCTAATAAATAATAAATTATTGTTACTATTATTATTATTATTATTAATATCAAGTGACGCCCACCGTCACTTCGCCTTTCCTTTCCTGGTCCCCCGTTATCTTTCCTTGGGAAAAATTATACCCTTAGGCTAATAAACTGGAGCAATCATTAACTACATAAACCAGAATTTTGATAAAACAGAACAAGAAAAAGAAACAGAAGTAAAAGCTACTTGTAGCGTGTGCTACAAAGCAAAAGAGTTGTCCTGTGGCTCTACCAACACTACTTACAAAAAACGCAGCATAAAACACAACCAAGCTTTCATAAAAGGCATCTAAAATGGTCAACCAAAACCACTTTCTTGAATACAGCTAAAGAGAGAAGGAAAATCATTAATTGCCAATCAAAGGACAGCTAGAGTTAGGTTTTCAGTCTATAAAACGCGAACGATACAAGTCTGAACATCGTTCAAGCTCTAATGCTCACAAAAAAGGGAGTGATGTCGCAGCTTGTTGAATTAATAAATGATAACAGTATTCTGCTGAATCGTGGATAACATTTCAATACTTGTAAAGGTTCAAAGCTGCAAATTTTTATTCAACAATGTTTAACTCATTGAAAGACCTCGTGCGTATCAAAGCAAACGACTGGAAACAAGCGAAGCACGAGCCATCATGGGAAGGCTGTCCCGCCATTTTTGCCAGTGCCAAATAAATGGAGAGAGAAACGTATGGGTACGAGGCAATTGAAAGTTCACGTTCAGCGTTCAATATGGGATCATACACGGGCGTTCAACTAGAGCTGCAAATCAACACTGATATCTTTATAACTCTCTAGGGCGCAGCAAACAACGCGTAATTTTGTTAAGGCGGCTGTGTCACGGCTGTCTAGTTCATTTTGATACTGGGGAGCTTTAGCAACGACGACGGCGACAGCAGCGAGAACGTCAAAAAAACAATGGGCTTATTAAGGAAAACAACAACTTTGCACGTGCCTCACGCTTTTTTGTACATTTCTCTACCGCCTCTGCAAGACTACAACGTGAAAATGCCTAATTTCACGTTTTATGGAGGACGTAAACAAGCGACGACGAATTTTTCTTTCTCTTTCTAAACTACAACTACAGGGAAATTCGCCCACTTTTGACATTTTAAGCGAATTGGAATAAACGAGGAAAAGTTTGGAAAAACGAGAAAGTGACGTTTTCGCTGCCGTTGCTGTCGTCGGTGCTAAAGCTCCCTACTAGGAACAACAACGACGACGACGGCTACGAAATTTTCACTTAAAAAGTGAATTCGCGCTGCTTCAAACTTAATCGCGCTTATTCCATCTCGTTTACTTTATCAAATGTTGGCAAATGTTCTTGGAGTTGAATTCTAAAGGACTGTATCAAAGTTCAAGAAAAGAAATAGAAAGTTGTTGTCTTGTGTTCCAGTCCTCAACAAAACGTGAATTTAGGCTCTTTCACGTTGTAGTCGTGCAACGACGGCAAAGAAATGTAACAAAAAAGCGTGATGCACGTGCAAAGTTGTTGTTTTGCTAATATAAACCTATTGCTTTTTTGCCGTTCTCGTTGCCGTCACCGTCGCCGTCGTCGTTGCTTAAGCTCCCTAATGATGCAAATGTTTCTTCCTTTTCATTGGCCGAGAGCCCACCACATAACCTTCAAATAACTGCCTACAAATAATGGTGTGCTCATATGCAATGTTGGCTTAGTTTTTGGCTGGAAATACTATTCTGTTCATGCGTAAATGAAAACACGCTTGCTCCTTGGTCGTTTTTGTGATCTCTGTCATTACTCCTGGAAGGCAGCGCGCGCTAACCGCTTTCCGAGGATATTACTTATTAAAAAACACCCTCAGTCATCGAATGATAAAACAATTATTGAACTCGGTTACCCCAAAATATCGTGATTTGTCAATGTTTTGCAGATCAATTATTTGCCTCAGCCTTCGGCTTCGGCAAATAATTGATCTGCTCGCCACTGATAAATCATGATATTTTGCTCAACCTCAACCAATAATTGCTAATTATCCGCAGTGGAACTTATCCTTAGCAAAGAAAAACAACTGGCAAATGACACGATCACTGTTTCATGTCAAACAAACGTCTCCCAAGCATTATATGAAACGTAACAGACAAAAAGAGTGAAATATGAAAAACTGTTAGGCTAACAAGTTTTAAAAGCCTCAATTTACTCCGTTTCAATCTTGTTACAATCTGTACATCCGAGCCTTCTTTTGTGTAGGCTGTGTTATTTACACCTTGTTTAAATGTTTTGAGCAGTTATTTTTATGTTTCGCCCAAAATGGTGGCAGTTTACACTGTTTGAATTTTGATATATTTCGTGACACGGACCCTATAAGAATTCTGATATCGTCTTGTACCACAGACTAACCAACCTTACTGTTCTGTCCGGTTTTATAAAGATCAGGATTTGCTGTAAGTATAGGATCAGGAACATCTTTGTCAAGTATCGCACAGATGACAGGGGGCACCGAGGTGAACAGAAGGTTGAAGAAAATGAGAGAGATGTCATCAATAGCGTTCGAGCCTGAGAAGTCATTGTAAAGTTGGAACCAGAACAAAACTAATACAAACATCTGAAAGGTAAACAACAAAATACCAGGTAATTTATGACTGACGAGTCTTTGTATGAAAGAGCCTAGGGTATTTCTTTATTTATTTATTTGAGATCATTTCGTTCGCTGCTCTTAAGCTCTCGCGTGACTTCTCGCGACTGCCCCAAATTGAGAGCTTGCTCGCAGGCTACGTAAAATGGGTGGGAAACACAAGCAAGCGCAATGACTGAATTTTCGGCCTAAACTCTGCACAGTGTTCGGAAATTTTCCATAGCAGGCATAAGTGAGTGCTTTGCAGCCGCCCCATTCGCAAGCCAACTACCTGACGACTACCCAGTAAGCAGACGCTACATTGGCTACTGTTCGCACGCCAGTTCAAACCGCGAGAATGTAGCCTTTGTTCAAAGGGTACCTTATGACAGGTAAGCCCATCGAGAACCACGTGGTTACAACCGCTGTAAAACGATTATACGAACTCATCACCCTAAATCTTAGCCTGCGTCCCAGACGTAATTTAACCCCGGTTAGTGACGTCTGCGAAGCAGTGCCGAGATCCTTGCTCTGGGCCTGCAAAGAATTCCACGAATTACCGGAAGTGAGTTTTGAATTTTCATTCAAACTGATTGGCAAATCGACACTGGCTTCTTTAGCGAGAGACCAATCATGGCGCGTACTCAAATCTTGGTAAACGGGTGGGGACCCAGAATAGGAATTTTCCGGCCCTGTTTCGCAGACGGACTTAACCATAGTTTAGTTCAGTCTATGGCGCAGGTTACCTAGATCTGAAATCAGTCAAAATTAAAAGCAAATATGGCTTAAATTTCAATGTGTCAAATACCGAAAAAAAACTTGCGCCACGCGAAATTATTGCCACATAGGTTTCAATTCAGCGATTTTTCGCACACAGACTGAGAAGCTTCAATGCATCATAAGCGCCCGAGTTGCTCAAAAAGTAGACAGCACTATCCATTGGATAAATCCTTATCCAGTGGACAACGCAGTTGGTTTCCCTAATACTTAACAACTGCACAGTGATTTACACCGTTGACAGCGCTATAAAAAGTTTTTACAACAGATGGCAGGTGTTTACATGAGTGAAAGGGTTGAGGCCATTTCCTTTCGGTTTCGTTGCAGAACACCTTCTCTGCAGAGCCTTTCTATTGGCTTAATTCAGAAAGAGTCTGCTTGAAACTGCTTGAATCAATTAAAATTTTTGAACATGCGCTGCATGTTGCTAGGATTCAGTTTCGAGGCCAGGCCTGATGGCCATGTGCTTGGTACAGCGGGCACAGTTATGAACATCGGTTTATCAATAAACGGAAGCTCTCACTCGTAACCAGTGGTAACAGCCATATTAACCCTTTAAGCCCCACGATCCACATACAAATTCTCCAGAATGATCTCCATACATTTCTTTTAAGAATACTTGAAAGAATTTGGCATTCTCCCTTTGCTGCTCAATTTAGTAATTCTCATAACCTTTACTCTTGATGATCTGCTGATGTTGTTAGGAGAAAAATGGTGTTGGTCACTCTTGGGACCTAAAGGCTCAACAAGAGAAAACAAAACTGACTAGTCCAGAAGTTCGAACTGTGACGACTTCAAAGGCTTGTCGCGATACTTCTCCTCTTGAAGAAGACTAAAAGAGGCACTACTCGAAGGGTAGTTGCAGAATAAACTATTTCATTATTTCTTGGGTTTTAACAATCACTTACCGCATTTTTGAAGAAGAAATACAAAAACATCTTGGTGATGCGGTCATAGCACCAATGCCCATGAACCAATAGCAGACGAGATAAGAATTTAAATCGGCCAATAGCGAAGTCGCTTGCCATGACTGCCTGCATACCCTCTTGTCCAGAAATACCAATGCCTACGTCAGCCGTTTGAATCATGCTTACGTCATTAGCCCCGTCACCAATGGCTAAAGTCATTGTCTTCAGACCACTTCTGACGAGCTGAACGACTGCAGACTGATAGAGATTGATTAATTAGATGCAACTGAAAATTTCTCTTACTTTTATTCTGGGGAGGGAAGAGATAAGCTACAAGTAACTGCGAGTCCTTGGGTAAACGTCGGAAGATAATAAGAGTTGGCACAGTTACGCGACGAGAGTCACGTCGTTTCGCCTGACTCGTCCTCATTTGTGTTTGTAACACACAAGGCGGCGGAAGTAGGGGGAGAGGTAAAAGAAAACTGGGGACGAGTCTAAAAATGTAGTAAGGAAAAAGTAAGGAAATTACAAAAATTCAAGATAATAAAAAGTAAAAGGGGGATTATTCCAAAGCGCAGTCCTTCAAAAGTGCGACCATCCCAGTTCTTTGTCCTAAACAATGGTCTGTGTAATAGTCGCAGATGGTCATTCACATTCAAACCGAAACTCCGAACTGGTTGATGAGTTGATGAACAACTGATAACAGATAACCATGATCGAAAAAAAACTTACGAGGTGAGGTCAACATCTGTTTTTGATAACAGCTAAAACTGTTTTCAAACTCACCTTCTGTGAGGGTGTGGCCCTACAACACAGAACAACCTGACAGCGCCGTGCTAAATCCAAGAACTTCGCATTCAAAGGATCCTCTAATGCATACATCAATGTCCGTCCATCAATCACTACACCTAAAGGCTGACTGTTTGTCGTAGGTGAACTAATATGTCCTGACACAGTATTGGAGGAATTGTCGCTACTTATGCTAAGAACTTCGGATTGAAGGTGGCTCAGCCAAGAGGTGATTTGATCTTCGCATTCACCCTAAGCTCGGAAGAAGAATAAAACAAGGAAATGTAAGGTGCTAGAAGTAGAACGACGTATAGATAATCACATGTTAACTGTGCCGTATGTAAATGTACCAGGTACCGTAAACTGCCGGTTATAGCCTCCCCCCCCTTAAAAGCGCCGCCCCCAGTTATAGGCCAACCTACCAGTAAACAAAAAAAATCCACCGGATTATAAGCCCCCCCCCCCCCCCGGTGTAAACCCCCCCTCCAAATGCATTGAAATAAATTCGTTTTTATTATGACTCTTTGAAGCTTAATTAAAAACTATGGCATTAAATTCAAAACGAATTTTGATCAGCATTGCTATAGCTTGTTTCGAAGCGCTTTTTCTATTCCGGCTATAAGCCTCTTCGGATGTAAGCCCCTCGGTTTATAAGCCCTCCTAAAATTCCTTACGAAGACGTATAAGGCAAGGGCTTCTAAGCAGCAGTTTACGATATACCTGTCCAACTGACAAGCAAAAAACAAAAAAACCTTGTGCGGAAAGTACACGCTACGTACAAGACATACCTTGGATTTTGCGTTTAGTATCACCTTCTGCATATTGTTGTCCAACAGCTTACAGGAATAAGCAATATTGATGGCTGTTTTCTAACAAGGACAAATGCGGGCATGGAAAAGTGAAAATATAACGCAACGAAAGCAGGACGTAATGCTATAATATAAATGCAGTTGAGTTCTAAAATGTCCCTGTAATTACTTACGGGCAGGCAGCCCGGTAAAGATTAATTTACGTACGGTTTTCCCGTTTGCACTAATTTTTGGTGAAGGGTAGGTTGTTTCGATTTGAAGGCTATGGTGTGTATAGGTTCCTACTTTCGGATCGCTTTAATTGTGCGATTGCACGTGTAAAAGCCGGTCTTCTTAAAATAACAGTTTCTTTTTGGAAGGAACAAGGCCGAGTAGTTTCATTAGTGTAAACAGTATGGACCTACTGTTTCTATACTAATCCTACACTTTCAGGCCTCCATCGTCTAACCCATCAAAGTTCTCTCGCCAAGCAAGGAATGATATCAAGACAAAAGACCCTATCTGTTTCTCTTCCTTAGAGAACTACACTTTATTAAGGCCTCTCTCGCGTAAACCAATAATGTTCTCATGGTCCCTAGACTTAGCAACGATCTCAGCTTAAATCTCTACCTGTTTGTCTCCAGTAAGGACCCATACTTTCAGGCCTCCCTCGCGTAGCCTAGCAATGGTCTCCGGAACACCATCTTGCAAACGATCCTCAATACCAGTAGCACCAACCAGCTCCATTTTACACTCCAGTTTATGGGCTGACTGGTGAAGCAATCTTTCTCTATCGTGGAGTGCTGTCTCCGCTTGTCGGTGCTGTTCAAGCCACTCTTCATAGTCACTGTCCGATAAATGCTGAAAACAGACAGTCATTTGTGTCCTATCAATCTCTCCACAGCATTGAAGTAAACAGTCCAAAAAGGAAAGGATTCAAAACTGTGGCGACTAAAGTCACACCTGGACGCGCATTTATTATGTTATTATATTATTATGAAATGAAGGTATGATCCTCGCAGTGAAACGCAATTTAAGCAATTGCGTAAAGAAGCCTGAAAAAAATTCAGGACTTCAACGGGGTTTGAACCCGTGACCTCGCGATACCGGTGCGATGCTCTACCAACTGAGCTATGAAGCCACTGACGTTGGGAGCAGGTCAATTATGGGTTCATATGTTCCCGTGAAAGAAATGAGTGTTAAAGATATATGAAATGAATCAGGCTTCTTTACGCAATTGCTTAAATTGCGTTTCACTGCGAGGATCATACCTTCATTTCATTTCATTTCCGCAGTTCATATATGATTCATTTCATATATCATTAACATATATTATTATGATTGTATGTCGGTAGAAAAACCAAGAAAAATTAATCCACTGATCAGCTAAATGTTTGTTGAGGCCCTGAGTAGAATAATTCGCAAAAGATAAAATAGAGCGATTTTCGTATGACCTTGAAAAAGGTTTCGGTAAGTGTTCGTTCTTTGTTTCATCAGCCAATGGATGAAAAGATCAAAACATGGCCTTTTTGTTTTCCCGCCAAAGAAACCCTAATATGGAGAAGGCATTGTTCGATTGGCCAATCGTGTTGCAGTATGACGTCAAAGAAATTTCTAGAAAGTTCTTCGGGCATGAAGTTTGTTTACCCGCGCGTTCGCTTAGCCAACCAAAACCCAGGTGCGTTTGTATCCGTTTCATACACCAATCAAATCGCTCTATTTCCGTTTGTTTGTTGTTTCTGTTTTGTTCGCGCGTTTTCATTTCAAGGTCATACGAAAATCGCTCTAAACGAATGAAGTTTCTGTTCCTTTCTGTGTTCAGTGGCCTGCGTCTGCTGATCCTACAGAAAATATGTCAAAAATTTTAGGACCCAAGGTGAAGTGTATTTAATCTGGAAACAACTTTGGATATTCGTTGAAAAAAATTGCGGACTAAAATCCCTTATCGGTCAGAGGTCCTTACACCTCATCGGTACTTCATCAATTATTTACAATCAAAAACTGCCAGTAAAGGTTGCTGTTCCGTAGTTTTTTGCTCACTCACACACAACATTACTTACTCTTCTTGCAATACACAATGTCCTGAGCCCATCCCTGGCATAAACATCCAAATGTTTTACAGTTTCTTCCACTAACGAGCCCCTGCTGCCTAGTCTGGCACTCCCCACTCCATCGCCCGCATCGACGTCATCAGGCACAAACTGCCGACTGGTCCGCTCCAGTTTTGGCAGAACAGACGAGTCCGCTCCCTTACAGTACATTATAATACTACTATCATCTTGACGACGGACGACAACTGACATCCGCTTGCGTGAAGAGTCAAACTGGAGCACGTGAAGCACTTCATATGTGACTTCGCCCTCTCCTGGTATAAACAATGCCACCTTCTCTGGACTACGCGACAGAAGCACATAGCCGTATAAACGAGCCGCTTTCACGAGCGCTGCCTCGTCAGGTGATTCGGCCTCGTAAATGATTTCACGGTTGGCAGCGTTGAGCGTACCTTCGTCCGCAGATTCTATCAGAGACGAACAACTCTTAGGTCTCTTTGATATACTCTCTAGCGACGGTTTAACTGGTGTTGCTGTCACTCCCAAATTATCGCACCCTGAGATTGCGTTACTTGAACCTGAACGCGTTGAACCATAGTCAGGACTTAAATAATTGTTTAGAGAGCCAGACTCTCCTAGATCTAAAGGAGCATGATTTTTATCAGGAGTACTTGGTAAATCTGTGTTATCTGTAGTCAGTTCTGGTGAATTTGGGTTGTTTTCTGTGTCTGATCTTCTCGTTGACACGACTACGGTATTACAGATAGCAAGTACAATGAAGAACTCTTTAAGATATGAGCTTCCTGGTCCACAGTAATAGCCTACTCTGCTGGTTGAGTCTATTGCAACTGCTAGCTCTTTATCCCAGTAGATTTCATCTCCCTGCAAAGAAGGAAAAAGGCACTCTGTCGGTACATCTGGAAGAGCAGTGCGAATTTTTTGCCTCAAGAACTTTTGTCGCGCGAAAACAGACACAGCCACGTCACAGACAAGATACGAGCGCAAGACAAGTGTAAGACATCCTTGCCATGAAACTACGCGCGTAAACAAACACTCTAACTCTAGCCAATCATAAATGATCCAGGCAAACTAAGGAGCCAATAGCCTTCGTGGCAGGCGCAAAAAGGGGAGGGGGAGGGGGCGGGGAGAAAAGCGCGAAAGGAAAAAGGGAAGGGAGCGGCGTACCTTACCCTCTCTCCCCAATCCCCCTCCTTTTTCCCTTTCCTCCCAGTTCTCTACCCCTTTTGACGCTTGCTACGCAGGCTAAGGAGCCAATCAAAATTCGAGCAAATGGATGAAGCATACACGAAGCGCAGGAAACGGATGCGAGCAGGTTACGATTCATTGTTTTAGGGAAGCCCCATAGCTAAACCATCCATTCGAGAAAATTTGGTTATGACGTCAGCGTACGACCGAACGCTGACCGTACAGACTCTGGGAGAGGGGGAAGGGAGTCAGGAGTCAGCCCGTTGGGGAAGGAGTATGTTATAGTTGAGGTGGAATTTTGCATTTCAAGCACCCGCTCGTTTTGGCGGTAAATCACATGGCCGCCCGGACTTTTAAAGAGGAAAAAAATATCTCTCTTTCCTTTCGCTTGTTAGTTTTGTCTTGTTCACGCGTTTTAATTTCAAGGTCATACGAAAATCGCTCTAAGGCTTTTTTACCTTTGGCTCCTCGGAAGTTTGATGGTACATTTGATCAGCGGCTGATGAGTCCACAGTGTCTGCACCTATAGACAAAAATGATGCCAAAACTTTTCCAAATAATAAAAAAAGGAAGACACAAACACAGACACGGAGACGTATTCAATGAGTAGCTGAGGTTTGAAGCATTCATCGTTCTTTAGTAAGTTAAGATTATCTTAACATTAAAGTTACGACCCTGACCTGGAGAAAATCTCAAGTAAGACCAAGTGCAGGAAATTCACTGAATAATCATACGACATACTCATAAAACATAAGACATAATCATAAAACTCATTGCAAAAAGTAGTCACTGAATAATGTAGGCCCTTTTTGTTTATAACTTAAGGTTTTGTTACAAGCTAAAACGGCGCGCAATGGCGATGAGAAAAGCGTTTCAAGACCTTGTTACACAATAATCAAGTTTGCAAAGTTTTGCACTGTGTTACATATTCAGACTCAATTTGATCGAGAACGGTTTTCCATTCCTAATCGGTTAAGGCACCACCAATATGGGAATACTAGTTTTATGAAGGGATATTTAAAAATCACCGGGGAAACTTGTTTTTTTATCATCGGTTTCATTTGGTACATGATGTACTGAAATCCTTGCCTAGTCTCCAGTCCTCATTATTGCGCGCGGCCGATGGGTTTTGGGTCAAGTGGTCCGAGCGAGTTTTTGTTCGTCTCGGATACGTCACTGAAATGCATTGACCGAGAAGGCACGGGAAGACGCCGTACAGGGACTAGGCAACTGAAATCCCACACCCTACATTACGTTACGTACCAAATTTATCCTTGTGGTCAAAGTTTCGCCCACCGATAGTGCACCTCTTAAACACCATTTTGTTTTCTGTTAAAGTGCCTGTCTTGTCTGAGAACACGTATCTGATTTGCCCCAGATCTTCATTAATATTCAATGCGCGGCAAAGGATGGGTTGATCCATTTCAGCATAATAGAGCTCCAGATCATTAGAGATGAAATAAACCTGAAATAACTTGACAACTTCCATGGATACATACAGAGATATGGGTATCAAGACCTAATGAACAAGAAAAAACTCAAATAAAATCATAGTTGATAATCCAGTTTCGAACTTGTTGCGGCCGCTGAATAGAAGCACTGAAGGCTCACTTATACAAGGTTAGCCTAGAACTAAAGTAAAATATTCGCAAATACCAGCAAGAGGGTGCCTGAATTTGACTTTAAAACAACACACACAGTACTGCTTCAGTACTTCTATTCAGCGGCCATGACGAATTCGAAAACTGGAATATTGAAAATAAAAAAACATCAACCACAAAGGACTGCAAAGGACCGCAAACGAACATGCCGAAGAACGTTGGATCTATAAGGACCTGATCAGCAAAAATAACAAGAGGAAATTTTAAATTCTGCAAGCAGAATACTGCAATGCTGATCGTGCTACGTTAAAATTAACGTTGCAAGACATCAACACGACACCGAAAAAACTCAAAACAGAGCGGGATTGTATTGAAAATACTTAAGGATTTGGGGGGGGGGGGGGAAGCTAAGTCATGCTATTTGCTATCTTTTTAAAATGTCAAGATGTGTCTTCGCATCAGTTGAATAAAAAAATAATGGTACAGTTTTGTTATTCAAGACTATTTAAATCGTAGGCCCTAATACTGTTTCATGTCGTCTGTTGCTACGGATGGCAAGCACATGGATTGAAACTTAAAAAGGTTGGGCCAACGTTTTCAAGTTTGAATGAAGTGCCCGCAAAAATCACCAAACAAAATATAACGGTTAGCGCTCTCTATCAGTCCTGTCAATGAAGCTGACCAGTTTTATCATTTAACGAGTGCGTCGATCAGTCCAGTCAGTCTGTTAATAGCCATTTAGGCTGTCAGGCAGTCCGTCAGTCCGTCCATGCGCCCGTCCGTTCGTTCGTCAGTCAGTCTGTCAGTCCATCCGTCCATCAGTCCCGTCAATTAAACCGATCAGTCATTTATTACTTAACGAGAACGTCAATCAGTCCAGTCAGTTTCTTAATAGCCATTTAATGGGCCATTTAGGCAGTCTCTGCCAGTCAATCAGTCCGTTCATGCGTCCGTCAGTCAGTTTGTTGGTTCGTCCTTTCTTCCGACAGTGTTTCAGTCCGTCTGTCAGTCAGTTTGTAAGCTCTTAAAGTCAGTTAGTCAGTCAATCATGCCGTTGTTTTGACGGCAAAAAAAAAAAAAAAATCCAGCTGTCGTATCTTGTAAACTTTGACTAAATCCTTAGACTTGTGTGCATTTCTTTTAGTAAAATTGCTAAGCAATTCCTTGTCAGTGCCTCTGGGGATCAAAAAGCTCTTGCGAGCAGTAAACTGCAGTTTATTGATGCTACTGTGAAGAGCAGTCTCTTTGGACACCAGGGTAAGACAAAATTTATCCCCAAAGAGCTTTATTGTTGAGAAGATACAGTAGACATCTATCTATTACTGAGTCCTCCACTTGAGTTTCAAGTTTTTGAATATTCTTTCCTCATTTATGTTGCGCCCAAGGCTATTAAATTTTAAGGCTTGTAAGCCTTGTATACACAAGTGCGTGTCGTACCTAGAGGAGAAGGTAGTGTGGCAGACTGGCTAGAGCGCTGAATTCTCAATCCGGAGGTCCCGAGTTCAAGTTCCGCCCTGGCCGATAGCTGGATTTGTTCTCGGTAGTCCCCTGGTCATTTTTGCTTCCATAAACGCAACCTAGTCTTTTCCGTGAGGAATAAATTTGTTGCTGAAAAGGTTTTCGTATGTAACTTTCATTTTGTGCAGAATCCAGAACGATCCTTATCCCTGTGCTAGTGGCTTCTCTTCAAAAACAACTGGTACAAAAACAAGACATGAAAACATGTGCGGAAATACTGGGATCGATGCTGACGACTTTACAGACGGAAACCACGGTAAGGATCTGTTTTTACATGTGAATTACCGGTGTAAACCTTTATCACTGTTTGTTACCTCAGTGTATGTGTTATATTGGAAGTCTATACATTTATTTTCTCCACACACGCAAAGGCGGTGCGCGGTGTTAAATCCCACAATAGGCCCGTTGCATGACTTTGATCACGTGATCAACTTTCGGCAAACACGAAAGCAGTTCGCTTTTGAACAATTTTAGTAGCAGGAGCTGAAAGAGCATATTCAAATTAGGTAACCTGTAAATTTTAAGCCATACATCTCAAGTTAGCGATTGCAACGGCCGCCGAAAATTAGAAGTATTTGTATGAGAAAAACAACTCTTGCCACCCAGTCACGTTTGATTGACTTTCCATACAAATCCTTGTAAATTCTAAACTTTTTAAACTGTTGTTAGATCTTTCTCTTGCGCATTTAAAAGCTCAAATTGCCTGTTAGAAATTAAAAGGATATTTGAGCCCGTAATGTTTAAGGAAATATTTCATGACAGTTTTGAAATATTTCGAAATTTACAAGGATTTGTATGGAAGACCATGCAAGCGTGACTGGGTGGCAAAAGCTGTTTTTCTCATGCAAATGCTTCTAACTTTCGACGGCCGTTGCAATCGTCACTTTTGAGATATAGAGCTGAAAATCCTCAGGTTACCTAATTTTAATGTGCTCTTTCAGCTTGTGCTAACAACAGTTTTCAAAAGTGAACTGTTTTCGTGTTTACCGAAAATTGATCACTTGATCAGCTGATGCAAAGAACCTATTTCTATTGGTTACTTCTAGTGACACTCAAGCCCATGGGCATTATCTTGACACAAGGCCTTGAATCAGAAGTGCGACCCTAGCCAATGGAGAGTTTGAGCGTCACTTATATGTTGTAGTTAATTTTTTACGTCAGGTAATTTTTCTTTTTCTTTTGTTTCAACTACATTAGCATACATTACCATACCAAAAAACAAACGAAAAACAAAATATTGCCTGAAATAAAAAATATCTGCAACATATACGTCAAAGGGCAAACGCGAATTTTTACCACGTGGCCAAGTTTCCACTTTAATTGTTAATTTACTGTTCATTATCTCTGCACATAAATTAGAAGTCTCGCGCAATTTTGTTTCTCTGATGATTGTTTTGAGCTGTTTTTATCTGCTCATTTTCTAACTTGAGAAATTCTCAACTTAAATTAGACGTTTGCCGTTTGCCGTATCCGTGAAGTTAAAACTCTCTAATCGTGACTTCCTATGCTTAACTCGCGTTTGTCGCTTGTTATATATGTTTGGTTAGAGTCCTTTTTTTGGAAAGCAGAGTGGCTAATCTTATTCCGAGTTTGTCGTAACAACGCATTGTTTTTTTGAAATCTTTTTAGCGAGGGCCTATTGAAGAAGATGTGTACCTCATTGCAAAGGCACTGCTACAGCCCGTCTTTCAAACAGTCATGACTGTGGACAGAGCCAGCGAGCTGGCGGTAAGAGCACTTTCTTAATCATACGACTTTGCCGAATAACGTTAGGTAGATGGTCTGTTGTACTTAGACAGGACCCCCCCCCCCCCCCCCCCCCCCATTTTAGAGCGGAAACTGTCAGTGTCACTATTTACCCTCTCTACCCTCCCGACAATAGACCTTTGTCACGCGGCGGAAGATACGAGGCTAGCCGTGTATAAACAAAATGACCGCCGCGTGACAAAGGTCTATAATTATGGTGTTTTATTGTATAGCTTTCTCACTGAACCTATTCTTCTTTCGACATGCAAGCTTCTCGTACACCAATTATTTAAGTGTCATCTGAAATTGTCAAGCCAAAAGCCCATATAAGGCTCATCAAATGATGGTACCTGTTGCTATAGGTTCAGTTTTTTTCGCAGGTGAAAAGTTTGTCGAAGTCCTTTTCGTTTGTAACTCATGGAGCTAAGTCCAGTCAGTTTTTGTCCCCAGAAATGTTTATGGGATGGATGTCTTTTTATAGGCTGATGTACTGAGTAAACACTAGAACCGTATCGTCTCAAAAGTTTCGATTTACTTTTTTGCATTATATCAGAGGCATTTTCTGGCAGTGTTGACGAACTTGCTGTGGATCATGACTGAAGAGCATTACCAGAGGTTCTTGAAGGAGTTTTCTAGCAACAAGGAACTGAAAGATTTCTTAGTGAATGTGTTTGTAGTGTTCACTGAAATAGTCAAGCGTGGGATATTTCTTAAAGACTGGATAGTCATCATCGTCTTAGGGAACAGGTGGGGAAATTAACCATAATCACCACGTTGCCTGCAAATAACTGCCTACATATAACAGGTCTCCTCATGCGCAATGTCGTCCAACTTTGTTTGGCTTAATTGTTTGGCTGCAAATAATATTCTGCTCATGCGTAATTGAAACCACATTTTTCTCCTTGTTGCGATTGCCCTTGCGTCAAAGTGGTAGAGCGCTTCGCTTCCCGAAGATATTCATTAAAAAAACAAACTCGGTGATCGAATGATAAAACAATTTTTGAACTGGGTATCGTAAAATATTGTGATTTCTCAGTGTCTCGCAGGTCAATTATTCGCCTCAGCCTTCGGCTTCACAACTGACGACGTCTGTTCTACTTAGATTAATATTGTGTACTGAGGCGCACGCAGCCGTCTCAGCAGGAACATATGAACGATCCGTTGGGCTCGCTTTGCATCTGCGCCAACCAATCACCTGTTAGCTAGTCAATAAATATTCAGTTACATATGAATTGTAGGCTCGATTTCCGCCGTCTCCCGGGTGGATTGCGGGCTCATTATCCCGAACAGCGGCCGGTGATCGAGCCTATATTAATTGCTTTTCCTGAATTCTTGTCTTATTTTGAATGAGTAACCTTGATTTTGATCTGTCTTTTGTTCTCGTACAACTGTTAAAAGCGGTATTCCCCAATTGTTCTTAACTAGAAATATTCTGTTTTTAGCGTAATTTTAAGAGCCATTCAGAATTTTTCACAAGCTCTACTGGATAACTTTTCAGGAGAAGAGAACTTTGACTACCAGGTGAGCCGTCTTGACACGCGTGTGAGGATATATGGGGTGAGAACGGTGTCACGTGGTTTCTCGGGGTGGAGGGCGGGCAAACAGCTGATAAAAACGGTCATTACAACTGAGCAGTGTCGGTCGAGTTTGTGTATAATAGACAATAATAAAGAACTTGTAATGCCAAACACAGTAGCGCAATGTGTGTCATCAATGTTTTGTTTTTGCATGAAAAACAACTAGAGATATTCCGACAAGAAGGAAAGAATGACTTAAACCTTGGCGAAACTCGATCTATGCAGTCTGAGCACAAAATGTTTCTGATTTATTTCGCAGTTATGGAACAACTACTTCAACTTGTCGGTGTCCTTTCTTACGCAATCCCATCTTCAACTGGAGAGCTTCACTGAAGTGAAGAAACACAAGATCATCGACAGGTAAAATTGTCAATAACTTCTTTCTTTATTTACTGTCATTGTTCCTCTTCACTCAAAGCAAAACACATGAGTCAATAGGCCTTTTTCAGCTTGTTTTCACTTTTTGAATTTGAATTTTTTAAATCAAATGTTAAAACAGTTTGAAGTTTTTGACACATTAACGTTGCTTTAATTTACTCTTAAATTGACGTTTTAACTCAACCACTCTCCCTTACAACGCGCATGATTTTACGTGAATTTTCAGCCAAGTTTTAGCCAACACTGTCCAATACGTGTTCGTGCGTAGTAGTTTTGTGCTTATGTCCGCTTTTATTTGAAATGATTACCGAAAAGAAAATGCCTTGATCTTTTATCAAATTCTCTCGACTCATTTTTAAGGAAATATATTGAGATCAGTTTGGAGAATCTGTATGTGGATATTGGGGCTTAAAAGGTTAAATGATGAGAGCTCTTTGTTTTTTCTGTACCAATGCGTCCCGTGCTCTCCTGCCAGCGTGGCGGTTTTGAACGACCTAAGAGGCCTATTACCCCGAAATGTCATCACAGGTATGCGTGGCCGAGGTCACTGTGCTGCGTTCTTTGACAAGACTCTTTATTTTCAAAGTGCTTCACCCCACTCAGGTTTATAGATGATATCAGCGAACACAATGCTGTGATCCCTTCGGTGCGCTATCATCCTGCCTAGGGAATTGAGCGGAAGGGAGGAGAGAGAAGAGTAGAAGGATTATACTATAACCGGGATAAGTTATAATCTCTGGCCTGATGGGTCATTTGCCCCCAAAAATGACTTACCAACCTTTATTTCTGTCCTGTAGGTACGGAGACATGAGACAAGTTATGGGTTTTGAGATTGTTACCATGTGGCAAAGTCTCGGTAAGTCTCAACAGCTTTAAATTTGTATTTAACAATTATTCCTCGAGCCCGAATGGGCTCTGAGTCAATAGCCCATGAGGCCGAAGGCCATAAGTGCGAGAGGTATAATTGTTTTAGTAAAATCCAACTAGTTGGTAAAAAATATCGAGAATAAAAAAATTTTTAGCCAGTTAAAGCTAGACTTTAACCCTTTTTTGCCGCCAAAAAGCCCGCGCTTTCGCTACTAGTGGGCTATAACATATAGCCTAGTAGTAGCTCAACCGATCAGAACGCAGCATTGATAATAGACCACTAGTTGGATTTTACTAAAGATTTATAGTCCTAGCCTGAGAAAACAGCCGACAATTTCGAGACGCCGTCACTGGCAAAGTTTGCCCGCGAAATGACGTCTGAGTAACGAGCGTGGCAATCCCACCAGGTGATCTGTGACGTCACTGCGGGGGCCTGGGGAAAGAAATTTTAATGCCATATCCCATAAACCAAAGCTGACGGGAACAGATTGAATTGAATTGAATTGGTGCGCGCGTTGGTTTATGGGATACGGCATTAAAATTTCTTTCCCCAGGCCCCCGCAATGACGTCACAGATCACCTGGCATACTGAAGAGCGCTCTGGGTAGTGCTTTTGTAATTTAAAGTAAATTTTCAACCAATCGGAAGCACTATTTTAAGTTTTAAGTCTTAATGTTTTCGGTAATCAAAAAGTTTCGTTAAAACTCTTATAGAGAATTCACAATACCAATTTTTTTGACGTTAATTTGGATACGTTAACGAGGTTTCCGTCGAAAATGAAAATTATCATGCTAATGTTCTTAAGAAATTACTTATAAGTGTTCTTCGAAAAACCTACATTAAAAAAAGAGCAAAATTTCAGTTTTCAACGGAAATTCTCGGTATTCAGAATTGATAGCGAAATATTTAGCGAAAATTCTTATTTCCTTTGTCATTAACAGGCTCTTTTCAGGGACATTTTATGCTTAGCCTGGTTTGTCCTTTCCTTGAGATGACTCTTGTTCCCGAAAGAGGTAAGCCGGCAACGCCATTATTTTCTTTCTTTCTTCTTTTTCAAATTAAACCAGGACTTATCTCTCTTTCCCGGCCGGATATGCGTAGTTATTGTCGTATGCCGAAAAGCCTCAAAACCTCACGACAATTTTCATAGCACGTTGTGTTTATTCTAAGACTTGGTTTTTGATTACATTTCAATACAAGTTGTTAAATATGATGTCCCAATTAGGACGAACGGGATAATCAAAGTTGACATTTTAATGAAACTTGAGTCTTAAGTCGTTATTTTATTTTGATAGTTTATTTTATTTAGCTTCCATTATTTCTGGCCTTGGTGCAGACGTCTCCTATTCTTTCTACTTCAATACAAATAATTCAATTCCTCATTCCATAACTCAAGTTTCCCTAACTCTTTTTTTTATTACAGAATTGCGAAAAGCTACATTACCGATATTCTATGACATGGTTCTATGTGAATTGAAGACGAAAGGCTGCGCAACCATGGTATGTTGATTTAAATCTGTACCTTGAATTAAGGAAACACTTTAATGTTGTGCTTAGGGTTCTATCAAGACAATTATTATTTTCTCTGAAAACGTTCTTGGAGTACTCTTATTCCTTTAAGAGGGGTGATTGGCTTTTTCATCATCATCATCATCATCATCAGTGTGGTCTCAGCCCTGCTGAACGCGTGGCTGTCGAGTTTGCTCGATCCTTCATGCTTGCTGAGAGCTCACTGTTGCCTAAGATCCAGTGCTCCGTAGCTTTTAGGCTTTTAATAATTCTAATCTAATCTAATTCTATATCCTGGTTCTCCTAAAAATTATCCTTTTTTCTTTAGGTTGAAACCAAAATAGTGAACGAGCTCGACAGACTTGTGAGCGTGGACAAAAAAGGCGACAAGGAATACAAGAAACTCTTTAAGCAAATGTAAGAAAGATATAATCCCAAGGGTAAACAAGAGGTTCCAGTAAAAACGTCGGTATCATCTGTCAGGGACGATGTGACAATTGGAAAAGAACAAACGTCTCTTTAGGTTTTAGGCTTAATAAGCCATTTGCCCAATGACGTCTTGTTACCACTAAGGGCCTGTTGACAAGTAGGGGAGGTAACCCGCTTAGGTGGGGTAACCCGCCTGTCCATAATAGGGCCATTTGTACCAGGAAAAATAAGACGCGTCTTACATAGGACGCGTCTTAAATAAGACGCGAACTTTCAGTATAAACGGCACATTTCGTCTAAAATAAGACACGTTTTAGCTAAGACGCGTCTTATTTTAGAACAGCCCTTAACACCTGTTCTTAGATAAGACGCGTCTTAGCTAAGACGAGAAAAACTTCGTATAAATGACCTTCGCGTCTTACATAAGACGCGATCTCATAGTACGCATGCGTTAATTTTTGGCGCGCAACGTTGGATTGCCGTTGCTATGGGCAACATTCACATGAAAACGTGCCAAGAACAGAAATAAGACGCGAACCATTTATACGAGCTGTTCTTGTCTTAGATAAGACATGCTCGTATAAATGGTACAGTTCGCGTCTTATTTAAGAAGACGCGTCTTATGTTTCCTCGTATAAATGGCCCTATTATATCTCGTATGGTCACCCTACCTATCATGTAAACGTGATCATATGAAAGTGAGAGATTATATGGACAGACGGGTTGCCCACTTGAGCTTGTTACCTCACCTGCCTGGGATCCCCACCTACTTGAAAACAGGCCCTAAGGCCAGGGTTATCCCAGTGTGAGGTTTAAATAACAAAAGCCCAAATTTGCGCAAAAAAGCAATCTGGTGGTAGTAGTAAAATGACACTATCGCGCAAGTGGCCAAAGCTAAAGTAAAGTAGTTAGAGAATAACATATCATTCCTATTAATATTCTGCATGAAATTTTGAAGCACATATGTATCTCACAGGATGTTTGCGCACTCCAAATTTACATTCCATTTCATATTATCACAATCCTACACCTTTAGGTCTTTGGGGCAATTAACTGTTCGTCCTTCTTTCTTTCTTTCTCAGCTTGACGGAAAAGTTTGAGGAGAATTTTATTTTCAGCAGTGAAGGTATAGCGTTTGTCAACCGAGTTACAGACCTCCTGAAGTTACTTTTGGAGTACAGGTAGGTAAAACGCGGGACAGGAAGGAATTTTGTTATGTTCTAGTGCACTGTTTACTTTTCATTTGCCCTGTTCCTCAGTAGAATGCTTATTACGCCAGAGACCAAGTACATCCACGGACGGTGCTCATACAGTCTGGTCCCCAGGGCCTCACCTCTTCCCTTCCCTTGGAGTAGCCCTAAGACCGAGTCAACGTTAAGTAATGTTTAGAATTAAATGATTCTGTTCTAAAGTCCATTGTGCTTCATTGTCTTCGAAAGTTCATCTTCTAATTAACTTGGCTGTCGAGACTTGGCTTTCGTAGCGCACACACATCTTGCGTGTAATTAAGCTGCGTGTAAATGTGCGTGTAAATTTTTTACACGCATGTTTTTCGTGTATTTTGGAAAATCCGCCATATTGCACTCAATTTACACGCGAGTAAGTGCTCTTATCCCTGTGGCCTACACTGTACTTAAGGTCGGCTGGAACCACGCCTGATTGGTGATCATATTAATGGAAATAAACTTGGAGAGTAGTTTTCACTGACAAGTAAATACCTATACACGTGTCTATAGTCATGAACTTATCGTAAATCGCAAATGTAAGGGACCTTTTCTAATTTCTGAAAATGTATGATTGATTAACAGGAGAGTATCTGCCGAAGAGTTAGACGACAGGGAACAGAAAATGAGCTGCCTTGTAAATTTACTGGTAAAGTGCAACCTATTTTGCTATTGAGAATCTAAAACGGCAATACGCTTCATGGTGTTGTCTTAATAGAAGTAATCAAATGCAAATTCTCTTTCAATAAAAATGTATTGCCAAGGCTTTTACTTCCATCGGTGCTAAATTTGTGGAAGAAATTTCATTTGTGCTATTTTTAATTTAAGGAATTCTACAAGAAAATTGATCGCGAGGACATGTACATCAGGTAAATGAGCTTTTTCCAAGAAAGAGTTTATGTTGCCGTCTTTAAATTGCTCGTTTCTTTCTGTCAAATACAGTACTCAGCTTTTCAAGTAAACTGAGTATATCTGCGACCAAACGTTATTTTATTTATTTTTTTCTTACTATCTATTTAATTTACCAGATGTATTGAACGTTTGTGCGATCTGCATATCACCGCCAACAATTTCACGGAAGCCGGTTTTACAGTTCTTAAGCATGCTGAATTGTTAGAGGTACTTAGAGGGTGACGGGAAGTGGACTGCCATGATACAGCTTAACCCAAGATTTTCTTTCCTTAACCAGAGCAAAGATACTGATACTTTAGTAACCCCGGTTTTATTAAACTACATCTTAACAGGTTTCGGCTGAAATGGCGAGTCCACATTCACAAGTATTGTCGTTAAATTCTTGGTTAAGAACCCCGTAAATTCAAAACTCAACACTCGATAAAGCACCGTCACAAAGGACACTGCTGACCACTTTTCATCGTATCGTTTCACCTCAAGTGTCGAAAAGGGAAGTTCAATAATTAGGCCCGTCGCGTCAGGGGTAGACGATGAGATTATCCAGAAAATACTATAGGCCTTCAGACGGCGTGGGCAAATGCGTTTTCACGTGTCACCCTTGGTTTTGAGTTAACTCTTCACTGGTTTAACAGATGGTGCGGATCCCGGGCAAGGGGATTACTCTTGTATATCACTATAAGTTAAGTTCGCCTTCTGGGGTGCTGATCTTATTAATCAGTTGGGTCTGATAAATTAAGGGTATGCCGTTTCTGTGGAACCAGGGTCTGTAATTAGGTATGGGTTGTTATCAACTGTCGTTTGTGTATAGTGGTTAAAATTTCTAATAGGGTAGTAAAACTTAAACGTGGGGTAGGATTAGGGTTAGGTTTAGGGTAGAGGTACTAAACAAAAACAATCGTGACATTTCCTTTGAATTGTCGGTCTAAATCTGCTTAAGAATTAATCGTATTTTTTTGTCTCTTTTTTCAGTGGTCTGATGTCGTGATCAAAGACTCGGATCCCGATGCACAAACGCAGTTTCAGCTGAAGGAAAAGTTATATTTGGACGCTATTGACTTCCTGGACAAAGGAAAGGTACTTGATCTCCTTATAAGGAAATGGTATGGGACTGCGCCAAGGCTGTGTTTACGGCAAATGTGAAGAGTTCCAAACGAGCCAATATCTTGACCAATACCGTAAACTGTCGTTTAAAAACTGCCCCCAGGCCCATCAAAGTGTAACAAAAAATCCAGCCGATTATAAGCCTCCTGGATATAAGGCTCGCTCCAATTGTATTGAAATGAATTCGAATTATTATGACGTTTTAAGAGCCAATGTCGGAAAATATCGAGAATCTCAAATCAGTTCTAAAAATTCGCATTTTGGCTAATACCACCCAAACAACCCTTTAGGCGAACTATTTCAAGAAACGATGTTAAGAAATCCTCAAGCGCTTTACATTTTGAGAAATTTGGAAAAGTTCAAAAATTCGATAAAAATACATTTTTTTATTCGCGAAATGCTGCAAATTTCAACAATTTTCAAGGAAGCAGTACAAGCGCGCAGAAGCTCCTATTGACTTGATGTTGCACATACATTTACCAGTTACCCAAAGCTTTAAGACTGCATAAAAATGCCTCGCAAAATAACTTTTGTAATATAGTTTTGGGCTTTCATTATTTGCACCTTGATTGTGTGCTGTTTTGGCGGTCGAAATAACGCCCAACTTCAACCGCAAAAAGTCGATTCTGGTATGTCTCAAATTTAAAATATGACTATACTATATGAAAGAGCTGTGATTCTTTGAACTAGACCTGAAGTTTCAGCTCTGTGAATTTAAACGCTTGCAAAAAAATGAAATTTTAAATATAGCCCCTCGGGCCACCGTAAGCGACAAGAACGCCAAATGTAAACAAAGCGAAAAGCGTGTAAACAGAGAAGAAAATTACACCAAATTTATTTCTAGCCCACCAAAGTGCCAAGAAATGATGGAAAGTTCAGTATCTAAATATGTATTGCTATCTGAAAAGCTACAAAGGCGAAATTGTCCGTCAAAAAAGAATTTTAAAAAAATCGTGGAAAACGGGCAACTGAGAATCGCGTCTGGTGAAATTCTGAACTCGGAAGTAAAAATGCTTCCGGCTGGTCAAGTCCAAAAGCCTTCAAGAACTGTTTACGAAATGCCCAATAAACTATCGACAAACTATGCCAAATGATAGATTTACTTTAGTAAAAATGAACATAACAAGAAGTCGGAATCATGATTACAAATGACATTTCTACAAAATGAGTTTTAAGCGTAAGTCCTGGATTTTTACAAAGTAACCTTTCAGTGTCCATTTCTTTTTCTCCTGATGCAAGGCTCTGCAACTCACCTTCATGACATGACTTAAAAACTAGCAAGTAACTGAGATTTCAACATTACGCCGATTTGTAAAAAGGTTGCGGCCTAAAGTTTGCTCCTAAAAGAGACGTGTATTAACTTGGTGTCATGTTACGTGTATGGTAATTTGAATAATTTTACCTAGAGCCCTTCACGCAATCTTCCACGGGGTACACGTGTCACATGCTATCACCTTTAGCTCTGAACGTGTGGGAAAAAATGCTGTGTAGTTTTTCGACTCTCATTGATGGCAATTTTTGCATTCGGTGTTAGGGGAATATCCTTGTCAATCCGAATTTATCCCTCTTTTAAATTGCGATCGAGGCGTCGGAGTGTCCTAGAAGTATATGGCATAACTGCATCAATAACTTGTATTATCTCGTGCTGGTAAATGACAATTGGTTTAATTTTTACTTTGGTTTTAGTTTCATTGAATAAGAAGATCGCTAGTGTCAAACGGGGATTGGAAATAGCTGTTTGTACCTTAAGAGAAACTAGGGAGGGACTCGGCACGTGACCTAGAGCCCACCCGCTCTCGGGAAGTGCACTGAAGAAGATATATATACAATTTTAAAGCCGTAAATGACCTAATAAACACCCGCACTGACCCGGCACGTCTTTTAACTTTATGGGT
Source organism: Porites divaricata (assembly GCA_038088405.1). NCBI lineage: Eukaryota > Metazoa > Cnidaria > Anthozoa > Scleractinia > Poritidae > Porites > Porites divaricata. The sequence continues at coordinate 22,209,399 of JBBMOI010000005.1, read as the reverse complement.
CCAAGGAGAGGCGATTAAAAGGGAGAGGTGATTATTGATATAACTGTACCACTCAACAAAACGTATTTTTAAACTGTTGATATTTTTTCCACTCCATCAATTGATACGTCCGAGGCCGTCTAGGGATCCGTATCGCTCTTCTCAAATTCCAACCCGTCGATGGCAGAATCGTCCCTCAGGGTTATTGTGTTTCCATCGTTAGATGAAAATAAAAACACTCAAACCCCCCATAAATCAGGCAAGAAAATGAATAATTTTCTCCTTTTTTGCTAATTCCTACTATTTTGTAGTAAATTCTCATAGGGGGCGGTCTTTTAGACAGGGGGCTTATATTAGAGGGGCGCGGGCGGGGGGGGGGGGGGGGTCTAATACAATTTTAACACCGTTGAGGGGGTTATTCTCAAGAACAGAGGTGTTGGAGTGGGTGTAAGTAGGCTGATTTAGGCTGTATTTAGTAAAGACCCGGGGGGTTGGTGCTCGACTTAGCAAATTTTCCAGCGGTGTTGTAATTGAAACCGGCGCGGCGCAGATCATGGCGATGATAGATGATGTACAAATGACGCTAAACTTCCTTGGATGAATTTGCATTCTAATGTGGCCGAAGGTACTATTTATTGTTGTTCAATATAGCCTGGAAATAGTGGGCTAAAGAAAGACGGGGCGCTCAAGGAAGATACGCGTGTTCCTCCACTCGCGCGTGTCTCCCCCTCGCGCGCCCGTTTTTTTCCTGTGCCTGAATACTTTCAAGCACCTGCTACGTTGGCTATGTTCCGTTGTTACTTTTGTGTTTGCAACGATACCTGAGCCTGCTAGCAAGCTCTCCATTTATAGCTACCGAGAGGTCCACGAGTCGGGAACGCAGAATGAAGTAGCAAAAGCCCTAAGGGGTAGAGAAAAGGAAGGGCTTGTAACGATCCCTAATAAATTATCATTCTGCTTCACTTAGACGAAGCGAAATACAACTGGCAGAAGAATAACTCACTCAAATTAATTATAATCGATGACGCTCGAGCTCCTGGCTGACCCGTCATGAATTTTTGCTGTACCTTTAGCAGAGCTAAAGGTGATAGCATGTGACACGTGTACCCCGTGGAAGATTGCGTGAAGGGCTCTAGGTAAAATTATTCAAATTACCATACACGTAACATGACACCAAGTTAATACACGTCTCTTTTAGGAGCAAACTTTAGGCCGCAACCTTTTTACAAATCGGCGTAATGTTGAAATCTCAGTTACTTGCTAGTTTTTAAGTCATGTCATGAAGGTGAGTTGCAGAGCCTTGCATCAGGAGAAAAAGAAATGGACACTGAAAGGTTACTTTGTAAAAATCCAGGACTTACGCTTAAAACTCATTTTGTAGAAATGTCATTTGTAATCATGATTCCGACTTCTTGTTATGTTCATTTTTACTAAAGTAAATCTATCATTTGGCATAGTTTGTCGATAGTTTATTGGGCATTTCGTAAACAGTTCTTGAAGGCTTTTGGACTTGACCAGCCGGAAGCATTTTTACTTCCGAGTTCAGAATTTCACCAGACGCGATTCTCAGTTGCCCGTTTTCCACGATTTTTTTAAAATTCTTTTTTGACGGACAATTTCGCCTTTGTAGCTTTTCAGATAGCAATACATATTTAGATACTGAACTTTCCATCATTTCTTGGCACTTTGGTGGGCTAGAAATAAATTTGGTGTGATTTTCTTCTCTGTTTACACGCTTTTCGCTTTGTTTACATTTGGCGTTCTTGTCGCTTACGGTGGCCCGAGGGGCTATATTTAAAATTTCATTTTTTTGCAAGCGTTTAAATTCGCAGAGCTGAAACTTCAGGTCTAGTTCAAAGAATCACAGCTCTTTCATATAGTATAGTCATATTTTAAATTTGAGAAATACCAGAATCGACTTTTTGCGGTTGAAGTTGGGCGTTATTTCGACCGCCAAAACAGCACACAATCAAGGTGCAAATAATGAAAGCCCAAAACTATATTACAAAAGTTATTTTGCGAGGCATTTTTATGCAGTCTTAAAGCTTTGGGTAACTGGTAAATGTATGTGCAACATCAAGTCAATAGGAGCTTCTGCGCGCTTGTACTGCTTCCTTGAAAATTGTTGAAATTTGCAGCATTTCGCGAATAAAAAAATGTATTTTTATCGAATTTTTGAACTTTACCAAATTTCTCAAAATGTAAAGCGCTTGAGGATTTCTTAACATCATTTCTTGAAATAGTTCGCCTAAAGGGTTGTTTGGGTGGTATTAGCCAAAATGCGAATTTTTAGAACTGATTTGAGATTCTCGATATTTTCCGACATTGGCTCTTAAAAGCTTGAAACGTACTTTGATCAACACCGCTATAACTTGTTTCGAAGCACTTTTCCTATGGTTGTGACTACAATGGATACCTCAAAATCAGGTTGGACACCTTATGTTCATTACACAACGGTATACTCTGTAACACGCTATACTATATTTATGCGAATTTATTGGACACGTTTTTGAGAAAAGTGGGGAAATCAGAGTAAGAAACAGTTGTGCAAGGAAAAGAGTTGAATACAGGGTTTAGCACCGAAGTACGGTGATTACGGTTAAGCACTGTTTAAAAAACAGTTAGCTTTCAATAATGTAATGATCAATGCCATGTAAAGTACATTAAAATTAACCGGTCTCGGCAGTTAGCCCTTTATGGTGTAGTGGATACGGATATGGTTATACATCAGAAGACGCGGTTTCAAGTCCTGCATGCTACCTACTGTTTTCTTCTGTTTTCTTTTTCTTATTTGAGGGAAGATGAGAATCTGACTTTGGGGTGTCCATTCTAGTCACAACCCTTTTCCTTTTCCGGTTATAAGTCCCCTCGGATACAAGCCCCCTCAAAACCCCGTGCGAAGATGATAAAGCCCCGAGCTTAAAGGCGCGGCAGTTTACCGTATTTCGTGTTGGTAATCCAGTACAATTCTATGTGATGTTGTATCAGTTAGCCAGGAACAAGAGAACCGAAAATATGAGGGAATAAGTTCTGTTTTTCTGAACAAAGTAGTTAAAATTTGTTACCCTCTGAGTGCTTCATGATTTTTTGTTTTCGTTGTTGTGTTTCAGACATGGGAAAAGGCAATTCAACTGTGTAAAGAGCTGGCTGAGCAGTACCAGTCGTATCTCTATGATTACATGAAGCTGGCCAATATCCTAGTATGTATATATATAGTTCAGATTGTTAGTGAATACTGAGGCGAGGTTTTTATGTGGAGGGCCCTAATTTCGGTGCCAAATGGCCCACAGAAAAATAGGCAACCGAGTCAACTATCGTTGAAAGCTTGGCTAAAGTTGATTTAACATGAAATGAGGCATGGCGCTTAAGGAAAAGGAAATTGTACACTTTGAAATACACGCGCCGATAGGTGTGATGGGGATATGAATCTAATACTGTAAACTTTCATCCCTAACTGACTGTAACTAGTGAGTGTCAAATGCTCCTTTTCTTACTAGAAAAAGCAAGCCAAGTTCTTCGATAACATCATGAAGCAAGTCCGACCAGAACCCGAATACTTCAGAGTTGGTTTTTATGGCAAAGGCTTCCCGTCATCAGTGAGGGTAAGTATTCCAGTGAGTGATTTGGGAGGGAGACGGGGGTAGTTCCGAGAGAGAAACTAGGCTGAAGTAGCCGCTGGAGAGCGGGTACGAAAAAGAAAGTTCTTCAGGTCAAGCCACGTCTTTTTCGTTTCGTATGTCACTGGTTCTTTATCTGGCTCAGGTTATTGGAAAGACGGTAAACGAAATTGTAAACATTTTTGTTCGTGTTTTTTGTTTGATTTCTTGGAAGGACGTGTATCTGGAAGTTATAAGATATCAAACGCTTACCATTTCTACGAAAATTTCCGAGATGTAAACTTTTCCGAAAAATCGGTATTTTTGGTTTCTTCAGCCCCGTCCATACTATACGTTTCCGGATATTTTCGAATCCGCAAATTTTTCTTTGCGGATTGAAAATTTTCCTCGTCCACTCGTATCCGTATTCAAATCGAATTTGCCCGTTTTCACGTGTTCGGATTTACTCTCAGATCGTCAGCTAATTTATGTAGCAGTGCATGGCTCATGCAAAAATTTTCTGGTCATTATTCTTCAATAATTGTTTCACTTGCAAAATGGTGTCCCACCAAGCTCTAGTCCGCTTGTTTAACTTCCGTTCTACATGGAAAGAATCCTCATAATGTTGAGCGTCCGTTTGGCTTAATTGAAGTGTACAGTAATCATGTTAGGTTGAACTGCACTTACCTTATAAGACTTGAAATTGAAGTCCAAATTGTAAAGAAGCGATGACATTGCGCGCGGCACCATCTTGAATATTCAAGGTAAAAACCTGGGTTCGATCTTGTTACGTCACCGGATAAAAAATAGCCGGACGTAGCGTCCACACGATTCCGGATTCGTAGCGTATTCAAAAATTTCCACTCTGGAGAGCGGATTCAAAAAGTTGCAGATTCGTTTGCCGCCTGGATTCACCGGATACGTGTGGACGAAAGCCGAAACCGCAAAGAAAAAGTTGCGGATTAAAAAATGTCCAGACACGTGTTGACGGGGCCTTGGTTTGTTTCCTTTTTCTGGTACCGAAAAAAAAATAATGGCATTAAGTTGTACCACTAACAAATACTACTTAATTTTGTCGCTTTCTCTTGAGAGGAGGCCTGGCACTAGTAATCCAGACAAAAAGTCAGAAATTTCGTTCATTTTGATTAAAGGGGGAAACGTAACACCTCGGAAGGTGCTGCTTTTTTCCTGGAAAAAAGCCTTCAGCCTTTACAAACAGATCCCGTTGTCAAAGTCCAAAATGACAGCTCACAACAGTCTATGAGAAAGCAAAGCCAATCGCGTGGGCTGAAATTTCAACCTTGGTTCAAGGTAATGACTGGCTATTGATCGACTAGGCCGCGTTTAAAACACGTCATCTTTGTATTTCTAGGCAAAACAGTCATTTCCTGAAGTCTTGTTAAAGGTGCGTGCAAATGGACGCAACATTGTTGAATGTTACATGTTGCGTTCGTTTGCACACCCTGTCGTATGTTGTTGGATGTTGTTGCGTGTTGTTGCGCAAAGTTTGAAACCGGTCAAACTTTTAGCCCCGTGCAAACGAACGCACGCAACATTAGTGGTCAACAACTCCCAACATTGTTTGGAGTTGTTGCGTCCTTTTGCACGTAGCTTAAGATGTGATTGTAACTATTGTTTTTCGTTTTCCTTCTAGAACAAAGCGTTCGTGTATCGAGGTCAAGAGTACGAGAAAATTGGTTCGTTTAACCAGAGAATGCAAGCGCAGTTCCCGGATGCACAGGTGTGGATGACAGTCAAGAACTGTGGTTTAACGAGTTGACTCTTTCTCTTTCCTTAGATATCTCAGACTAGATTGAAGCAAGTCACCCCTTGTAAGGGAATCCTGGACAGTCTTGGATTCTGGATTCCACACCGTGGATTCCGGATTCCAGGTACTGGATTCCAGTGTTTGTCAGTGAAACTTCGATTCTAAATCCCAATCGTTAGTGGGATTCCTGATTCCTTGAGCTGTAGTGCGTATTCCCAAGTCCAGGATTCCAGATACCAGAATTTCAGATTCCACAAGCAAAATTTTTCCGGCTTCCGGATTTTACAAGCAAACATTTCCCGGATTCCACAATTAAGAATTTCCTGGATTCCGGAATACGGAATCCCCTCCATGGGGCGAAAAAAAAGACTTTGCTGGTTTCTCAACGGGCTAGTTTGTTCCTTATTGGTTACTTAACAGTGAGTGCCATTTTCAAAATTAACAAGCCTTAAAAGTAAATTTGTAAAGTTTTTCCTGGTGCGCGCGTTGTTTCTTCTTACAGATGATGGATAAGAACACCCCTCCAGAAGACGACGTCCTGGAATCTGATAAACAATGTATCCTTTATTACGTTACGTAGCTCTTGGAGACATTTCCTGTCGTGGAAGAGCTAACGTTAGCTTCTTTGCACTATAATTGTGGTTATGCTGGCACAATCAGACGCCATTGCAGCCCGTTCCTTAGGTCGTCTTCCTTTTCTTGTTTCATATTTCCTGCGTTGCTGACGGTTTTGTTGGGGGTAGGGGGGTAGGGAGGAAAGGGGCATTGACGAGCGGTGAAGGGTTCGCGTTTGCAGCTGTGCTCTCCATTTGCACGCTCGTCAGACAAAACCGCCAGCTACGCAGGTGCGCTATTTTCCCGCCATCTTGTTTAGCACTGTGGTTCTTTTGCTTATTGATTGTCACCAAAGTCCCGAAGCGCGTTATTGATTCCCCTGTGTTGTGGCCTTGAATGAGCAAACTAGTTGCGTTTTAGACGTGTGTTTCAATCTTGACTTTTGTCAGACCTTCAATGTTGTCGAGTAATTCCCATTTCAGAACACGAGGAGAGATTTATTGGGAAAGCAGTTGATGACAAGATAGCTGGGTGAGTAGTATTTGTCTGGCTCCAAGTGTTGAAAAGGTGGACAGCGCTATCGGCTTGGCTGAATTAGGCTATACTGCGTTTCCTGATGTGTAATAAACTCTACTCTTTTGATTTACTGCGTCATATCTGCTTATTTTTAGGTATTATCGGGTGAATGACGTCAAACGCTTTACCAATTCGCGGCCATTACGCCCGGGGTCAGAGGATTTTGCGGTAAGCGGAGTTTGGCCAGGGGTGAAGAGTGCTTTGAATGTTATCATATTAAACTTGTGTTTGTTTACTCCCTTACCTCAAAGTTTGTTGAACAAGCAGTGTAGCGATAGTTGGTTGGTTTAACATTGTCACCCTTTATGATTGTCGCCGCCCTCTCGACCAATCAGAAGTAGAGCCAAACTAGTCGTGACATTTAGCAATGTGTATTATCTTGTTAAACTTGTGTTTGTTTACTCTTTACCTCAAAGTTTGTTCACAAAGCAGTGTATTGCTAAGTAGCGATAGTTAATTGGTTTTACATTGTCAAGCTTTGTGATTGTCACCACCCTCTCGACCAATCAGAAATAATTGAAGAATTAGAGGTCTGATTAGCTCATTGGTTAGTATTCGCTTGTTTTAATTAGCCAAACTGATTCCTTTGATTTAAGACACGGATCCGGACAAATTTTTGAACTGACAAAAACTAGCACTGATAGCTATCCGCTTTTCTTTGACAAGGAACCTGCGAAAAAGTGCAAGTTTCTGAACGGCAAACAGTACTAAAATCTTCAACAGAATTAGCACGGCTTCGTGTAAACCGGTTGTACGGGTAAAAAATTCGTCCGTTCAAACATTTTTTCGGACCCTTGTGAACGGGATCTTAAGCGGATCCATGCAAGTTTTTGTCCGTTCAAAAATTTGTCTACACCTGTGTAAACGCCCAACGTGGTCTAAGTTTACGATAATGACTCGATTTAAAACTTATTAAATTTGTTCAAAAATCGCACTACCGGTAAACAATCCGATTTTGAAATTTCAAGGTTTTTCTTTGGTTTTTCTTCGTGGTAGGGACAGGATCGGTACAGGGTTGAGAGTTTGCTTTATACTATTAAGAGTCCAAAGTTGAATCTCGGGGTCTGTTTATAGTTAATTCACACTTTGTTGAGATCTTCCCTGGGGCCTTTCCGGCATCTCACCTTATCAAAAAATAACATTCCTAAAGGATATTCTACCTTTTTCTTGCTGTTGGATATATGGTACTCTCAACTAAGAATAACTCGGAAAATAGGGAAAGGTTTTATTTTCATCCGGTTGCTTATTCCTTGAAAAAAAGTACTCTAAGTGATCTTGAGATATGTATTCTGTGTAGAACTTGTGGCTGGAGAGAACGACCTATGTTACCGCCGTGCCAATGCCTGGAATTCTACGGTGGTCTCAAATCATTTCTTCAGAAAGTGTAAGTAGATTTATATATTATCGTTATTTTGTTTTATTTTGTACTATTAGTTTTAAACACCTGCAGGAATATATCTTATTAAAAACTGAATCATTTGATAATGCAATTCTAGCGTTTTGATTGGCTTAGCCATTGTGCTATATGAGCCATTATACCATGCTCCCCATATATGGTCGGTGTACATGTCAGTTTAAAATGGCTGAGGTTTTTTTCTCGAAGGATAGAATGGCACCCGAAGCAAATCTTTTTAATTCATTTCTCAGAATACTAGAAAATGCAATTTCATCGGGGGAAAACAAGCAAGGGAACAAAAAAGCCACAAGAGCTTGTTTGAAAGTTTATGGAAAAACTAAAATACCTCGACCAGCTACGAAAGAAGATCAGTGTTGTTTCTTCAAGATCGCATTTTCAGCACTTAAAAATGGATGCAGCGTTCTAAAATAGTATGTGAAAAGGGTACCATTTATCAATAAAAGGTGTGCGACAGAGGTGTCTTTTCCGTCAAAAATGTTATGTAAAAGGGGTTGGACCTCGGGGCGGAGCCTCCCCGTAGACAATAGACAATAGAGACCTTAAGATCGAGGTTTGGCCATCCTACCGCAAACTGCAAACCGCGGTTTGTGGTTAGAGGTTTCACGTTATCCGTCTGTTCATAGAGAGATTAAGATTCACGTTTACGCCAAACGGCAAACGTGAATTTGTACCACGTGACCAAGTTTTCCCCTTATTTTTCGTTTACTATTTATTGCTTCTACACAAAATTAAGTAGTTTTATGCCAGTTTTGTCCACAAGAATCGTTCTGGACTGTTTTTATCTGCTTATTTTCTATTCTGAGAAATTTTCAACTGACGTTTGCCGTTTGCCGTATGCCGTAAACGTGAATCTTAATCTCTCTCATATTTAGGAATTAAGATTCGCGGGTGGTAGCTCGCGGCTGCCATGTTTGTTTTTATTCATTCGTTCACTTCTATTTTAGCTGAGAAATCGTCTTCAAAGTTACGTTCTGTGAAAAATAGTTCAATAATTAATTAGCGAAAGAGTTATAAAAAGTCGTATTTCTTCTAAAACGTGGCATTGTGATAGTTTAGAGTGCAAAAAACCTTGTGGTAAATCACTTACTTCTGGAGCGTAATCTAGCCGTACAAACGTGAACCTCAAACTGCAAACCTGACAGCAAGACACTAGTCACGTGACTTCTTGACGTTTGCGGTTCGCGGGAAATGCCGAAAAACCTTGATCTTAAGGTCTCTAATATTTTTATTTTACACCATACATAACAAGTTTTAGTATAATTACATCGATGACTATCGAAAATAGAGCGCTGTGATTGGCCAGGAGCTTCGCACTATCCCGCTATAATCACCGCGCGGTGATTATAGCATTGAAGGCTAGCAGTTTTCAAAATGGCCGCCAGATTTTTTGATGTTTCGGGGTCGGAAATTGATCAATAATTTTATTTTCTCGAATAATCATCAATGTAATTATACTCAAACAATTAGTCGCCTCAGGCGACGTGAATATTTAACAATTATTCCTCGAGCCCGAATGGGCTCTGAGTCAATAGCCCATGAGGCCGAAGGCCGAATGGGCTATTGACTCAGAGCCCATGAGGGCGAGAGGAATAATTGTTTTAGTAAAATCTAACTAGTTGGTCAAAAATATGAAGATTAAAAGAACTTTAGCTAGTTAAAGCTAGACTTTAATCCTTTTTTGTCGCCCAAAAGCGCGCGCTTTTCGCTACTAGTAGGCTATAACATATAGCCTAGTAGTAGCTCAACCAATCAGAACGCAGCATTGATGATAGACCACTAGTTGGATTTTACTAATTGTTAAATATTTTTATTTTACACTATACATAACAAGTTATATCAAATAGAGATAATTACAGACCTATCTACCACTGTAACGGACCTCAGGATCGTCTGTTGTGTGAGTGATGTTGTGGTCGTTGTTTCCAGGTGGAAATCAGTCCTGTGGTGAATGCTGTCGAAACGATGGAATCCAAGAACAATGAACTGGAGAGAATCATCGCTCGTATTCAATCGGACCTCTCTCAGAGCATCAATCCCCTCAGTATGATTCTAAATGGTATTATAGACGCTGCTGTCATGGGAGGGATAGCCAAGTATGAGGAGGTTGGTATTGACTGACCCCCCCCCCCCCCCCCCCTCTCAAGTTCTTCGTGAATTAACTGTCATTAGAGGGATAGCAAAGTGGTAGATCAAGGAGATTAGTGTTGATCTGCCCTCCCCTTCTACAGTGTTTATGAAAGGTTACCGTTTTATCGATGCTGAATTGCCTTGCCGGAAAAACCGGCGTACTCGTTTATGATCCTTATGACCTGAATTTAAGTATCGTACAGGAAATGTGGGATTTATCTTGAATAGGCGCACTTAACTTTCAATATCCTCTCATTGTGCGCCCTTAACTTTAAAGACCTTTCCATTGTGCGCACTTAACTTGTCTGTGGCTTAAACTAGCGGTAATGTTGTTTTGTCCCCTCAGTTACATTTCTTTCTTTTCCACCTTATCTTTTAGGCATTTTTCATCCCGGAGTATCTGAAAAAGAATCCTGGCGATAAAGAGATTGTCGATCGACTTAAACGGACCATGGAGAAGCAGGTCAGGGATCTGCAGTTGGTCATAGTTAAGCTACGTGGAAACAGAGCAACAACTCCCAACATTGTTGGGCTAACAATGTTGGGAGTTGTTGCGTCCGTGTTGGCAGTGGTTTGCAAGCGGATACAACAACTCCCAACAATGCTGCGACCTGCAGTACATCGTTCGAAGGATACAACCCATAAGACTTCGGAGACCATGTGTTAATGCGCTTGCGTGGCCCCAACAATGTTGGAAGAGCTGTAAAAACGGATCCAAGATTGTTGCGCTACGCTTCGGCGATCACGGAACAAAAGAAATGTTGGGAGCTGTTGCCTCAAAAGTTTGACCGGTTTCAAACTTTTTTCAACAACTCCCAACAACATGCAGCAGGGTGCGCAAACAGACGCAACATGTAACACCCAATAATGTTGGGAGTTGTTGGCCAACAGTGTTACGCCCGTTTTGCTGGGGGCTATATTCACGCTTTCCTGATTTCGTCTCTGATTTACTTTTTGCGAATATTCTGTCATTGTAGGTCATGATATTGGAAAAGGGTCTGAAACTTCATGAGCAATTAGCCACCAAAGACTTGCGTCCATTTCATCAAAAGTTGGAGACGTGCTTTGCAGATATGCAGGCTCGTGTTACTGGAAAGGAGAAGAAGGTGCCGAGACCTAAAGATGTAGGTTTTAGAAATTTAAATCTGTAAAAGTAGTTAGATGTACAGGCTTTGGATAGATTATGCTACCAGCAGTGCTCGTATATTTCTAAAAGTGTGCTAATAATTATGCTAGTTTTTGTAAATTATGCTCGTTTTAGCAAAATATGCAGCAATTATGCTTCCACTTTTTACTTTAAATTTGGTAAAAATACCTCAATAACTACCAGGTGATCTGTGACGTCATTGCGGGGGCCTGGGGAAAGAAATTTTAATGCCGTATCCCATAAACCAACGCGCGTACCAATTCAATTCAATTCAATCTGTTCCCGTTAGCTTTGGTTTATGGGATACGGCATCAAAATTTCTTTCCCCAGGCCCCCGCAGTGACGTCACAGATCACCTGGTATGCAACAAACATGTAAATGGCAAAAACGCATTTACCCTATTCAGTTACATCTCAAAACTTCTTAAAAGAGTGCATAATTTATTCTCTGAAAACTATAAAAACTCAAACAAAAAAAAAAACAACACAAGGAGGCCATCGTGGGTAGTCGAGCTAGGTCCTGGGCCACTTCCTGTGGGACTCAGGTCCCATGAATGTGACAATAGGGAGCTTAAGCAACAGCGTTTTTGAGAGACGGACGTCAACCGGAAGTGGACTTTTTGCATCATTGGGCTGTGGTTTGGTTCAAATTCTCGGGTAAATCGTCTTTATAAGGGAAAGGGAACTTAGCAATACAAGTTTGTTAGCGTCAGGGCATATAAAAAGGGAGAAGGCCTCACTTCCGGTTGACGTCCGTCGCTCAAAAACGTCTTTGCTTAAGCTCCCTAATAAGCAGACAAAGAAAAGATTTTTCTACTTAAATTTAACCATAACAATTATCTCCGTTCAAAAAAAAATTGGTTGCATGATCAGTAAATGACAATTTTTTACTGCAATACTCGGTAAAAGTGCAAATTATGCTAGCAGTGCTTTTCTCGGAAAATACATGAAAATTATGCTGGTAATGACGAATTAATTTATGCCAAAAATTATGCTGGCACAATCTATCAAAGCCTACAGATATATCTAAATATTGTGGTGAATCTCCTCAAATGATACTGGTAACTTCGAGCTACCCCATGTTATCTTCGGAAATGTTCGTTTGATTGTCGGAAATAATCGGACGTTTGTGCTAATACACTCGAACCTCGTTAAAAAAAATAAAATTGATAAAAAAGGAAAGGAAAAAAAGGTGAGGCCCCAGTGGGTCTGTTGTAAGATAAGGAATGGAAAAATTTAATAATCACCCAGACCAGAGGGCTGTGAAGGAAATCCTTTCTTGAACAGATTGTTTTGTTGTTAGTTAGGGAGACATATTAAGTCTGAACAATCCCAGTGAATTGTTTTGGTTATGGTGCCATTTTGTGGCCAGGGAATGTTTTGGGAAAGCTAGCGCTTCCTCTATTATCTATAACGAGTAGTATTTCCAAATTCTTCCCAAAGAGGAATTAAACACATCGCCAACCCAGTCTCTGCGTATACTCATCGCCATTACCTCCGTGAAAAGTGCGGAATTTGAAAACGGTAACTCTTTTTTTATTCCTTAGCTTCCACTGCCGCCGATTCCGCTGTCTGCAAGTGTACGGATCAAAAAGGATGAGAGAAAGAATAGTTTACCCGCGGACTTTCAGACAGAGTAGGTTGAGTCATTTGCTTGTTGCTTACTCTACACTGAGTTCATCTTCTCACAACTGTTTAAGTTCTTGAGTAAGTTTGTTATTGTAATTCATCTGACACAAAGTTTTTATTTTATCATCAGCGTTAACTCGGGGACGAATTCCAAACCAACACGACGCCAAAGCGAGGTGACTTCACCGCGGAAGAGCATATGGTACCCTGAGATGGAGGACCAACAAACCCATAAGGTAGCGTAAGATTTCGTTCTTTTTTGAATTTTTGTTGTAAACTTTATTACTCCTGCAGTCATTACTTCATGCAGCTAGATGATATATAAAAAAATTGAACGAACTTATCCTGGGATGTTGTGTGTTCAATGCATTCCCACAAGTGCAGTGCGTCGATTTAACCGAGACTGGTCATGTTTTGCCTCTCGCCATTGTGACTGGTGAACACTAAAACTTATCAACGATTTTGGTGTCAGACACTTTTTGAGGGCTAGAGTGTCACCTGAATGGGGTTTCGGGACCCAGAGGGAAAAAAAAAAACAGCTGAGCTAACAAAATCTCGTGCCCAGGGCTTCTCGGTTGCCGTGTTTTTATTTTCTTTGTGTTTTTATCCTGCGCCATTTGTCATTTATCGGATATCGCAAACGTCTTCCAAATTTGGTAAACTCTAGCTAGTCGGCATGAAGAATTAGCCTGGTGATTTGAGCCAATCAGAAACGGAGAAATATTTTGAATAAATGATAATTTATTTTTTGTAAAATCTTAGCAAATGATTAGGCAAATACAAACACAGTAGGTGACACCATAGGTTTCTGACCATATCGCAATGACCTGGGCTATGAGTGAGTGGATTATGATCCTTCTTTCAAGTCAGTCGTGGTTTCCCTTCTTGAGTTGTCTTGATGGTTCCATTCGCAGATTTCTGGATCCAAGTCACTAGATGCTGTTACGGAAATAGATGAATCAGCCCCACCAGTTCCAAAGAAGGGCTCCAAATCAGACATTTCATCCGCAGACTCCCCTGAAACGGTTCCTCGTAGAGCTGGTCTTGTTAAACCAAAGTCTCTCCAAAGGAGTTCATCGCCGGCGAGCTTGACCAGAGCGGCTACCTCACCACTACAAGACAAGTATTTTGTTTTGTTTTGTTTTGTCTTTTGTTCAGTGTAATACACGGAAATACTGCAGCTAGAGGTAGCTAGAGGTAGCTAGAGGTAATACACTGCAGCTAGAGGTAGTCCCTTACGAAACATGAGGGATTTTGTTTTGTATAACCCGGAGTTTGATTTATGCTTTTCCCACTGAGTGGATGCTGACGAGATCGTAAAAACAAAGAGAAAGACCAGCCTGTAATTGAAAAAAGAAGTCGCTGTCGCTTATGAAAGCGGTCAGTAAGTTACGATAGCTTCATACTTCATTCAAACTGGGAGCGTCGAATGTATAAAAGTATTTGCTGTCGGAAGTTTGCTTTGGCTTAAGACCCCTTTTAAGCTCTGTTTTACCGCGCCGTACGAGAATACTCATTACGTTAACTTAAAAAAACCCAGATCTATTAATCAGTTCTCGTACAACGCAAGCATTGCGCAAGTGTTTGGCACCTGTAGTTCTCAGTTTTCAGACCGCCCTCCCCCCTTTTCCCAGGGTCTGGATGACCCCCCCCCCCCCCCTTTATCTGACGGTCTAGATCCGCCACTGGTTCTTCAGTCTATATACCCTGCTAGCAGAGGCTTTTCCCTTGTGTTTCTCAGCGTTGTACTGCCATTCTCTTCGCAGTTTTGGCTGCTCGCGTTTTGTTTTGGTAGTTTCTGTGCCGAGGAAAAGACCTCTGCCGACAGCAGCTTGCGATTCCTGTTGAGCATGCGCGAGATGAAAATGCGGTTACCATGGAATTTCTGGGTCACGTGTCGGTAATACGATGCCGCCGCCAGAGTTTGCTCATGTATTCATGAGTCAATTTTCCCACGGGAAAGACTCGCCTCGCCATTTTGATATAGCGGGCTCACTTTTGCATAGCAAACTAGTACAAAAAAGATGCGCGAGTCGATAAAACCGGTTCCCCTACCGGTTTAGTCATGTGACTACCTCCTAGATCTTGGAGGTATCTAATACGCATGCTCAACAGAATCGCAAGCAGCTGTCGGCAGAGGTCTTTTCCTCGGCACAGAAACAACCAAAACAAAACGCGAGCAGCCAAAACTGCGAAGAGAATGGCAGTACAACGCTGAGAAACACAAGGGAAAAGCCTCTCCTAGCAGGGTACAGTCTATACCGGGCGACTACAAGGAAACCCTGCCTTGTTTTCTAAACTTATCATTTTTGGTTATCCTCTTTCATTTTAGTGGGGAAGTTTCTCCTGCCCTCCCTCCAAAGCGTAAGAGCTTTTATGCGTCCAGTCCTGCCGAAAGCAGCTCCACTTCCATACCACCACCTCTCCCTTCCCGAAGCTCGGGCGGTCTACCGACTACTTTTGCGGTTAATGGTTCAGGTACAGTTGATGAAACCAAATCAGAGCGTCCTGCTGAACATGACAATCTCCCTGCCCTGCCTCCAAAGAAATCTGTGTCTCGGATGTCAGCTGAAGTAGACCTCTCTCCCGTTTCCCAGGTAAGAAATGGATGATCCCTTTCAATGCCAAAGTTGACCGAAGTCAAGTTCAGCAAAATTTCTAAATTTCATTTTTTAAATGGCGAAGAAAGAAGTAGCACCATGTGAAAGTAAAGAAGGTTTAATTTCAATGGTTCTACCTTAGGATTTTGTCCACAGACGCAAACGTCAGAGCTACCTTACGAGACTCCATCATTTCTTCTGGCAGTGAGTTTCTGGGAAACTGCACACCTACCCCTCCCCTAAGGTAACATTAACACTTGCTTCTCACTTTGGGCAAAATGATGGCTTGGGAGAGGGGTAGGTTGGCAGTTTCCCATAAACGTAAATTGATCCCAAAAGTCGTACGTTTATGAAACTTGGTCCAACCAATGCTAGAGTTGCCATCATCGTCACGTATTGTTGTGGTTGATATTCTTTCATTTCTCTCTTGCTCTTTTTTCAAGCGTCCCTCTGCCATTGCAACCTCAGAAAACAGTTCAAGTTTAGCGCCGGAGCTTCCCGAGAAAAGAAAAAGTTACGCAAGCACCGCATCCAGTCGGGCCTCATCAGTGTTTTCTGATCCACCCTCGGACCCAACATGTCCACTGTCCCCGCTGTCTCCTTCTGGAAATTTTGTCGATGGCTTGGGCAATAAAATTCCCAATCCCTTTCCTCCGGAATCCCGTGGATCTTCGGTGTCTTCCGAATCAACATTACTCGCCACGAATTCCCGACCGGGAGTGGGCGACTTTGCATCACCGAGTTCCAACGGATATAGTTACGTATCACCTCCGACATCCCCCCGAGTGCCATATGACATTGTATCATCTCCTAATCGGTCAGTTGCCAGCTGGGTTTCGGAAAGCAGTTATTATTCAGCGTCGTCATCTTTTGATGCTGAAGATGGGTCGCCTAAGAGTCCACCCCCGCCGAAGAGAGATTTTCTTGCGGGGACGATGCCAATGTCTTCAACCCCAAGAAATATAGACTTTTTTTCGAGAAGCTCACCGACAGTGATAGATTCAAGTCCGTCGCTCGTTCCTGGTAAAAATAGACTCACATTTTCATCCTCAGTTGAAAGTAGGTTCATTTCAGAAACAACGTCATCAAATACGAACTCGGAAATGAGGTTCATGTCACGTGGCGAGCCAACAACGAAGCCTCGAGCACCAGTCCCCATTCCTCGAAGAGGGACAGTAGGCTCGTCCAGTAGACCTGGCCTGTTATCCCGGTCTGCCTCAGACGCGTCTGGGCAAAGACTGCACCTTGAGGGCTCAGGCCAAGAAAGGGTTCCGCCTCCTGTGAAACCGCGAATGTCACTACAATTTGGATCCGATCAGGGGCTGAAGTCCCCTCCACCCAAACCCCCACGACCCTCCCAGTCTTCAACGCCTCCAGCACCTCCACCGAAGCCGAAGCCTTACGCTTCTAAATCGGCAGGCAATTCTCCGGCAGCTAAACGAAAGGCCGAGAACACAGAAGGAAAGGAAACGTAACGAGACCTTTCCATGTACAGATGAATTTTCGTATCAGTCGTCTCATTTAAAATAATAATCAATTGTATCTGATACGCAAAAGCGTTATGTTTATTAACTCCAATGCAATCCTCTGACGCGCAGCTGCGACCTCACCACTTTAAACACGAGAAGGGAACTGGACTCAAAATACGTCCCGCCGTTACTGGGACGCGCCCAACAATCAATCCCAGAAGTCTTTGCGAAAGTTCACTCGGTCCAGTTTCCCTCTCGTTTCTAAAATGGCGAATTGATGGGCTGGTTCACTTGCTATTTTGACGAATACATCAATGAGCATTATGATTTTAATTAGGCAATATAATTTGTTACAGCCAAGATTACTTGGCACACTTGTACATGTGCACTGCTTGGCTGGCCGTCAGTTTAAGAAAGTCATTGTAAAACCTGACTAAATTACACATGTTGTACATATTAAAACTGTTTTATAAGCAAAATTTATGACAAAAACAAGTGTTTTCTCCGGAATAATATAGGAAAATTATCACAACAACTTAAGTTAATGCTGTACAAGCAGTTATGTAGTATCTTTCGTCATGGTCAAAAAGTAAATAGCTTAAGTATAATATACAGATTTTTTATCAAGTTAACACAATTTTTTAAAGATTTATAGGTACCATCTGGTGGCCACTTATCGCCATTTGAAGTACCATTTTTATGTAGTTATTTATAATTTTTATGAAATTTTTAATGTCAATTGGAAAAATGTGGTGTCATCTCACTTATGCTACCGAAAACCAGTTTAAGTATCTATCTCAATAGGAACTGTACATGATAAACTTGTGGAAAAGAGTTAGGAAGTAAATCGTTCCTCTATTCATTGCGAGTAACGTCTTTATCTTTAAAAAATGTAACGATCCTCTTTCTCTCTCTGCCCACGGCGCAATAGGCCACTTGCACTAAGAGGTCACGTGACCAATGCTCCTTTAAACAATGAGTTGGAATCTTGCTGATGCCAAAAATTGTTAGAGCACACAAAAATTATCTTACACCCGAAATTTGAGAGGAAACGCATTTAAGGGAGATATTTTATGGCACTTTGATTTTTCAGCAAAGTAGTATGGTTTGTATTGGCCGCCATGTTGGAGGGCATGCTCTTGCCCTCCAACATGGCCAAATTACTTCTTGTTTATATCTTGTTCAACGTTTCATAGTTACGCTCAGATGCGCTGTAAACGTTATCACATCATCTTTTCAACATTTTCCTTGAAGTTCAAGTGCAAAATTTGTGTTCAGAGAGAGGCAATTCATAATTTCAAAAATCACATTTTGGTCACCTGACCATTTACGAACTTATTCATTTTATGAAAATGGTGCGGGTTTGAAAAACCAAATCACCATTATTTTGTTTAAGATATGACCCACTAATCGTTTTTTGAAGGAAAAATCATATAACTTTCATTTTCATAAAAATGATGTCACATGCCTCTTATTGCAAATGGCCCATTCCCTACCTGGAGTCTTCGTTCTCCCTCTAATTAGCGGCCGTTTCTGTATTCTTGCGTAGTAAGGGGTTAAGACCATGGGTACCAGATTGTCCTTAACGGGTCTTTGCGCCGTCACCAGGAACCAGGGGCCAATTTAATAGAACTCTTACAAGCGTGCCCATTATTTTAGTGTCTTAAAACGATAGCTACACTTTTAAATTACACTTGTAAGAGTTTATTAAATTGACCCCTGGGGTGAATTTGATTCAAGTGTAGCTATTGTTTTCATACTCTAAAACTATGGCTGCACTTGAAAAAGTTTTATTAAGTTGACATTTTTAACGTTGATATCGCTATCCAGTACCCTGCGAGCAGAGGGTTCTTTCTAGCATTTACTAAGTCGTTCGCGACTGACAAGCGACGCGAGCGACTTGTGAGCGCTAAAATCCATGCCAGAAAGAAAACTCTTCACGTCGGGTACTTCCCAGTGGATTAGTGCTAGGGAAACTAACTGCTTTATCCCCTGGATAGAAATATTTCCAGCGAATAGTATTATCCACCTTTTTAGCAACTGATAAGAGACCAAGCGCAGACAAAAGAGTGCGCAGGGTTTCATGGAAAAGCTGCAACTGGGTAGCACAATACCACTCGTGCAACGCAAGACCACTCGTATTGCCCACAACAAGGCACCCTCTTGAGTGTCGAGTGTCCTGGGTTCGCTCGTCTGGTGATCAGCTCTGTCATCCTTGCGTGACAGCGGGGAGTACTTCGATGCTGGCAACCTTCTAAAAAAAGACAAATATCATAGTAGTACGGTAGGGACCGGTTGGGAATTTTTTTGTGGATTTAATTAACTTTTGTGTGGAATATTTTAACGCCGATGTTTGTCTTTATCTCATGAATAAAACGCGGAGGAATCTCATTAAGGTATGATCATGAGCTATTTTTAAGTGACTCCACCGCCCTGACAGGTTTTAACTTGTGGATTACGCGTAGCGTAAGGAACAAGTTATTGTGGCCACTGCGATATGCAAATGTGTCTTTTGGGTCTACATATAGATACCGTTCGTAATTCTGGTAATTAGTCGGCTCCGAATGAAAGCACCCGATAACAAAACGACAACTGTCGTAGATCGATTCCCGTTCCGCAATCAAGAAGTGAGCTGAGTGTGCATTGTGTCCAGAGCTTTTGATGTTGTGATTTTTGTACCCTTCCATGGGGCGATAAGTTGTCTTCATGTCCAATAAGCGCTATACCCAATGCAACTTTGAGACAGACGATTACGACCTTTTGAAGCTTTTTCACTCGTCAGGCGATAAACATGACGAAAAGATCAGAAATTGCTCTTCGAATCCCAAACTGGTCCAATGTCACGATTCTTCAGTGAGTCTCACGATTTATTAACTTTTCTCACGACCAGACTTCCAATCTCATGGTTTTTAGTTAATATTTCATTCTGAAATAAAACGATTCTTTGTCCAATAAAAACGGGAATGGTTACTGTTGCTGAATCGTAATTGATTCTTATCATGAAAACGGCGAGAATTGCAAGCTGTACAACGCCGTCAGAGACTTCGCGACGGTTTTGCATGACATTTGTCGGCCATATGTTCTTCAAATGCGACGAAATGAGTTAAAGTACAGCTTTTACCGTCAAAACCATGCTTGTTTTCCGTCGAATCTTTCAATTCTTCATTAAGTAAAGCTCTGCTACTAGCCTCAAACAGCGTCCACCGACAGAATTTCATGGGCAAAAAATGCTCGGTCCCTTTCGTTCAATTAATCATATCTATCGTTTATTACATCTCGGGGTGGGGTGGGGGGGGGGGGTTCAGAAAAGCGTGGTGAATCAAATCTTTATTCCCCCCCCCTCCCCCCAAAACAATTACATATGAAAATTGTACCCCCTTGCCAATAACCTTTTTTAAAATGCACCCCCCCCCCCCCTCCTCCCTGACCAAGTCTCTTCTTCCATTCTTGGGCATTGATTTCAAAAGCTATAAGATACCGGTCAGTCAGCAGCGTAAACGAGAGATTTTGAAGGTCGCCCCAAACCTGGGGGAGTCTGGGGGCACTCCAGTTTCTAAATTCGGCTGCATGAGCCCAAGGAGCGCTGCATTTCGCATCGATTCTGGCCAGCTTCGCTTCGCCATGATGCGCAATCTGACTGTTATCCTTGCCTAGTCCCTAGGCCTCATTATTCCGCGCGGCCAAAGCGTTTTGGGTCACGTGGTCCGATCGAAAAGTGAGAAAATGTTTCCCGACCGTTCGCCTCGGATACGTCACCGAAATGAATTGACCGAGAGGGACTGGGAAAACGCCGTACAGGGGACTAGGCAAACTGTTATCCAACGAGGTTCATGTGTCATACACGCGTGAGCTATTTCCGGTCAAATTAAACGCACTGGCTCCCCCGACGGTGTGGGTTTCCCATTGCCTAGTCCCTGTACGGCGTTTTCCCAGTCCCTCTCGGTCAATTCATTTCGGTGACGTATCCGAGGCGAACGGTCGGGAAACACACATTTTCACATTTTCGATCGGACCACGTGACCCAAAACGCTTTGGCCGCGCGGAATAATGAGGCCTAGGGACTAGGCAAGGTTTCCCATAGGGCAAAAGTAACGACCCACTCCCGACGAGAGTGACGTTTTGTCGATCTCACGCGGTCGCTAAGCTCCAAAATTTGAATCTCGTAGGATAACAGTCAGATTGCGCATCATGGCGAAGCGAAACTGGCCAGGATCGATGCGAAATGCAGCGCTCCTTGGGCTCATGCAGCCCAATTTAGAAACTGGCGCTCGTCGAACGGCTAGATATACGCTCTTCGGTCTGGCTGGTGGGAATTTTAGGGAGATCGATCGCTTTGTTTGGAATTTATTGGCCTTCGCGTGGCGAGTGTCGGCTGGAAGGTCTCCAGCCTTCTCTTCTTTTATAGTGTTCAGTATTCGATGGAAAGAAAGTCGACTAAACGGCGTTTAAACCGGTCGTAGGACAGTAGTTACTAAAACCCGGAACGATCCACAACGACCCACAACGATCCACAACCATCCACAACGACCCACAAGTCGTATTTGTCCTTTTCGCTTGTTTCTGTGGTTTTTCGGCCTGCAGTTGCACTTTAAAGCGAACTTTGACTTGTGGAAGCTGTGATTTGAAAAAAGTGATGTCACAAGCGGTGATTTGAAGTCACAGCGCAAAATGGAACATTACCGCGCGCTCTCGAACCAACGCGCGAGCTATGCCCAAGTTATATTATTTTGCAAAAAAATTGCCTCCCAACTTGATTACTTCGGGCAATAATTCCGAGTAACTTCGGGACCGACAGCAGAGATACATTCCAGCAGGGGATCAAACAGCAGAAATGATGAAAAAATTCCTCGAAAAATAAAATAAAATAAGAAGCCTAGAACACGGGGTATTCCCAGGCGGTCACCCGTCCAAGTACTAACCCCTCCCGACAGGGCTTAACTTCGGTGATCAGACGGGAACCGGTTTTTTTTATTATTATTATTTATTTCTGAGAAGCTCAAATTGAGCTATAATATGTACAGGGGTTGTAAATTAGACGAGGTTTAAATACAATCAGTAGTGAAAAGCAGTACTAAAAGGTCGTTTTACAGGGTAAATACAAGTGTTCCGTCTGTGAGTACACCAATCGAATGGGAAGTAATATACAGTGTGTCGAAGTTTAGCTAAGCGGTATTGGAAGGTGAGATATGGGCTTGTACAGCGGATCGGAAGATAATTATCGGATCAGTAAGGGTGCTCCGAAGACGGTATTCGGTGGCAGATTTGTGAATTGCGTAGCGGGCTAACGTCAGGGCCCAGTTGAGGAGATGTACGGCCAAAGAGTTGTAGAGTGGGAGTAACCGCGAGTTGTTTTTGGGTAATTTTGTCGATATAGTCGCGAATGGTTGACCAGAAGGTGAGGAGGTGAGGGCAGTGTAACAGAAGGTGCTCGATTGTTTCCACAGAATTGCAGTGTGGGCTTGAGTGGTCGGGTAAACAGCCATGCGGTATAAGGAAAGTGCCGTGGGTAGGTTGCGATGAGCGATTTTCCAGGTTATATCACAGTGTTTGTTCGCAGAGAGGGGAGTGTAGATATTTTTCCAAAAGGCAGCGTTAAAGACCGGTTGGGGAAGCAGGGAGGTAGACCACTGTTGGAGCGCAGGTAGTGTAGGAGGCGATAAGTGTAGAAGGTCGAGGTAAAAGGCACGAGTAGTGTGACGTTCAATGTGCTGGGGAGAACTGGTGTTCACCCTGTGGTATGGTCGTAGACGAGAGTTAAGGAGAAAATTTTACCTTTTTGCCGAGTATGTAAACATGTAAGCGAGGCACTCGTTCATTACCCTGCTCAGGCAACCCTGACCTTCAAAACAGGTTATGAAGTCCTCTTTTGTAGCTGTAAATGAATTTATGCGACCTCTTACACGGAGCTTAATTTTTGAAAAAAATTCAAAAGTGAAATTTTGATATTTTTTTCTTGGGTCGTTTTGAGATCGTCCTCGGTTGTTTGAAGATCGTTGTGGATCGTTGTGGGTCGTTGTGGATCGTTGTGGGATTGTTGTGGATCGTTGTGGACCGTTGTGGGTCGTTGTGGGTCGTTGTGGATCGTTGTGGGTCGTTCCGGGTTTTAGTAACTACGGTCGTAGGACACAGAGTGGCTATGAAATAAAGGTAAGGGAACTTTTTGGATCAATATTTCGCGTGATCATGATTATTTTTTTCCTTAGCGTTGTACATTCGAATACATGTGTGTGATAAAATCGGTCAGTATAAAATACGGACTGCGGACTACGGACTGCGGACTGGGTATAAAATACGGACTAGGTATAAAACGCGGACTGGAAAATACAGACTGGGTATAAAACACGGACTAGGTATAAAACGCGGACTGGAAAATACGGACTGGGTATAAAACACGGACTAGGTATAAAACGCGTACTGCAGACTGCGGACTGGGTATAAAATAGAAATTCTTGGTGGAGGTTCCTTCAATCAAGAGCCTGAAAAAAACGCCATCTTCTTCACCCATTTTAGACATGGTCTCGGTCTCTAACAACTATGAAAGGGGTCAGGACTTAGGGGGCACTCTCTTATATTAGCCATATACGTATTTGCCGCCCTAAAGGGTAGGGTATATGGGCCGTTTTGGTGGTCTGAAAACACTTTGCCTGTTTTGATTTGGAATCGGGTATGGTTTTCGAGGAAACTACGGGAGCGTACATGTACGAATGTATTTATCGTTTTAAATTCTAGATGAATAAGAACGAAATAGAAATATGCGAATTTGAAATACATTTTAAGAATTTTTTGTTTACGCTCTAGAGAGAATGATCTACTGTTGCGCTCTAATCTATAAATTTATAACGATGACATAATTTCTGCCTAATTAGGCCTAGCCTGTTCCAGGCTCCGAGATAGTTGGGTCCGCTAAATTGAGAAAGTGCGAAAATACAACGAGAGTAAACTGGGTAGTCTCCTCTCTATTTGAGAGCCTGGAACAGGCTAAATTAGGCCAGGTCTGAAAATGGGTATGGATTTTAGAGATCAGGTCTGAAAACGGGTGTGGAAAATGACATTTTTTATTCTGAAACAGGGTAAAGATTTAGAGAACCAAGGGGCGTAACCCCACCAAAAAATTCCCAGCAGTACCCCCTTCCGGGATTCAGGAGCAGGGTGTAGATCCTAACCAGTGGTAGGTACCCTATCCTGTGGAGTCATGGCCTAATTGTACCAATCTTCAAAAAAGATGATCCGTCCAACCCAGAGAATTATAGAGGAATTACTCTCTTATCAGCCATGGGAAAGATTTTTACCTCAATAATGAATAGCAGGCTCTGTGACTATCTAATTGAAGAGGGCATACTTACTCCAGAACAAATTCAACAATGTGGCTTCCGAAAAAAACATGGTACACAGGACAGTATCTTCATTTTAAAAGCACTGATAGACAAATATGTTAAATCTAAACCCAAGAAAACAAATAACCTTTTATTCACTTGCTTTGTTGACTTTAGTAAAACATTCGATAGTATCCCCAGAGGGAAACTGTTTCAAAAATTGAAGTTAGCGGGAGTTACGGGGCGCTTCCTTGAGATTTTACATTCAATGTACTCCAATGATAAATCATCTGTGAAAATAGAAAATATGCTAACACCTGCCTTTCGATGCCATACCGGTGTAAAACAAGGGTGCATGCTCTCGCTAACCCTTTTTAACCTTTATCTCAGTGACCTTTCAGAGGAAGTTAAGGCCAAGAACCTAAATGATGTAGAACTAAACGAGTTACCGTTAAGTTGTATGCTCTACGCGGATGACTTGGTCATATTCTCCAAATCAAAAAACGGACTGCAGGATTATTTGGATTCCCTCAGTGAATACTGCAAAGAAAACGACTTGTCGGTTAACCTTAACAAAACCAAGGTGTTAATTTTTAATAACTGCGGGAGAACCATGAATAAGCACGTATTATACTATAGAGGCAGTAAACTTGACAATGTTAGCAATTACAAATATTTTGGCCTACAATTTAGTACTTATGGGACCTTCACGTACGCTAAACAGGAAATTAAGAAGGTTGCCCTTAAAGCTTTGTACAAACTCAGGAAGGAAATGGGCGACCATTTCAGAGACGATGTACAGCTCACAATGAAAATTTTTGACACGGTTATTTCCCCAATACTCACCTACGGAAGCGAGGTCTGGGGGGTCGATCACGACGGAAAGCTAGAAAATGATCCAATTGAGTTTGTCCAAACACAGGCAGCCCAAGCGCACTATGTGTGGGTTCGGGCTTTAGAAGTCATTTGGTCGAATTTGGTCGGAGTATACTAGAATTATTAGGGTATTATCTGATGCCAAATAAATGCAAAAATCTTAAAGATTTGAAGTCTTCTTGTTTGTCTGTTTGTACTAATAGCCTTTAAGATAACAAAGGTCGATATTTCTTGCATTATTACATTTGATTCGGGCCCTTACTGTTCGAGTCTTATCACATGTATTCGAATCTACAACGCTAAGAAAAAAAATTATGATCACGCAAAATTTTGATTCAAAAAGCTCCTTTACCTTAAGTTCATAGCCACTCTGTGTCCCACAGCCGGTTTAAACGCCGTTTCGTCGACTTTCTTTCCATCGAATACTGAACACTATAAAAGAAGGGAAGGCTGGAGACCTTCCAGCCGACACTCGCCACGCGAAGGTCAATAAATTCCAAACAAAGCGATCGATCTCCCTAAAATTCCCACCAGCCAGACCGAAGAGCATATATCTACCCGTTCGACGAGCGCCAGTTTCTAAATTGGGCTGCATGAGCCCAAGGAGCGCTGCATTTCGCATCGATTCTGGCCGGCTTCGCTTCGTCATGATGCGCATGCTGACTGGTATCCTACGAGATTCAAATCTTGGAGCCTAGCGACCGCGTGAGATCGACAAAACGTCACTCTCGCGGGGAAGGGTCGTTACTTTTGCCCTATGGGAAACCGACAAAGTTCATTAAGTGGCTATTGGGAGTTAACAAATTCTGTAGCTCAAATACGTGCAGATCGGAGGTAGGTCGTTTCCCAATGCGAACGAAGACAAAGTGCAGAGCCATTAAATATTGGCTGAAATTTTGTGATCCGGAGCACCAAAATAAACTCTCTGGAATAGCATTTACAGACCAAATTGGTCAAGATAAAAAGGAACTTTGGTCAAACAAATTAAAACGACTATTAAATCTCGCAGGTCTTGGCGACATATGGTCAGCGAAAACGAACACCCCCGCAATCATGAACTATATACGACAGAGACTCTTAGACATAGAACAGCAAACATGGATTAGCGAAATACACAATGATGAACGAAAGGACCCGCATCAAAAGAACAAACTAAGAACTTTTAGGAAATTTAAACTTACCCATGACTACGAAAATTACCTCACAAATGTAAGAAACATCAATCATAGAGTAGCAATCACAAAACTAAGATTAAGCAACCACAAACTAGCAATTGAAACTGGACGATACGTTAAACCCTATCAACCACCAGACCAAAGAATCTGTCCATTATGTAAAACTGGATTAGAAGACGAGGAGCATTTTTTGATGAATTGCATAGCCTATAGGGATGCTAGGAGAGAACTGCTCAATACGCTAAAAAAGGAAACTAATCTTATTCTTGACTCTATGACTCCAAGCTCTGCCTTTGCATCGTTGATAAGTATGAAGCAAAGAGAGAAAACGCAAAAAATTGTGGCTAAATACGTATATGATCGCTTCCGCGAAAGAGATAGCCGCGTTAAATATAACCTTGTTTAATAGTCGTATAAATTTTGCAAATATACACCTCTGTAATTATTGCACGAAAATCTTTGTTATCATTGTAAACACATGTGTCTATAGGCGCTCTGTTGATAATAAAGCACTTATCTTATCTTATCTTATCTTATCATGTCATCATAATCATCGCGTAGAATATAACGTTGGGTTGGATGATTCATTTCGGTTTTTATTCACGTATAGGGGAGTGATCCCTCCCGCCTAAATACTGCTTTTTCCCTCGCGGAATGCCCCTATATTGACCTTCTCGTCTGAGTTTTTGATTTCCTCATATTCCCAAGGATTTATTTGAAACGGAATAGAGGCATCTTTAGGAATTTTACTCTGACTCGGCTAACACCAATATCATTCCTTTTATTCGGTGCCTCTCTGATTCGTTCAGAGTTTAATTTCAGTTGCCTTGAATAGCGGCATAACCTTCCTTGCCCGTGCAGTATGCTTTCCTTCTCCACATGAGGAGAATATAGCCTGCGTGACCGGCTTACGGGATGTTTTTGTGTGAGGCAGGGAGCTGGAACTACTGTTTTATGCAAGCCCGCTTTCCGTTTCTCTCATTTTTACCTTTCTAAGGCTGTTAATTTTTATATACAAAGGCGTAATCCGCCCTTTTTACCTAGTCCGTGTTTTATACTCAGTCCGTAGTCCGCATATTATACCTATTCCATGTTTTATACTCAGTCCGTAGTCCTCATTTTATACCTAGTCCGTATTTTGTACTCAGTCCGTAGTCCGCATTTTATACCTAGTCCGTATTTTATACCCAGTCCGCAGTCCGTGTTTTTATACTGACCGGTGATAAAATTATAAAATTCGAACAGTAAGGGCCCGAATCACAAGTAATAAGGCAAGAAATATCGACCTTCGTTATCTTAAAAGGCTACTAGTACAGATAGACAAACAAGAGGACTTCATATCTTTAAGATTTCGCATTTATTTGGCATCAGATAATACAGTAATAATTCTAGTATATTCCGACCAAATGACCTCTGAAGCCCGAACCCACACATAGTGCGCTTGGGCTGCCTGTGGTCATAGACATTTTTCTTCGGGTGAGCATTTTCCTACTCCTCGTTGGACGATTTCCATCGTATGCCATAGTTTCAACCGTTGTCCGGCAGCTTCGCAAAAACAACTTTGGGCGGGAAATTACGTCACAGATATTCTTACCAGTAAATTATTGTTATTATTACCATATACATGCCTAGTCGCAAGCCTTCATTAATGCGCGCGGTCGATGCGTTTCAGGTCACGTGGTCCGAGAAAGTTTTTGAGGGCGTCTCCCAGCCGTTCGTCTCGGATACGTCACCGAAATGCATTGACGGAGAAGGCCTGGGAAGACGCCGTGCACGGACTAAGCAAACTATATAAAACATGCATCAATACTGTATGTCTAATCTAGACATAACGGATGAACCTAATAAACTACAAAAAAATACCTGATGGTAATCAGTTCACTGTCAATGGAAAATGTTCACCTTTTTTAAAAGACAAAAACATCTGTAAAATCGTTCTGACCACGTCTAAATTACAAACAACGAAGCTTTTAAAAACAAAACAAACACTTTTAGGTTAGTATTATTACGTTGATACATAAACTGATATTTGCTGTTTGTTTTAAAATTTTCTTTATTATACTTGTTTGAAAAGATTGCTTTGTTGCCTCGCTTCATGTGAAACAAAATCTCAGGTTTTTAAAGTTCTGACAGAAAACGGACTTTGCTTTCCATAAAGCAAAGACGTCGGAAATTTCCGTTGAAACATAAATGCAACGCTTTGGTCTAGAGGGAAATTTTTCTAAACTATGATGTATTTTCGTTTTCGGTCTACCGGAAAATTTCTTTCGATCGAGCAATGTCGTTCCATTTTCCATCGATTAGTTGCACTGTTCTCTGAACAATCGATCTGGCATGATGGAAAGCACCCAGACTCGACAACAGCACTGCTTGAGGAGCAAGTTGCAGTTGATGTCACAACCTACTTAGTTTAACTCATGCACATTGCAAATTGCACAGCATGAGAGTCATTAATTAGCCAATTTGTGTGAAACTGCTGAAAATACAAAAAAAATAGGTACAGCTGTACATCCTGAGGAAGTTTTTCATGAGCCCACCAAGAAAAGCTATGATACGATAGTTAGAGTCTTGCAGCATTCAAATTGCAGACAATGTTGTGCGCTTTATATCTCTTCAGTTGTTACCCATAACTCCCATGTTTTCTGTGACAAAACTAATCACTTCAACTCTATTGCAGAAAAAATCCTTGTTTTCTGTGAGCTGCACATTACCAAATGTCTCGGTGGGACCACTCTGTCCTCGTTTGAGTTCATCATCCAGCCAAATGGCATGATCGCAGCCACTGAAAAACGTAATGACAACATCTTAAACGTTCACACTTATTTCGATTGGCGAGGGCCCTGAAGGGATAAAATGGGAACTGGTATTTGACTAGTTTTGCCCTGAAAGAGGGAATTGGAACACTGTGTGGGGATGTGTTCGAGCAACTCGCTCGCTTCACGATGAGGTACCAGGTATCTGATTTACATCTTGGCCTTTATTCTTCTTTGACTTCTGCTAACAATCTTAATCTTCCTGCTCTTCTAACTCTTTTCTACTTTTCTACTCTTCTCTACTTTCTAGTTCAAGTATAGTAGCGGCTTTTATAGCCTCAGCTGGACATGTTTGGGTTAGCTGACCAGGAGAGCTCTATTGAATATCTTATCGCCTATATTGCAACAGGTTTGCTATTGTTAGGGAATAGATTAGCCCACGCACAGCCGCAACTGACAAGTACCAAAGAACCGAGGTCAGCTCTAACACCACAAACACGACCACCTGTCAAACATCTGACAATGCCAATAAGTAAATTCGCGAGCTAATACAAGTAAAAACAAAAGATCAAAACAGGAAAAAAGTACATGGACAAAAAACAAGACTTAATGAAACAAAAACTAAACTTAAAAGATAAGATAGATCTGTCCTAAAAATAACTTTCAAAATACCTCACAACAACTGGGTATGGGATTTGCTCACTGGGACTGGGGATAAGAAGCGACAAAATAAAAAATGTGAAAATTGCCTTTTAGTATGCGAGTCAAGCTAGGCTTTACTGATTTCTTCAGTCCTGAGGAAAGATGTTTTGGTCCCGCTTCAGTCTCATTCTAGCCCAAGCCGCTAGGCGAGGGTTCAAATGAGCTCTGAGAGGGGCCCAAAACATATTTACGCCCAAGAACATTAACTCTATTACTGTTATTATCACTTTGGATACCCTGCTAGCAGAGGCTTTTCCCTTGTGTTTCTCAGCGTTGCACTGCCATTCTCTTCGCGGTTTTGGCTGCTCGCGTTTCGTTTTGGTTGTTTCTGTGCCGAGGAAAAGACCTCTGCCGACAGCCGCTTGCGATTCCTGTTGAGCATGCGTATTAGATACCTCCAAGATCTAGGAGGTAGTCACATGACTAAACCGGTTGTGGAACCGGTTTTATCGACTCGCGCATCTTTTTTGTACTAGTTTGCTGTGCAAAAGTGAGCCCGCTATATCAACATGGCGAGTGCGAGTCATTCCCGTGGGAAAATTGACTCATGAATACATGAGCAAACTCCGGCGGCGGCATCGTATTACCGACACGTGACCCAGAAATTCCATGGTAACCGCATTTTCATCTCGCGCATGCTCAACAGGAATCGCAAGCGGCTGTCCGCAGAGGTCTTTTCCTCGGCACAGAAACAACCAAAACGAAACGCGAGCAGCCAAAACCGCGAAGAGAATGGCAGTACAACGCCGAGAAACACAAGGGAAAAGCCTCTGCTAGCAGGGTACACTTTGGAGGGCATTGAGAAAATAAAGACTTCATATATTCGACAACAAGAAAGTCTGAATCAAATCACTTTGACGGGCATTATTATCAATAGCGCAGCCAAATGACAAACTGCCCTCTGTAAAACGCGCCCCTTTGCGAGGCGAACGGGGAAACGCGCGAGCGCGCTGAAAATGCATTTGCCACCCTGAATCTGATTGGCTGCAGAGATTACAAACAATTTCGCTCGGCCAATGAGATCCTGAACATACCATTTCAATGCCAGAGTTTGCGCGATTTTTTGTGGATGAGTTTCCACTTGCTTACGTTGTAGTTCTGTGGTGAACGTTTGACGTCTGGAGATTTTATTTTAAAGTGGAAGAAGTCCCAAATAATTCTCAGCTTTTTTCTAGTCAAAACTCGGACTTAGACAACGAGCAACTGGATGAAATTGAGCAAAAAGCTCAAGCGAAAAACACCAAGAGAGCAACCGAGTGGGGAGTAAAAAAGTTCGGGAAATGGTGTGAGAAATTAAAAATTACAGTGGATCTCAAAACAGTGACTTGAGAGAAGTTCTGCATGCGAAAGTTCTTCGCTGAGGGGAAAACAGAGAAAGGCCAAGCATTAATTCCAAGTGCATTGACAGCAATTCATCGCCATCTGACCTGTGCTCCACTCAGCCGAAACATAAACATTTTGCAAGACAGCGAATTCATGTCTGCCAACAAAATGGTTGAAGCGAAGGCAAAGCTATCTACGACAGAATGCAATGCGAAACCAAAACACAAATCATCCGTTCAGTCAGGGGAAATGCAGAAATTGAATCGATACTTCATGGAAGAGAAGAACACGGACGGCGTTTGGAAAGATGCAGAGAAGTTAGCTGGGTTTATTTAGTTTTCGTTGTGTTTTTAAGAGATGGGTGGCGGGAGGTTTCAAGGCAGTCATTTGAAATGAAAACTGATGACACTGGAGCCGGAAAAACTTACTGAACAAATTAAAAATTACTAAGGAGGCGCTAAACAGTCTGAGCAGTCCACAGGCGGCCCAGACTCTGTGGGAGACTTTTAATTTATAGGAGAATGCATGAAAATAAACAAAATATGTCCTAACTTCCATTTTTTTTTGACAAAAATAGAAATTAAAAATGACTCACGATTTGTTTTTGTTTTTTTTTTTTTTGCTTCTAAAGCCATTTAGAAGCCGTTTTATTGACGTTTAACATTTAGAGTTGCACTACCAATAGTTAACAACAAGAAATAAGGGAAGGCTGGCGAGTCTGAAGCTGACCCTCCCAGCTCCAAGCTCCATAAATCCCATAAAAATGGTCTTAACACGCCAAAATTGCCGTTAAAGGATCTGCCAATAATTTGCTTTCCTTACTATGCTTCTAGAGTCTCAGGTTTCATCACAACCGCTGGCGAAGCGCTTTATTTTAGACTTTTTCCATCAGAGTTTTATTTCAGCGGGCTAATTTACATTTTAGCCCACCAAATTCTCTATTTTAGTCCGGAAAATGCCCCACAATGCCTGACAAAGTGATAATAATGTTCATTTTTCTCTCGTCCTGGAGGTGGTAAGCAGCATGTGCATTTACGTTATAACCGTGAGTTCAGACGGACTCGGCCACATACCATGCATATTAGTAAGCAGATCATCCCAAGAATGTGGACAGATTATGGAAAACTCTGCTATAAAGTTTATAAAGTGTCGATGACTACCCCCGCAACAAGGAAAGAGCTGGTGTAGTTAAAATTGGAAATAAGATATGGACACTTGAAAAAAGTGCCTGAAGAAAATTTGGTCAGGGAAACGGGATTTGTTCCCCCATTAATGACCTTCAATAGCATTTAATCCTGACCCATCTCAATTTGGTTGCTTCTAACGCATTTGTGCTGCCTCGTAGTCATGCCAATATATTAAGAAAACTTCCGCTTCAAAACTGGATATAGCTTTAAAAAACTGGAGAGCTTAAAGTATGATCAAGGTCTCCCCCGCGGAAAAGAAAATAAGCTGCAGGGGATGTGAACATTTTTTTTAACAAAGTACATATGCTACCCTGGTTTATACTTGACTTCTTGCCTTAAAGGAAGGAGTGTGAGATAGGGATTACTCCTCAAACGTTTTATTACAGATACGATGGCCACGGCTTAAAACCTCTTACTCATTTTAAGCCCAACTTAGGAGATTTTACCCAATAAAATTATCCATTGTTATAATAGACAAAGCTAAGACACCACCTCTAATTTGATAACCACTTTTAGTGCAGACACCCAAGGAAACGACAGGCTGTTGAGCGTTTACCAGAACTTTCTTTCCAAACCGGTCAATTAATTAACAGTCTGCTCCTTTCTGATTGACTTGCTAGAATAGATCTTGACAACAGGCCAATAGACTGGTATGGCTGGTCAATTTCTGTCTTCCCATTCTTAACCAATGGTTAAATTTAAAGTTATCTGTTGCTTTTTAAGTTTGTTCCTATAAACCTACATACCTTCCACCCACCATAAGACATTTGCCGTCTCCAGCCATGAACAAATCTGATCCATGCTTCCGTGGTCCACTCCATAAATACCTCTGAGGGCTTGGACTCAAGCGAAACACAAAGGTTTCCCCAGTCCCAAAGTAAGATAGGCTTTTTCGCCCACTGTTTCGTTCGCTCCAGCTCATGCTTGCAAATGCACCAATGATCTGTTGTATGAAAAAACAAAAACAAAGAAAACGAAACAAAAAAACAAAAACAAAACGTGTGAATATGTGGCTAAAAGTCAATAAGAATATGGCAGTCTTTGAGCTTTAGTCTTATCAGCCTTGGACAGCTCGGGTTTGGCCTTATCAGGTCTCGTCATCATAGCAAAGTTAAATATTCTCAGGCAGTGACTCTGGCCTTGAGTACCAGTTATTATTCACGTAATATACCCAGGTTCAAGAGTATCGTAAATTCTCGAACTAGTGTGCTGGATTAAGGAAAAGCTAGGGGCACTGATCAATCATGTAAATGTGTCGTTGAAGGTATTGTCGACTGAGGCCTACTAGAAGGTAGATCGTACGAGCATCGTTACACACAGGGTCAATGTATTGGTCGAGTATCGGCGAATTGTCGACAGTAGTATTGCGGGATCATACAGTGCACAAAGGATGCCGCCTTATCATAAATTCAAGATGGCGGATGTCGTCTAAGAAGGCGAGTTCTAACCCTAAGCTTATTAGCATTTTAACCCTAATCCTAAACCCTTGGGAATAGCATTTTAACTCTAACCCTAACTCTTATTAGAAATTCAAGACGGCGGACGTCACAAAAGGAGACATTTGAGTTGTTATTGTATAATCGTACTAACTGAACCTATATGTGTTGTGGGTTCGGTCAAGTCAAGAGTGTGAGAGAGAATTTCTGTCCCCTCATTACCTGTGCATACTGACACGACGCATATGCAGTAACTAAAGAGGTATTTTTATTGCGCAAATAACATGAATCGATTGTCTACATGTCTAGAAACGATTTTAGTTTAAGGGGTTTTGGTAAAAAGCCTCAGCAATCGCCTCTCCCAAAAACTCTTCCTTCGGCTCGCGGTTTTGTCGTAACTGTAATTTCACTCGGTCTTCAAACACAGTAGAATTTTTCCATGTTTTTGGCTTGCCTAACTGTTCACGTAATACTGAGAACAACGGATTTCCGCCCTGTTGATCAGCCCTTCGCGACACTGCTTAGAGAAATTCATCCTCCTCGCTTTGCATTAAAGTCTCCCCTTGACTAGCGGTCCAAGTTGTTTCCAATGCATCAAAATAATCTTCTTCATCAATCTGGTCAAAACAATCCAAAAATTCCTCATCGTTGTTGAAGATCTCGGCAATTTCTTCATCAAACACGACTTGACTCGCGTTATCACATCCTAAACTCATAATTCGCTCGGCCATGTCAGAACTCGAATGAATTGAAATCGCTTCACGCACTAGTTAAATAAAACGATTCTTTGACATCATCTCTTCATATAGATAAAACACATGTCATGCAGAATTAATTTTGAATGGAACTGAAGGTCAGTAGAGGTCAACACGTGATTGGTGGTGCAAGGTTTGTTTTCGCTGACTCAGCGAATTTGTGGGCTGCCTTAACGAATTTGAATATCTTTTGTCTTTTTAGAACAGCGAATTAGTATACGAAACCAATTGACTGGAACATTCATTTTTCCCTCCCGGTCTGTGTGTTCATGTTTTCCCAAAAATACACAGCAAATATCACACGCAACATTCATTAAAAGACCTACTGCAATCGCTAGGAACACATTGAGAATGTCTAATACAAAATACCGCCCTTTTCAACTGTATGAGTCTTAACTAAATGTTTGCGAATAAAGAGGGTTTAAAAAAGTGTGTCATTGATTTTTAGTTCTAAGCATTGTAAAATCACAAAGTATCCACAAGGCCCCTACAGGCACCCTACAGACACCTAATATCCATTAGATAGTATAAATATGTTTAGACATAGTGAAAAGTGTTCAGTTCGATGAGAGTTCGATGTCAGTTCGATGAGAGGTCGATGAGAGTTCGACGAGAGTTCGATGAGATTTCGGTGAGAGTTCGATGTCAGTTGGTAGACCCGTGTTCACAGTGATGAGAAATAAACTACATCCCTGAACCTCTCGCTTGCAAAGCGACCGCTCTACCGATCGAGCTATATCCCCTTTTGGCATTTTATTTTGCCTTATTTTTCCTTGAGGTGAAAAAGATTGTAAACAAATACATTGAGACTTATATGAGTAAGATATACGGTGACTATAAAACGAAACCCCTTAAACTAAAATCGTTTCTAGACATGTAGACAATCGATTCATGCTATTTGCGCAATAAAAATACCTCTTTAGTTACTGCATATGCGTCGTGTCAGTATGCACAGGTAATGAGGGGACAGAAATTCTCTCCCACACTCTTGACTTGACCGAACCCACAACATATATAGGTTCAGTTAGTACGATTATATAATAACAACTCAAATGTCTCCTTTTGTGACGTCCGCCGTCTTGAAATTCTAATAAGAGTTAGGGTTACGGTAAATCCGTCTTCAGTTTTGCTGTTTCTGGGGGAACACATGTCACTAGGGATATGTGTTTACAGCAAACTCAGTACATTCATGTCACATGCCAGGGTTAAAATGCTATTCCCAAGGGTTTAGGATTAGGGTTAAAATGCTAATAAACTTAGGGTTAGGGTTAGGGTTAAAACTCGGTTGTGACTAGAATGGATACCTCGAAATCAGGTTGGACACCTTATGTTTATTACACAACGCTATACTCTACTCCACGCTATGCGAATTTAAAAAGTGGGGAAATCGGAGTAAAAGACAATTGTGCAAGGAAAAGAGTTGGATACAGGGTTTGGCACCGAAGTACAGTGATTAGGGTTAAGCGCTGTTTTAAAAACGGTTAGCTTTCGATAATGTAATGATCAACGCCATGTAAAGTACGTTAAAATTAACCGGTCTCAGCAGTTAGCCCTTGATGGTGTAGTGGATACCGACGTGGATTATATATCAAATTACACGGGTTCAAGTCCTACGAACTACCTTCTGTTTTCTTTCTTTTCTTATTTACTACTTTAAGTTATAAGACTCCTATCATGTATGTTGAGCGAAGATGACAATCTGACTTTGGGGTATCCATTCTAGTCACAACCGTTAGAACTCGCCTTCTTAGGACGACATCCGCCATCTTGAATTTATAATAAGGCGGCATCCTTTGTGCACTGTATGGTCCCGCAATACTACTGTCGACCTACTCTGGGATTGTCGACCAAAGCATTTTTTGTTTCAAAATCCTCTAGCGATTAGCGAATAGTTGTTCGCATTGGCTGATAAACTCTTGCCAGTAGACTAACCAGTAGACATTTTCACTCACCTCTCCACGAGATGTCTTGACCAAAAGTATTGTTTCATCATGACCCTTACATCTGTCGTACAGAGTCTTTATACTGATGAGTAAATATATATGAAAAAAAAAACCTTTATTAACCTCTCGGGAAAAATTAAGGGCTAGCATTAGGGTAATTCCCTTGTTTTGCACTGCGCATCATCTACTGCGTATAACATCGCCACATCACTTAAAAGGTGAAGGGGATTTTCACCGGTCGCCTAAAGAGAGGTAAACGAGAACGATGACCCTTCTTTTATTGGCGGTTTTTTTTTTCACTCGTTATGGATACGAGGAAACTATATTTTAGGGAGAAAAAATCTGCTTAGTAGAAGTTGTATTAGTTAGATATGAATGAATTGAGAATCTGTATTTGGAGGCACACAGGAGTATGACATTAAAAAAAAAAGCTCTTCATTTGAGTGTCAGTGTATTTAGCACGAAAGTGCTAATTGGGGTCACTATTTTTACGTCTCCTACTGGAGAAGGGACCGCGATTTACTTAGTCATCCGAGCCACGCGAAGGTCCAGCCGTTTGGAGTGCAAAGGGAGTACCTTCATTTCTCAGATATTTTAAGACCCTGAGTATTGGTCCGGCCCCGAGAATCAAACCCGCGACCTCCCGCTCTGCATTCTAGCGCTCTCCCGACTGAGCTAATCCTGCTGCAGTTACAATGTTAAAACTGTCCATTTTCCTACTTTTTTTTACAAGATCGGGTAATTTGAATTCACTTACTAAAAAATTATAGCTCATAGTTTTTGTCATGTAACATGAATTGCCTACGTACTGTTGTTCAAGTTTTGAACAGTTTGCGTGCAACAAGCAAACAACACTTCACACAAGCTAGGCGAAAGTAAGTACGGTGACCCCATCTTTTTATTGCAGTTTTACAATGCCCTATGTATTACATGTCTGTCAATGGTGCCAAGTTTGAAAACAATCTGGATGGTAGATCAGTTTCATGAGAACTGCCTTATATAAAGTGCCTATTCAAATTAGTTCTTAAACTATTATTACTACATAGACCATATCAACGCACTGAACAGTTATTCTCAGTTTCTAAAAATAATAATGTTCCATGATCCAGTATACAGTGAACATTGATTAGCAAAGAGATGTGACGACAAGTTAAAGAAAACCTGAAGAAAGCTCAATGGCGTGTACACTCTCATAGAAAACTGTTTTGAATTGTTGTTAATCTTACACGGGTAGTAACAATGAATAAAATGAGAGAGACCACATGTCGCCGCATTTATTTGCTAGCTCTGGCATCGATTATATGAAAATATTAGTCTTTTATGATTTTCTTTTAATTCATGTTAATCAGGGAATTGCTTCAAAGGTACATGAAGGTGATGAGAGAACGAACCAACATCATGTGCGCGCAGACAGGAACCTTATGCTCAATTTCAAATATGGGCATTCTGGGATCGGCATACGCAAAAGTTGCAAAAGCTTCTTTTGATCGAGGTTAAAAAAGCATAGCCGATTCTCCCGGAGATGAGTGACATCTATTAGACCCGAGATTTGAGAATCGTCCACCAAAATATTCGTTCTCTGAATACCAAACTGGACCACCTGAACATGTTCTGTGGTCTTAAATAAGGTATTAATATCGTTGGCCTATCAGAAACACACTCCCAAACAGGAAGCTCGCGATGGACGGATATAGGACTCATCGCAGAGATAGACCGCTGGGCTAGAATGGACGGTGTATGAATTAGACTCGGTTTCGAACATTAGACAAATAGAATTTGAACGGGAGGGCTTAGAATGGATATGGGTGGGAATCGTACAGCCGAGCAGTAAGGGTTTGAGTAGGGGTTTCCTTGCGGGGAACTTCTGTCATTCACCGAATACATCCGACTATCACTACACTAAGTTTATCTTAAAACTTCAAGAAGTTCTAACTAATATGTCTAGTGGAGACAAGGGGATGATCATTCTTGGTGATTTGACCAGTTACCAGGGGTGATGAGTGTGTTCCGGTATATGCGATGCTCACGCTCTGCTCGTAACCGTGAAGATCTGAGGCCGTAAGTATTTGTCCCTGGCTTACATCCTACATCACAAATCTACGCGACAGACGGATACTTACCTAACACAGGAGAAAATGACTGGGAATACTGAAGACTGGAGCGAGTATCGCAATCTCATAAACTTGGTCGTCATGAAAATAAGATCACTCAAGTAGTAATAAAATCGACAGTTAATCGATGAGGGCATGGATGATCTAAAAAGACGGTGAAAAGATTCTTGCCCACCATCAAAGAAGTGCTACCATTGGCCAAGCAAAGTTAGCTATTCCTCTGATGTGTTGAGTATTGAAAAATCCCTTACTACTGACGAAACAAGCATCGCTGACAGTTTTTGTACATTTTTCTCAACAATCATCAGCAGGATTCCCCGACTCCGCTTGGTTCAGTCGGTGTGGTATTGTCAACTGAGGAAAAAAACTACGGCGGTTTACAACGTGAGACCTGTTAGTCAGGGAGAGCAGCTCAGAAATCTCAAGATCACCAAGTCTCCCAGCGATGAACACCTCCGCGTTTGCCGAACTGAAGATAGCGCTGACTAGTCACACGGCTGACAACACTTCACTCATCACTGCACGCTTACCAACGGACTGGAAAATGGCTAAAGTCGCCCCTTTATATAAAGCGGGAGACCGCATAAACATGAATAACTATCGTCCCATTTCCCTCTTGTAGGTAGTATGCAAGAAAGCATCCTCGGAGACCCAGGGGCAGATAGTGGGGACGAGGAAAAGTCTAAACGAGCGGAAAAATATATGGCACGAAGAAAAGTAATGAACGGCGAGAAGAGCCCCTGGGGACAATGTCTTACCAGACCAGTTCCAAACGGTCGCCGCCGTTCTGGCTTCTGATTTGTGCCAGAAAAACACAAGTTTTCTGGCCATTACACAAAAGCCGTAGTTACGCTCTTGACTGAACACATAAGGATTAAAGCAGACACCGGAAACCTTACCGATGCAATATTCTTCTTCCTCTTTCCCTCTTTCGCCTCATCTCCCATGCTCCCATCTCCGTAACCATGCGTCCGTCCGTCTGACTATCTGTCCCTTCCTCCCTCCCTTCCTCCATCCTTCCATCCATCCATTCATCCATCCATCCACCCATCCATACATCTATAATTTCTCATATTTACTGTCCAAGTTAATGGCAAAGAAAGATCTAAGTTAAGACCAGCAAAGTTGTAGATTAACCAAAAAATCCGAAGCTTTAATGACCCCGTTCAATTTGAGAGTGATCTGGCCCTTGCGTTGATCTTGCTTTAAAGAATAGAACGCCGTATTTCTTATCACTGGAATAAACAACGTTGCGTTGCGGACTGAAATTAGTTTCCCACCCTATGGTCCTACATATTTATTTAGACTCACATTGTTCCTGTCTTTAGCTGAGATATCAATATTTTAAAAGTAAAAATTTAAAGGGGCTTTCCAATCATGGAGAGTAAAGATAATAATCTTGCTCACTCATATTCGTCGAGACCTATACTGATGACAGATAAATTCCCAGTTGGCTCTTAAGTTTTTCTTTGCAAAACCATGAGGGTAGGCACCGCAAGATTTAAAAGGAACATAGAATTCAAGGCGGTAACAGCTGTCCATGATGTTCTTGATTAATGTTGGAGCTTGAGAGATTAACGACAACTCCTTTAAGGTACATCTTTTTCGGTGATGACGAAGTAAAAAATGCTAATTTTAGACTAAACACATCAACTCAGTTCTTCCGACACCACAAAGAAAAAAAGGAACCGAGACCAAATACAAACAGACAGCTCTGTTTGATACCAAAACAAGCATTAAGAATCGATGCAAAAGCATGTCATAATCGAGATAAAACGTACATTGTAATTGCAGTAAGGCTGTGCTCAAATCAAGGCAATACCTGTATCCGGCAATGTTGGTTGTAAATAAACAAAGTGGCCTCTTGATGCGAACTCTCACAGGTAACCATGAACACAGTAATTCCCACTGAAAAACAGCAATCAAATGAATACACCCATGCAAGTAAAAGTGTTGCCCCTTCCTCAATGTTATACTTTTTCTATCCACTTTTTCACAGATTTCCAAGGAGATGTTATCTTGTTTGTTTGTTTTTTGTAGTTGTTTTATTAAAAATTACGTCAATCTAATATGCATCTAGACTATACCGCCATTAAAACACACTGTACTGGTAAGACTTTGGTTTATGAACACTGAATTGGTAGCATAATTATATTTGTGTGTAATTTCTGTATTATGTTCGATAGTTATTGCTTTGACTGCGTTTTTCTGAGGATGGAATTAATTGAAGGTAGCTGTTGTGTGTACTCATGATTTAACTTCTACGTCAATGAAGACCAAAATCCCAAAATCCTTTTTTTTGTTACTATCAAATGTGTTCCTAGACTTGGTGCAATGGAGACGGCTAGTATCTATGGTGTGCGATGGTATTTTCCACACCCAACTGAAATCAGCCTTATGAATGGATGTTACAAAAAGCAATGTTGTAGTCATTATTACTGGTGGTTCCAACGTACAAACCTTTTCCTCTGACAGAAAGTCGGTGCCTGTAACTGCAAACAGTATAAGCTGCGGAACAGGATCCCAGCTTTGTTCTGGAAGGATCCACACTTCTTTCAGGGATGAGATACTTCTTCTTTTTCGTTGTTGCAGTTGCTTTCTTGAAAAACCTCGAATTTTAAAAGCTTCCTGCAAAAACAGATTGAATGTCTCTAATTCACAATTTATTTTCAACTTCTTGTCTTCTATTTGAATTACAAACACCTAGTTTTTTTTTTTAGAGTAAACAGGTTGTTAACATACTTTTCAACAATTTCTTCGGCTCCTGTATTCTTAAATCCCATCAAGATTCGATCGTTAAATCAAGGCTCAATTTGAATAATTATTGGATTTTTCATTTTACGAATGGATTATTGAACTGACAAACCGAATCAATTCCGAAGAATGAATTCATTAGTCCGTTAACGACGGGAAACGCCTAGCCGGCATTGACTGTAAAACGGATTAAACTACCTATCAATGTAAGGACTAAGCCTGAGCCTCATCCTGATAGCCAAATAACCACCGAATGTTGATCGGCTTATTTCAAATAGACAAGATTTTGCGTCCGCTTGGTTAGAAAATGTCGACTGGGAGGAAGGTGTCTTTACTTTTAAGTAATTAAAATTGCAGGCTTTGGACATGGGTTGTATGTCCATTCCAATGAAAGCGATATTCCTCACAGAAGTTATGACGATCACTCAAAATTAATATTCAAAGGGTTTGGAATATAACCACGTTGTAAGGATTTCAGTGAGACTTTCTTCGCATTTTGAAACTTGCGCACAAACCACTGTTTCCGTCAATTTCAGGTTAGGGTCATTTTCTTTCTCAGTGATGACGAGCAAATCTTTCTTTTGTGAAAGGTCTGAATCCAGGAGTAATTTCAATAGTAGGTTGAGTCTGATCGTCCGGGTGAACGTAGTCCTGAATAGAACTGTTGTTGTTGACAGTGACTGATGTTTCGACAACCTGTGCGGTAGTCATCTTGAGAGTCAAAGTGAGTTGTATCACGTCAGTTGATGGTATTATACTCTGGTTATTGATTTGATTGGTCAATTACGTCACGATGTTATTGGTTGTCTGGCAGTTAAGTCGTGATATTATTGGCTATGAAGACTCGTAATCAGTAATTGGTGTGTTTCGATCCGTCTATTGTCACAGTTAAACAGTCGTCTATTGTTAGTCAAATTGT
The DNA here is from genome assembly GCA_038088405.1 of Porites divaricata. Lineage (NCBI taxonomy): Eukaryota > Metazoa > Cnidaria > Anthozoa > Scleractinia > Poritidae > Porites > Porites divaricata. Next base: position 22,167,290 of record JBBMOI010000005.1, on the reverse strand, counting down.
CAGTTCTCCAGTCGTTCTCTCGTAGTTAGTTTCGCTTGATCTCGTCAATAAGTCGTTTGTACGGCGCTAGTAACTGTTGGCTACGATTCAGTGGCGTTTGTTCTAAGTTAGTAAACCAGCTTTCTAAAGTAAGACGTTGATAAACATGGACATGTATAATACGTTATACATGTCGGAGAGTCAGTCAATTTGATGTTTCGTCTGTAAATGATGCTCAGCAATGTGATTGTTGACGTCACCATTCCTCGTCGCTCGTTTGTGTTCGGTCAGTCGCGCAGTGCTTGAAATAATGATCTCTCAAGCCTGTAAGTTGTAAGCTATCTATGAAGGACCTTTCAACATTGTATTGACCAAAAATCTCTTATTTATAAATGTCAAAAGGCATAGAAAATTTACTTGAAGTAGTTCGCAACCCCTCAGCGGCATTTGTTGAGCAAATGACCTGAAGAGATCCTCTAGGTCGCATTTCCCTGACATTTGCCCTGAAAAAAAAAAAAAAAACTTTGAATACTTTCATTAGTTTTAAGGATATTAAGGAGGCGTTTGATTGACCTTTTTCTGGAACAGGACTGGAATCGCCGGAATAACTTAAGGTTTTGAGATAACACCTAAATGACACTCGTTTTGTTTATTATCAACAGCGATGTCCCGGGAATATTGTTACAAATATCGCATCAACAAACAACGTTGTTTAAATGGACATATCAGTATTGAAATTCTATCATGGATAGTAAGACGGACGTAAGGTTTGCTTTGGAAGGCAGTTTAATTTGTAATATGGAAAATATTATATCTAAAGAGCACAGGGAAGCTGTTCGCTGGAGTTTATTAAAGTTTAATACACGACTGAGAAATTCAGGAACAAGATGAAATATACTAAAGAATTTCTTCTCTGCACCAGTAGTTATCTTTTTCTGCTGAATAACTCGTCTTTCTCGTTGAAATATCATTTATTGTCACTGACGGAGTTTGCCATTTTCATTTTTTGTTTGAAAACTGACTGAGACACAAAGAAAATGAAGTCATTTTATTGTTTTCATTTCAAGTATTATGCTTGCCCGAGCAGAATGTTTGGAATATATTCCAGTTCTTCTGGAATTAGAATAGAAGGTCAGTTGACCAGATTTTTTGGATTATTCAATGTATTCCTATTCCAGAATAAGGGACGGGCATTAAAAAGGAAGTGCAAAAATGGACATGAATACCCCTTTAGTAGTTCTTGCTTTCTCCAATTTTAAAATCATAGGCCTTCCCGAAAAATACCACGATAACACTCTTTAATGCGCAGGTTTAGCCTCGTACTAAACAGAAAATCTTGGCAGAGCTGCGAGTGTTAAGCCTGGTTTTCACTTTGCGGTGTAAGCAAGAGCAAGCCTTAGAATCTTGTCAAGTGAAAACAAAAGTAAAAACACAAGACACTACTTGTTTTTAAACTTTTTGATTTTTTGATACCCTGCTAGCAGAGGCTTTTCCCTTGTGTTTCTCAGCGTTGTACTGCCATTCTCTTCGCGGTTTTGACTGCTCGCGTTTTGTTTTGGTTGTTTCTGTGCCGAGGAAAAGACCTCTGCAGACAGCCGTTTGGGATTTCTGTTGAGCATGCGCATTAGATACCTCAAAGATCTAGGAGGTAATCACAAGACTAAACCGGTTGTGGAACCGGTTTTATCAACTTACGCATCTTTTATGTACTAGTTTGCTGTGCAAAAGTGAGCCCGCTATATCAACATGGCGAGTGCGAGTCATTCCCGTGGGAAAATTGACTCATGAGTACATGAGCAAACTCCGGCGGCGGCATCGTATTACCGACACGTGACACAGAAATTCCATGATAACCGCATTTTCATCTCGCGCATGCTCAACAGGAATCCCAAACGGCTGTCTGCAGAGGTCTTTTCCTCGGCACAGAAACAACCAAAACAAAACGCGAGCAGCCAAAACCGCGAAGAGAATGGCAGTACAACGCTGAGAAACACAAGGGAAAAGCCTCTGCTAGCAGGGTAATTTTTTGACTACACGTGAACTGGAAGGAGGAAATCCTCAGTTTCTTGACCCAGATTAATACGAGGACCTTAAAGCTTGATTCTCAATAGCGACGTTCACTCCGGTACGAAATATCGCAGCGGTATCATGTAAACGCGAAAAGACCACCCGTTTCGGTGTGAAATCGGTCTGTCGGTAGACTGGAACGGTTAGCGCATGCGTAATGTTTACGATTTTGAATCGCACCTGTATTTTATCAACATGAAGTGTGCCTTCAAATGACGAGATATGAAATGACCCAGTCATCATGTAAATGCGATTCGAAATCAAAAAGTCATCCCGGTATGAAATTCGCGTCGGTGCGAGTTTTCTCATGTAAACATCCCCTGAGGCTTAGATGACAATTAGGTCTGTCGTCCCGTAATTACCTTTTTTCATTCCCATTTCGGTGGCTACCTCATTCCACGCTTGACACTTTTTCTTTCTGTATTTGAAACAGCGTCCTTGTTTGTCGTACAACACTCAAAAGTTGCGTGTCACCTCTGCGACCTTTTCATCAAAGTTTAAACCGAAATGAAGAATTGATTGTTGCAGTGAAACGCAATTTATGCAATTGCGTAAAGAAGCCTGAAAAGAATTAAGGACTTCAACGGGGTTTGAACCTGTGACCTCGCGATTACCGGTGCGATGCTCTACCAACTGAGCTATGAAGCCAATGACGTCAAGAGCAGGTCAATTGTGGGTTCATATGCTCCCGTGAAAGAAATGAGTGTTAATGATATATGAAATAAATCATATATGAACTGCGGAAATGAAATGAAATGAAGAAATTTGTTCTTGGAAGGTACAACAATACATCCAGCGTGGGGGACATGCTATTTGAGCTCGGCTGGACTTCCCTTCAAACCAGGAGACAGACACTTAGACTCTGCACGATGTATAAAATTCATAAAGGCTTGATTGCCATGGACGCCCAAGAGTTCATGACTCCACTTCAAAGGAGATCACGGCATGTAAATTCATACGCGTACAAAATCCCCCGCTCAAAGACGGACTACCTCATGTATTCGTTTTTCCCGAGAACGATAGGAGAGTAGCATAGCATTTTAGCCTTATTTTAAATTGTAGTTTTTATTTATACGCTCACTAGAATCTTCAGAATTGAAGGAGGTGAGTCGTTCAGGAAGAAGAAATGATCGTCATTTTCGCACGCTTCTTTACGCAATTGCACAAATTGCGTTTCACTGCGACGATCATTTCTTCATTTCATTTCATTTCCGCAGTTCATATATGATTTATTTCATATATCATTAACAAAGACCTTCCACAGCCATCTTGTTTTGTGCCAAAATTAAATGGCAGGAATACGCTTTTGTTCCTGGAACTAGTGATTTAATCGACCAAGTGTAACAGATCGCCTTGCGATTATGCTGCAGTCCGTTTCCACACGCAAACACGGACGCAATCATGAGCGCTAGCACACTAAAAGGGCAAACTTTTCATCTTTGCGCTTATGCCTACGTTCATACCGTTTTCACGGTGACATATAAGCACTCTTATGCTTACGCTAATGCTTGCGCTTGTGTTTCCGTCGCTAGTGAAAACCAGGATTTACTAAAACGGTGACTACCGTTACGTAAGTACACGGCGGTGAAGTAAATATAAGATTACTATCGTTGTTTATGACCCGCTCTTGCAAAAGTAAAGTTGGTCCAAGGGATTTACTGCAATAGGTCCAACAGGTCAGCATGATAGATCACCTTGTACTTGCGCTGCCTTCTGTTTTCACGCGGTAAAACCTGAACGCATACACAAGAAAAGGAAAAATTTATCCTTGCGCTTGTGCTTGCGTCTCCAGTTAAAACCAGGCTTTAGCATTAACTCTTCATCAGTTGCATAAAAATTGAAAAGTGCCAACGTTTGCTTAAATGTCTTAATTAAATGCTTTTTAGTTCCTTTTTTTTTTTTAATTTAGACACCTGGCCCCAGTTGTTCAATAGCTGGATAGCGCTATCCATCGGATAAATCACTATCCAGTGGATAAGCATTAGGGAAACCAATTGCACTTGGATAGAGATTTATCCGCTGGATAGCGCTATCCATATTTTGAACAACTGGGGCCTGCTTTACATTTGTTCCTTAAATTCTTCCTTAAATTATTGAATAAGCTGTGTTCAAGCTAGCCTGCGTGGTTTCGTTGCTAGAAAACTACGGTCGCGCGACCCAGTTGTGATGATAGGAGCACCATGGGTAAGAAAATGAAGTAATCTACCCATCCAAGAAAATTTGGTAATCACGCGACCGTACACCGACCGCTCGCCCGAGAGACCGTCCGTCCACACCACAGGTATACCAATGTATAATGACTCAGTCAACAGGTATGGTAACCCAAATGCAACTCGAGGTTATTTTGGCGATAAATCGCATAGCCACCGGCGACTTGTAAAGCGGACACAAAAAAAGAGTCAATAAAGACCAAACTGGAAAGCAGAATTTGTTTCTGTATCCGTGTTGTCCAAAGTATTAAGCTTAGATAAATTGTCATGTCCACAAATTTGGAATATAGAGCAAGAGAAAAACAGAGAAAAAGAGAAAGTGGGTGGCAGGCCAGCGAAGCTCAGCGAGAAAAAAGGGCGACGGGGATTTAGAGCGAGAGATGAAAAACAAATGAGACATTTTTTTGTTGGAAGAACAACATGAAAATCTTGTAGCGGCGGTGACAAAATGAGAAATGCTAGCGGCCACCAATGAAAGGTGAAAATGAGCGGCAGAGAAAAAAAGTAAACGGGAACACGTACGACATTTCCTCCATGTGCAAAACAACGGCAAAGAAATGTACGAAAAAAAGTGTGCTGCACGTGCAAAATTGCTTAATTTGCTAATTAGACCTATTGTTGTTTTTCACCGTTTTCCGGCGCTTAGCATTACACGATTTTATATTTTGTTTGAATAAACTATAAATATTATCGAGAGCTTCGCTTTTAGCCCTGGCTAAATTTATATATTAAGTAATATATAAGGAGGAGAGTTTCCCGTGGTGGACAAGGTGTGAATGATTTGGCTTATTGCCGAGAGTTTGACAATATTTTTGCTCTCAGTTGCCAGAGAAGATTTCACGCAAAATTCCATGATCTCGTGTATGGGATAATTAAGGGTAACATTGAATGATGCATAAAATCATTGGATATTTCTTAAAAAATTTTTGAGCAAAATGATATCTTTAACAAGTTGAATTCCTTCACGGTCGAACCGTAAAAGATTAAGAGTCCAACATCTTCACTTGCAAACCCCGTTCTATTTTTAAAACCCTTGGGTTAATTAGAATAAGTTGTATTCTCTCATACTCATACTCGAACCACGAAAGCGGCAAATTCCAAAGCTTTCACGTGCAAACTGTGTGACAATGCAAGTCAAAGTAAGGGCCTGATCACATGAGCCGGAGAAGCAATGCGAATGAACAATGTGTTACCCGCTGTCCCTTTTCTCGCTTGGTGCATTCGCCGGGTCGCCCGGCAAGAGTGATTACTTGGAAAATTTCCACCTGGGATCCCAGCTAACCAGGCTGGCTCGGTTGTCATATACAGCTATTTCGAGAAAGGTTGTCGGAAAAATGTGCACGCGACAACCCCGAAAGGTAATATGGGATATGATCGATACACTGTTCCTGACGACTGTAGCTGTAGAGCCTAATTTTGTTGCTTTCCGTTAGCACTCGCAAACACATTTTCATGGCCTTTCGTGCCAATTCTTTCAAATTTCTCTGAAGAACAGTGAACTCAAAACCACCCACAATGCCTCTCGGGATTGTCGCGTGCACTTTTTCCCACAACCTTTCTCGAAATAGCTGTAAACGCAAAGTGGATTTTTGTTGCCTTTACCTAAAGTGCCGGGATCTCTGCAAAGCGAGCCCCCCCTCAACATCTTCATACCTCCTTCTCTATATTAAATGAACTTTTGGCCTTATCCATGTTCTCTCCATGCAAATATTATCAAAAATGAAGGAAAAACAATCCTAAACAGAAAGCCTTAGAACGTTTAAACTACTAAGTACAAGAATGTTTTCGACTATCGATAAGACTGTCTGTTCACCAACACCACTTCATTTCAACACACTGTAACTACACATCCCTTCATAAACAAATTAGCACTTCCACAACCTCACTACAACACCTAAAATCACTTTTACCTCCCAAAATAATTATGTTTTGTTACTTCATATCAAATTCTACGAGAAACAAGTTTTACTGACGAACAAACTATAGCCATTATCGTACCAATTCACGTCCAATATAACTCCACACGCCTTCCACTTCACGCATCTAAACCAACCCCTAAAATGTACAACGCTACAGCACTACTTACACATCTCTAAGACACAAAAAACTTCGCACACGCTTAGTACATCGACACCCAAATGTAAGCTCCCACTGCGTCTTGTTACATTTAGATTGACATTAAAGGAGCTGTGTCACGAAATTCAGCCAAATTGGGAAATTACAAAAATGCTCGTTAAATTAAGAGAAACATAAAAATAACTGCTTAAAACTTTAAATGACGGTTAAAATAACATAACAGAAACAACAGATGCCACGGATGGGCAAAACTGAAGAAGATTGAAACGGATTCAGGGCCGTAGCCAGACTTCAGAACAAGACGAGGTAAGTTTCGAGGACCGGAGGCGCGAGCCTCTAAGGGGTTCTGAGGGCATGCCCCCAAGAAAATTTTAAAATCTAGAGGCTCAGAAATGCTCTTGTAAGCATTGTCCGTGGCATTTTTCTTCAGAAAAGTCAATCTTGGGCAAGTGTAGAAGTTCACGTTTTTATTGCTTAGCGATACTGGCGCCAGGTAATGACCATCTGCATTTTACAGCATTTGAAAAACCGCTACTCACAGATCACATGAAACGAATAAACCTCTTTAAAATGCTTTTCCCCTCAATTCATCCACCTTATATTAGCCGGTTTTATCTTAACCAATCCAATTTTTTCTAGGGATTGTTTTCTGAATTAAACGTTTCTTCAAAAAAAAAAGGGCCAAAATCAAGACGAGGCAACTGCCTCGTCTTGCCTCATGCTAGCTACGGCCCTGGGATTGAAATTAGGGCTTTTGAAAACTGTTCAGCCTAACAGTTTTTCAAAGTTGATCCCTGCTGCTTGCAACTTCAAAAATAATACTCAAGAGACATATTTTTTGTCAGGGATCTCTGATTTTGTCATTTACATGTAATTTCTTTGCTTACGTTAAGTTCCATAGCGATTGAGGGCGAGTAATTGGAAAAATTAAACAAAATGAATTGGACTGTCGTGACACAGCCCCTTTAAACTGGAACGCAAACGAATATGCCACAGAACGGAGAATTCCATTTGTCTATTACATTTAGGACTTTATTACATTCAGGGTCAGTTATTACAATTAGGCCGTCAACGTCAATTGTGCAGCGTAAAAGAGAGGAGAAGTGTGACGTCACGTTACCATGGTAGCAAAATTTCTGGATGAAACAACAGGGAGTTTTTGCAACGGCAATGGCGAACAGCAAAAAAAAAACAATAGGTTTAGATTGGCACAAAAACATGTTTGCACGCGCATCACGCTTTTTTATACATTTCTTAGCCGTTGTTGCACGACCGCGACATGAACCTTCCTATTTTTATGCTCCCGCTTTATGGAGTAGGTGAACACGACAAAAAAATGTTTTTCTTTTTCTAAAATTACATACAGTCCTTTCGGATTTAACCCAGAAAATTTCGCCAACATGGGACAAATTAAATGAAATTAAATAAGATCGATGAAGTTTGAAACAGTGCGAATCCACTTTTTAAGTGAGTGTTTAATGTCATCCAAAAATTTTGCTACCATGGCAACGTGACGTGCGACTTCTCCTCTCTATTGCCAGAAGACTAAAGAGTTAACCGAGAAAACCTGGGGACGAGGTTGAGTTGTTTCGGTGGTGAGTACAAAATGGCGGAACATCTCACTCGTTTCGCGAGGTAGAAATAAGCGAACTATTGGCTTAAAATATAGCAAGAACAGCAAGAATACAACTCGGCGGTCGACATCTGCTATTTGGAGAATATTTGTAGAACTTAACAACCCTTTATCTCCTAAACGTGCGTATAAACAGGCAATTGCAATTGAAGATAAACTTAATTTTTAAACGAGGAATTGTTTTAAATGAATAACAGAACAATTATTGAATTCGGCTTTCGTATCATCTGAAGAATTATGGAGATCTCGGAGGGTGATATCCGCCGAGGCCAATAACACTCTTCTCGATCTCCATAAGTCTTGAGATGGTACTCAGCCTCATCCAATAATTGTTAATAATTGCCCTGAGTAAGGGAGTTCTTATACTCTGGACACAAATATTTCAGGAAAATTCCGTATTTTCATATTTACATATTTCATATTTACATTCCACATTCACATTCATATTTACAGCCACAACTTCTAGCAGTATTAGTTGCCCATTCTGTGAAAACCTGTACCTTCTTTCTTAATGAAGCTTGCAAACTTGCTGAAGACAATTACCCCAACTCGTAAGAGAACGTCAGGACCTTGAACAAGAAAGCTGTCAACAACACAAACCTGTAAAATATAAAAGAAAAATGAAAGGACATTATCAAATTCAGCTTACAAGTAGCATTTGTACTGTTGACGTTGGGTATATAAAAGCTTAGTATAAACACGCAGACCGCGGCAATTCCTTGCATCAGTACAGCGCGAGAAAGGGCTTGAAGTATATACTGCTGGAAAATAATCTTCTCTCAGATACGATAATTGGCGGTAATAAATTTTTACTAAGCCTAAGGTCAACTAATAAGTGCTGCTGTTTCTGTAAGTGGGCTTTGTATGATTGCTTGCCCAGACATGTTGTGTTGCACAATGAATATGACTGATGTTTCAAACTGTTCAGAAGTCAAAGTCAAACAGCCATCTAGCTGTCAGCAGTCATTTACTGTCACAAACAGTACACTCACTCAGACGATCAAATATAATTAACAGGCTACTTATGTGAGAATTACTGCGTCTGCTGCTACTTACCAAAGTCCAACAATCAATGTGATGAAACATCCACATTAGCCAGTCAGGAAAGTCAGGAGGGATAATGGTACTTTTATTAAATCTATTTTCTGTCTGAACGGCAAAAGCTTTCGTGATCTGTTGAAAAGATGCCTTCTGTAATGAGAAATAACAAAAAAAAATTTAAATGTACTTTTTTTTAACATTTCATCAAATAGTCATTTTTTGCTCATCTACCGTGTTCCACAGTGCGACGGTTGCGTTAAAGTCGTATCTCTAAATCAGTGTAATGTGAGCGTCCACAAATACAGCCAAGGCTTACTGTATGTGTAGTAATGGAATAAATAAATAGATAAATAAAACAACTACCATAAAAACAGGAACAGCAAGGTCGACTGAGAAGGAGTGAAAATAAATATCAAAACATATGGCGCTTTTCAGTTTATTTGGCCTGGATAATATCTGGTCCATTTTGCATCGATTTTCTACCAATCACGCTTGCCAATGTGGCCGCGTAAAGCTTTTATGGACCGTTATATGGGATAATATATTAACGGTCCAATATTTAACAAACACTCGACTACATCTGGTACTTCCCCCTACAATTCTTTCGTGTTAGAGCCGCTTCCTGCACACTTCACAACAGAATAGAGCTCAGTCAAGGCTTTTTTATTGTTAATTAAGAACTTGTGAGTGAAGAGCAACAGAGCATGTATAAGAAAATTGCGCTATTAATATATATTTGTAGATTTTTAAACCGTCTCATTTTCTTAGAATGTTGTAGCGTATAAAATATACGGCCGAGGTGAAGTTTTGCGAAGGATCATTCTTAGAAGCTGGGCAAAATCCCTTGTTTACATCTGTGGTTTTCTTTTTTGGACTACCTTGACTCTTATTGTGAAATGTTAAAAATTAAGGATGTTGATATAAAAGAAAGACACACTCTAACTTACAGAATAAGACTTCAAAGAATCTTGGAATGTTTTGGCCATCACTGCATATGCCCATTGGCTCTGATCCAGCATAGATCTCCTGGAATTCACCAAAGCATACATGCACGCATAACAGTCACTTTCATCCATAAAATGAAGAAACAGTGCGGTCAATGGAGGTAGTAAAGGAGCAAATCTCATATCAGGATGAATGTAGGACAGGATGTAAAGGATGCTTGAACAGGTTTTCTTCCCATCTGGTGACAAATGGTAAGTTGGGAAAGCTCTTTTGCCACTGAAAATTGTAGTTGGTATGCTGGAAGGTACTAGAATGCCTAGGGAATAATGGCAAGTTTCATTTAACTGATATTAGTGGACTTACGCAACAGGACCGGAGAGGAAAGAAGACGGCAAACCTTTGTGACAAGCGTGACAATAATTTTGTTTGAAATAACTTTTCGCAAAAATTCACTTTCCTTTAAACAGATCTTTTTGTAAAAGACCAGAAAACATCGATGTTAGTGAAGATCACGACAAAACACGGAAGTAATGGCCTTGTCAGGTTCGTCACGCACAAGCGTTTTGCCGTCCTCTTCTTCCTGCCGTCCTGTTGTGTAAACTCACTATTCTCGGCAGTGGAACGCCTTCATGTACTTTTATTGTTATTGGACGTGGTTTACTAAGAAATTACAGCATAAAATGTTCAGTAAAATATAAACGTCCGACAAGTACAATTGAATGCTTCGAAACTGAGCTAGCATTTTCATGAGCGCTGCTGTCACGTGAATGAAAAGTTCAAAGAGGACCAAGGTTGCATTTTAAGTCGTTATATCCGTACTCAATTTGATTTTCTAAAAGTGTTATTTAGATCCAATATCTGAAAATTCTGCTTATGTAATTTATTAGCCTGCGTAGCTGGCGGGATTTTTTTCATAGGGCGCCTGCGGAGCAAGCGGCGAAGCCTCGAGCGATTTTCGAGAGCCGCACTGAAAGGCCAAGACAAAAAAAGGCCATTTCATTTCACTTCAAGTATCCTCTACTGTCATCAATGATAACGGTTCGTGTTGCTGCACGATAACTAGAATGAAGTTAAACATTGCAGGTGGAAAATTCTGGGCCAAAAAGAAAAAATAGTAATGAGTTCGAACAAATTGTCATCGCGTGATAGTATAATGCAAATTGGCGTGACAATAGTTCCTGTAAAATACATAAGCAAAATTTATCAAATTCCGTTGTAGTTTTTAAAATTGGGACAAGAAAGTATGTATATCTTCCATATAAAAACATAACTTACAAGACAATTTCAAAAAAAGCAAGACAAGACTTCCGTGTTGCCATGTTGTCTTTCTTTGACCTTGTCTCCTAACAAACTTTCAAATTATGGGGTTCGGTCGACTTGGAGCTTGACGAACAGGAAAGTGGTGGGCTATGTCAATATTGACTGAAACAACTGTATACATAATTTAGCCGTCGGCCTTGAGTTCTCTCGTTCCGCGAAAGTAGGCAAGCCAACTCGGATGTCGTACTGATAACTGTAAGCCTGCATTTCATCAATAGCAATAGAGTGTTTTCACTCACGTGACCAGCATCTATGTAAATTTATTGAAAGAAAAGAAAGCGTTTGCATAAGAAAAGAGTTCAACTCCCAGAGGATTGTTTGGGACACCAACATGGCCGCCGTTTCATTGTTTTGGGACACCAATATGGCCGCCGTGACGTCATGTGAAAACGCTCTATAGCGTAATTCATTGCATCTGTGGTCTAATCCATTCAATTTGGCCTTTAATAATTGACTTTAGCTGTCATTATTTACTAACAAAGTCAACAGACTTTCTTTGCCCTGGTGACAGCGGACACGATGAGGCGCCATCTTGCGAATTGCCAGTCACAAGCTTCGAAAGCGGTGTATGACATTTGCAGACTGCAGACTGCAGACCACAGACCGCAGACTGCAGACCGCAGACTGCAGACCGCAGACTGCAGACTGCAGACTGCAGACTGCAGACTGCAGACCGCAGACTGCAGACTGCAGACTGCATGAGGCAGCAAGACTGTAAATTGAATGAAACCAAAAATATCGTAATCAAGGTGGCGTCATCATCAACATTACCTTGTTCCGACAAGTACATGTAAGGCCTAGAAACGAAGTTTTTTCACGCAAATTACACCGACCTGATTCCTGAAGGAGTTATTGGCTGTTCGTCTCGTATTGAATTAGAGCAGAATAATGTCTGCCGATGTCACAAACTCGCTCATGAATCCATAGCAACAGGCCAGCAATTTAACCTGCACCACAGACGAAACTAAACTCTGGTTATATAAGTCTGTCTGTGAAACAGTGCCGGAATCCTTATTCTACGGGGGCCCCAACTGTGTACTAGGATTTGAGCATGAGCAATGATTGGCCTGTTAAAAAAGCCATTGTCGATTTGCCTATTTAATTCAAAATGCACTTCCGGTAATTCGTCGAGTCCAGGTAGGATCTGTTCGGTTTAGATTGTCTGGCATATCCTTAAATACTACCTATAAGATGAAATACGTCATTGAAAAGGTGTTTTAAGAGCAGTTCTCTGTAAGAATCAAGCAAAGTGGGAAATGAAAAATTTTGACCTCCCCTCAAATTTTGCATGCAATTAGATATTGTGGGGGGATGTCTAAAAATGCACTTTGTTTGGGTTGCTACTTTATTGTTGTCATGGTAACACCAAGTGTTTGTTGGTGGCAAAATATCTAATATTTAACTCAGAAACTGTTGTAAAAAGTGCAAAATGTGTAGCTCTGTTTCTCCAGTCCATTAAAACGCTACAACCCAAGACTTGAAACAGGTATAATACCATCATTCTAGTTTACATTTGTGTATTTTGCTCTTTATTATATCAAATTTGCGCGTCGTAAACGGTTAATCAACTACATAGAGTTTCGGCCATTGGAGTTGATGGCTAAAATATGGTTATCCTTTCCCTGAATTTCTCCAAAAGTACACCAGTTCCAGAGCTAAAGCTAAGCAGGCAGTTTACACAGATATCCTAGTTACTAAGTCTGTAAAAATCTCTGCGGGGCGGGCTCTTCTGTTTGCAAAGGCAATTAACGAACAAACGCCAAATTTCAGTTTTTGTATATTTCATCGCAGTTGACAATCTATCTACTCGCCAACAAAATTTCTAAAACACTGAAACTACCTTCAGTATCAAAGAATATTATGTACTGAGTCATTTTATGATCAAAGAATTATTACTGGCTTTCAGTTTTCTAAACAATATCGATCAAAATAAGGCTTACTTTACGGTTTGCTCCACTTCACCGCTTGTAGCGTAGCATTTACATTCAACGAACACTCGGTTTCTCGAATCATTCTCATGTGTCCGGTTGTGCTGTGTTCCATTGTAAACCATTGTAAGTCTACTCAGTCACTTACAGCAAGTTGTAAAGTGATACAGAAGCCGATACAGAAGTCATACACAAGTCCTTGGCAAGCCAAGCCACATCTTGTAAACACGCACGATTCCACTTTGCATTTACGCACTATTTCTTCATTAGATGCCATCAGTCGCTCCAGAGAGAGTTAAACCTCATTAGGTTTTAGTCATTAATCCAAGCATTGGAATCATCTACAAATTAAAATCCGAAATCTCGATTCCAGAAGCTCAGAAAGCTAAACAAGTGGTCACTCTTTGATTCCCGTGAACATGCAACCCGTCCTGGTCAGCGGTGTTAATCGCGCAACATAAACAATTTCCTGTTCCGGATATTTCCGGTCATTTCCGGTAACATTCTTTTCTCCTTACTTCCCAGAGCTGATGGGGAAAAAGGATCGCCTGATCGAAGAGAAGATTCCTTCTCAGTGAATGCAATCGTAATTTTTCTACCTATCTGCAAACTTACGGGCTTAGCAAATTTCGAAAAGATATTACCGATGGAGTTGACGATGACTTCCTACCGTCTGCCGTGCAGTTAAGTTCATTTTATTTTCTACACTCTTCTGTTAAATACTAGGGGGGAAACCATCAAGCAACTCCTATGGCCGCTCACCATAGGATTTGAAACATGTTGTACCAACACAAATTCGTAACTTGTACTTTGAAATACAGTAATTAGAAAATCTAGAACGCCGGAATGTTGGGAACATGGACTTGAGATATTTAAATATAGAACATAGCTTTTTCTTTTTTTTTTACAGAATTCGGCTTTCCAATTCGTACATACATACACTTGCAAGCTAGTTTACTGTGGAATTTTTTTTAGCTAAAAGCAAGGCAGGTCATTTTTATTGGCCCTTGAATATCATGATAACACGGGGAGCATATTGTTTTGTAAGGGCTTCCGTACCTTCTTTAGGAGTTTTCGATTTTACACTTGTCGACGCAAGTAGCTACAGAATTTGTTGTCTCCCTGTTGTCTCCTCACACGACTGACTGTCCCTGGGTTCTGGTTAAAACCAAGTACTTTAAACGTACACCTGTACTTCAAGTCTCTAGCTTTCGTTATTCGGTATAAGGCAAATGATTTTATTACAACTGATGTTAAATTATCAATCTGAGTAAACATTGCGCTGAAATTATATTGCTCTTATACATTCTCTTATACTCTTATTCTAGCTATATTTCGCATGCGTGGCCGACGTAAAAAGGGGTTGAGGCGGGGGGAGAAATTTATGCAAGCGTGATCCAATAGAAATTCCGTGCAGGCTTAGCTACATATCCTAACCTCAGAGAAAGTCGTGGGGTCAGCATTCAAATGAAGGAAAGCGAGGAAAAGGTGAGAATGTAGCTGCAAAGTGTCCAAACAACATGTACCGTAAGAAGACAAGCCATCCAAGTAAAGTGTCATTTTGCAAAAGGCTTTGTGAACTATTTACAAC